>OZ020248.1:21679851-22000114 GCA_963971285.1 Astropecten irregularis | reverse complement strand
AGAAGGTGCAAGAGGGTAGAGGAGGGAAAGGTGCTCAAAACTGTCAAAGTAATTTACTTGCTTACAGATTTGGACTGGGACTGATCCTTAATTTAGGATTACATGTTGCATAAAATGGCTGTGCCAAAATATATTACATTTCAACGTTACATCAAATCAAAGCATGAGGAATTTTATAATCAGCATCTGCAAAATGCACCCAGTTGCAAATGCTGTTGAGAAATAGGATGGTAGACATTGATATCTAGATGTTAATGAAGAAGACCTTGTTCAATATGAATAAATACAACTTGATGAAAATCGAGGTAGCATCTTTCTTGTTAAACTTAAGAGCAAATTACAAAACAACCACAAGCATCATGCCCCTTTGTTGCAATGAATTTGCTGATGTAATGCAGAAGTGTGGAGAAGGTATTGCAGGAGAAGTTTACAATGTCTTGCAAAGATCAGGTACAAATAAAGATGAATTGAATGAGAATGGGTTATCTAATGCATTCCAAGAAACCATATTTGAGAAAGCTTTTGTTTTCTTCAGCTCACAGAGGAACATTGATAAGCATGTTGCCAACGAACACAATTTTGTAGAACCTGTCGAATATATCTTGGGGCATGATGGTGATTAATGGAAAAGAACATACAATGCAGTATATTCCAGTTTTGAAAACACTGTCTGTATTATTGGAGTTTGATGATGTTCTAGGAGAGATATATGGAGGACATCGATGTTGTTTAGGTGACAACAAACTTGCTGATTTCTATGATGGGTCTAATTTTAGGAACAACTTGCTTTTTTCAAATCAACCTGAAAGCCTACAGATACAGGTTTATTATGATGAGTTCACTGTGGCAAACACACTTGTCAACTACCATACTAAATGCAATTGTTTTGTATGTATCTAGGTCATGTGGGTAACAAAATTGTAGAATTCAATTTTAGCTTCTGACAAACAGCGAAATGAACTTATAAACCACCTTGGAAATCCACTAGCAAATGCTCTGCTTGGCCTACACAATGTTACATGTTGCGACACTGTGAGCTCCTTCTTTTGGATTACAAAGACAAAAACAAAAACCAGCAGCCCTTTTGCTAACAGAAAAGGGGAGAAAGTTTGGCAAAGACTTTGCCCTGGATGAAAGCCTTATACCACTCCGAGGAATTTGTCCTTTTAATGTATGAGGAAGTTAACCAAGATATCAATGCAACCCGGTCCGCACTTTTCAAGAATGGAAAATGTATGGAAGACATGTTCCCGCCGAATGCAGATTCCCTGAAATTAAATCTAAAGCGGGCAAACTACCAAACCGCCATCCACCGCCGAAGTCTGGAGCAGTTTCCAGAAGTGCCAAGCCCCCATGGCCACTCATGCAAATCTTCTTGGATAACTTTCAAGGCCACAATCTTGATGCAAAGAACTTTTCCATGGAGAAGGTACTAGAGGAAAGGGGTCTCAAGACCAGAGTGTATATGAAGACAAAGAAACAGCAGGTAAGTAATAAAAGTATCCTACCCAGTGTTATGAACAAAATTGCTCCTGAAATTTCCCATCCTCTTAGTTTGTTGTTTGGTGCATCTCTGAGGGCGGGTGTATTGCCGGATATCTGGCGTTGTGCCAACATTTAGGAAATTCCGGCACATTGCCTACAGACTGGTGGTGAGGTGGTGCTGGGGTTATCTGGGACGCCACAACTGAGTAGCTCTAATGCAGAAAATAAGGGAGGCATACCCAGATGGTGAAGGAAATTGTAAGGGCTTCAAACATCCCCCCTTGATAATTTTTGAAGTAAAAATAAAAAGTCGCTCATCTTGCTTATCCCAACCGATTCAAAAGTCGCTCATCTTGCTTATCCCAACCCATTCAAAAGTCGCTTATCTTGCTTATCGCGAAAGATGCCGATTACCAGAAATCAAGAAAGCCGAAAGCCTTCCGCTGTAGATCATCCCTGTATAAGTTGCCAGCAGGAAGTGACTGGAAGACACCATGCCATTGATTGTGATGTCTGTGGCAGATGGCAGCATCGTAAATGCTGTGCAAGTAAGTAATGTTCATTTCATGTGTACAACTATGGTCTCCAAATTTCCATTTGCAATATTAGGGTTCTTCAAAGCAAATTTTTTCAAGAAAATGTTCACAAGCAATCCCGTCAATTTGTTACGGCAAACATGTTCATTAGTTTTCATTTTACATGTTGACGCTTGAGATAAATTATAGATGTTTTCCCTGCCGACAAATATGACAAAATGTATAGCAGAGTCAAAACAAATAATCTGCCACCTTGCAAATGGAATGAAATCATCATTTTATTCTTAATCGCCATGTGAGTTTTACTCATATAGGTGGAATGATAAGAAGTTCCCATACGAGGCTCCTGTATTATTTCATGCTGCAGTTGCTGACATGGCAAAATGGCAGGAGACAGAATTTGCCTCTGTTCAATTCTTCATCAAGACGTTTCCCTGCTTACACCTAAGTTCTCAGGACACAGACAAGGTGGGGAGACAGTTTATGGCCTTCTATTAGTTCCAAACAGATGATGAGCCACAAAGCATAACAAGCTGTGATAGAGCAGAAACACATGATGAGCCAATAAAAAGATGGCAATAAGCAGATGAAATACAGCCTCTTGTCCTCTGATAGAGCAGAAACACATGATGAGCCAATAAAAAGATGTCAACAGGCAGCTCAAATACAGCCTCTTGTCCTCTGATAGAGCAGAAACACATGATGAGCCAATACAAAGATGGCAATAGGCGGCTCAAATACAGCCTCTTGTCCTCTGATAGAGCAGAAACACATGATGAGCCAATACAAAGATGGCAATAAGCAGCTCAAATACAGCCTCTTGTCCTCTGATAGAGCAGAAACACACGATGAGCCAATAAAAAGATGGCAATAAGCAGCTCAAATACAGCCTCTTGTCCTCTGATAGAGCAGAAACACACGATGAGCCAATAAAAAGATGGCAATAGGCAGCTCAAATACAGCCTCTTGTCCTCTGATAGAGCAGAAACACATGATGAGCCAATACAAAGATGGCAATAAGCAGCTCAAATACAGCCTCTTGTCCTCTGATAGAGCAGAAACACACGATGAGCCAATAAAAAGATGGCAATAAGCAGCTCAAATACAGCCTCTTGTCCTCTGATAGAGCAGAAACACACGATGAGCCAATAAAAATATGGCAATAAGCAGCTCAAATACAGCCTCTTGTCCAAGTAGATGCTGGTCATTCTCTGTATATTTCACTCCAATGCTGACTGTAAGAGGTTATTCAGCCTTGTCGCAAAAAATAAGACTGAATTTCAAGCAAATGTGAAGACGGAGACCCTCAGCAGTTTAAATGTATTTCTAATGAGTCTTAGCCTAATATGTATTATTTGTTATCATTGTTTCTGATCCATTGTAATTGTTTTAACAACCTTTTATGTACTATCATGACTATTATGATTTATGATTAATGCGATTAACTTAGGCCGCGTCCGAAACGCTGAAAATCGTTGAAAATGCCCCACGAACACCGCAGAAGGATGACTCAGCAAGAACTATTGAGCACCGTGATTGATGGTTCGATCTTTGGACTGGTGGAGTGTGATTCGGAGGTGCCAGAACGACTGAGGGATTTTTTCGCCGAGATGCCGCCAATCTTAAAAAATGTAGTCATTAGCAGGGAAGACATCGGTGAGCACATGAAAAGCTATGCTGAGCGAGAAGGAATAATGAAAACCCCACGCCTCAGTTTAATTGGGAGCATGCATGCATCTCGTCTCTTCTTCGCAACGCCACTTCTCAGATAGTACCTGAGCCATGGACTCGAGGTAACTCGCATCTACCAGGTGGTGCAGTTTGCCGAGTCTCCTTGTGTCTCGGTGACGCCGTGAGCAACGCAAGAAGAGAGGGGATGTCAATCCGACTGAAGCCATCATCGCCGATACCATGAAGCTTCTCGGTAATTCCGCTTATGGAAAAACTGTCACAAACCAAGAGAAACACTTGAACGTAAAAATTTGCACCAGCCCCGAGGAAGCAGCCAGAATGATCAACAACCCCCATTTCAGCACCCTTCACACATTAGAGGAGGGTCACCTCTACGAAGTTGAACTGAACAAAAAATCTGTGCACCTCAACCTTCCCCTCCACATTGGGTGTATCAATACGCAAAGCTCAAAATGCTACAATTTTATTATGATTTTCCCACGAAATTTATAGACTCTTCGGACTTCCAGCTCTGTGAGATGGATACTGACAACCTTGTGAATTTGGACAACCTCGTGAAACCTCATCTCAGGGACATCTATCAGCGAGAAAAGTGGGACTGGTTTCCACGGGATGATACACCTGCACACCGAGCCTATGATAAAAGAACACCGGGACTGTTCAAGGTAGAGTGGGAGGAGGATGGGATTGTTGCCCTTTGTAGCAAGACGTATTACTGCTTCGGTGCGTCAGATAAGTGTAGTTGTAAGGGACTCAACAAAAAAACACTCAACAAAATAACAAGCGACATCACAAAAATGAACTACTTAGAGACACTTGAAACCCAACGGGCCGGCACAGGGGTGAATAGAGGCTTTTGTATGCGTCCGGATGGGATGTATACCTATCAACAGGTAAAAGCTGCATTTACCTTTATGTATCCCAAAAGACGAGTTGGTCAAGATGGTGTCTCTACAACTTATCTGGACTTGTGATAAAACATGCTAATTTGGTACTCTGACAAGTAAAGTGATTGATCATGATTAGGTTTGACCATTTGACCTCTTTTTTTTTTTCTTTTTTTTTTTCCTTTTTTCAGTTTCATTTTAACTTTAACTTTTAACATTTTCCCCAGATATTGATGTACAGTCTAAAAGCGTTCGGAAACAAGCACTACAGAAGAGAAATGACTTTGGAAAGTGTGTGCCGCTGCCACGGCCTCCTAGAGTTCCAAACAACAATGTATGGGTCCAATCCATCACCAAGCCGGAGTCAACAGGCATCAACAAGCTATGCCCAATCTCCGGTCTCTATCCAAGCTTCCAAACACCAATCATCCCTTCCTCCGAACGCCAATCACCCGCTTCCGCATCAAGAGGCAAAAGAGGAGCTATCTCAGAGAGTAAAGTTATTAATTATCAGTTGTTAGGGGACTAAGATATTCACCCAAGAGATCATCAGGGATTCATCCCTCATCAATAGTAGATGGTACAGCTGTGCTCTTGGAAGATTGTCCACCAGTTACATTGTGTAAGGATGAGATTTGGGAATCCCTTTATAAGTAGTCTAGAAGTGGAGGAGGAGGCCTCACATGTCAAATACCCAGTCCAATCTCACATTTAATTACTTACTTCAGTCTGTTGTCAACAGAGTTATTAAAGCTAGAAATGAGAAAGATTTACCACAGGAAGAGACGTTACAACAACATGCACATTACAGGCTACATTCCCTTCGAGTGATTCAGCGTTTTGAGGAAATAGGTATTCTTGCGGACAGATGGCAATCAGGCCACGTATGAATCGCTGTCATGTACGGATCATCGAGAAAACACATGATGATGATGATGAATCAACGGCAACTGATCTCCGTGCCAGTCCGTGGTGTACACAAGGAAAGTGTTTTCCTTAAAGAATAATTAAGAGGTGGAGAAGGTGCCTTAGATGGGTAAAGACTGGGGCAAAATACTGCCAACCGATTCGCCTGGAAAATAACCTTGCCTGCATTGAGTATGCAAAAAGATGCTTAGATACAAAAAACATTTTAAAGATATTGTGTTAAGCGATGAATCCTCTGTACAGATGGACCGCCACGCCACGAGGATAACATTTCGTAAGATTACCGATAAAGGCCGGAGAAAACTAAAGCCGCGGGCAAAACATCCAACCAAAGTTCATGTTTGGGAAGGCATCTCATGGCGTGCCAAAGCTCCTCGCTTTCCACTGGATTATGGAGAGAACTTTTTATACCGACTGAATACTCGAGGAGGGGTTGAAACCATTTGTGAACAGGCATTATCCAGACGGACACCGGTTCATGAAAGACAATGACCCAAAGGTACGCCTTCCACAATCATACTTTATTCAACCAAACAATTATTTTAGCCATGATGTTCAATCTAGTCCTATAATGATAATAACCTGAATGAATGTGGCAACAGGTAAACTAAACGAAATCATACGCATTGTACTGAAAACCCTTGCAAAAAAGACTGTAAGCAGATTACCAAGCATCGGCACAATTTCAGAAATTCGGCTGGAAGCAAGCCATTTGGCAGATATGGAGGTGGCATTGGCAATGAGTGAGAATCGTCCCGAAGATACCCTCAGCAACTGTATACATGGGGACAGAACTACGAAGTACCACAAGAAAACTGGCAAGTGTCCCTCCCTGATGGATCGTTGCGGTCAATGGGGCTCACCCAAATGGCAGCAGGAGACACAGAGGCAGTAGTTCAAGCTTACCAGGATCGAATCTGTGAGCTTGCAGTTGCTGTCTCATGTGTTGAAGGTACTAATACAGAAACTTTATATGAGGAAATGCTCTGCACTGTCAAAAGTGCCATGACTGACCAGGGACCCACCATGCCCCAGTTTGGTGATCGCCTGCAAATTATCAGGGAAGAGTTGCTCCCAAAGGTCACACCAAACTGGGAACAATTGCCAGATGACGTGAAGGCAAGTATGGGTCAATTCGGGCAGTTTTATTGCAAAAAACATACCTTGATCAACTTAGCCGAGGAAGCAAACCGGGTCCTGAAATCACTCAAGGACATTTCTACCAGTGGAAAAAATGCACACACCCTTCTTTTTACTTCAGAAGCAGCCTGTGCACCATGCGGTGGAGATAATGTTGGCCGTTCTGTAAGCTGTGTCGCCCGGCCGTACGCGTTGTGTGCCCCGCTCGGCTGTACATGCATACTCGCTGTGCAAGTGTTAGGTTTCGGTTTTTAGAGCTTCGGAATGGAACCGCTTTCATCTTCCGTGGAAAAAATGCACACACCCTTCTTTATACTTCAGAAGCAGCCTAGAGGACATATGTAGAAAAAAGGATAGAGGGACACTTGTGGAAAGGGATGAAGGTCTGAATGATATATGGGAAGAGATGTCGGTTACGGTGGCAGAGTACGAGAGAGAGTTGGAAGAAGCTGTAAAGGAGCAGAAGTTTGAAGAGGGATTTAAGAAGGTGCAGGAGGGTAGAAGAGGGAAAGGTGCTAGTCACCCCTGTGCTTTACCAGCTTGTCACCATCCTCTGTCATGAATATTTCTCGCCTGACAAGTGTAGTGTATTTTATTTGTTATATTAGGATGTACCAGATGAGGAGATTCACTGAGGACCAGTGAAATGGAGCCCTCACACCTGCTAGCTTTGTGGAGTGATGGTAACTTGAAGGGGGTCTGTGTGATCGGCAACGGAGTCCTCATTTCATGCAAAGAAACAGTGACAGACACTTTGCTTACAATCATAGCTGCAAAATTTAAGCCTTTAAATCAGCAGTGGTGCTGTTTGGTTTTAAGAACCATAGGGAAATGGCAGGTAGCGGAAAGGGACTAGGAAACACTGTACACAATGCAAGTTTTGCACAAAGACAATTTCGGAGACACGCGGGTATGGTGTACTATAAAGGACACCTATCTGTTATCGTCGTGCGTGTGGGGAGCTCCGTCGTGCGTGTGAGCAGAGCGTTGTGTTTGTGAGCAGAGCGTCGTGCGTGTGAGTAAAACCGTTGTGCCTGTGAGCAGCTCCGTCGTGTTTGTGAGCAGAGCGTCGTGCGTGTGAGTAAAACCGTCGTGCCTGTGAGCAGCTCCGTCGTGTTTGTGAGCAGAGCGTCGTGCCTGTGAGTAAAACCGTTGTGCGTGTGAGCAGCTCCGTCGTGTTTGTGAGCAGAGCGTAGTGCGTGTGAGTAAAACCGTCGTGCCTGTGAGCAGCTCCGTCGTGCGTGTGGGGAGGTCCGTCGTGCCTGTGAGTAAAACCGTCGTGCCTGTGAGCAGCTCCGTCGTGCGTGTGGGGAAGTCCGTCGTGCCTGTGAGTAAAACCGTCGTGCCTGTGAGCAGCTCCGTCGTGCGTGTGGGGAGGTCTGTCGTGCCTGTGAGTAAAACCGTCGTGCCTGTGAGTAAAACCGTCGTGCCTGTGAGTAAAACCGTCGTGCCTGTGAGCAGGTCCGTCGTGCCTGTAAGCAGGTCCGTCGTGCGTGTGGGGAGGTCCGTCGTGCCTGTGAGTAAAACCGTCGTGCCTGTGAGTAAAACCGTCGTGCCTGTGAGTAAAACCGTCGTGCCTGTGAGTAAAACCGTCGTGCCTGTGAGTAAAACCGTCGTGCCTGTGAGTAAAACCGTCGTGCCTGTGAGTAAATTATTTTACTCGTCCAGGTGTTTTCGCCCAAAGCCTAGTCTAGCTTTAAAAATATTGGCTAACCTGCTAAGAATTTAAATGAAAAAATATATTTTATAGCTCACATAATATTTCAATGTTTATTTGAATGGGCCTCACGTTACTTAGAAACCTTTTGGAGAGTACTTTTTTTTAATAATTATTTACCACTGCAAACCTCTAAGAAGCCGTCTCTTGGTGGCGCTCTCCACCAAAACAAGTCTGCTTTCCGCCATTGTTGCACGTCTGTGGCTAGGCTTGATATACAATTCGGAATGGACGACATTTTGACTGCGCTCGATTTGGAACATTTGTTGGACACATTTGTTGCAAATCATGTAAGTCACAGTATTACAATAAAGGTGACAGTGTAGTTTAGGACACCCATCCCCTTTTTATCAAAGAACATTAGATTTCAGCTCCAAGGCTCACATAAGTTTTTTACGATGTCACAGTAAGTATGTCAACACAATTAATAAGAGACACTGTTTTTATATTGGTATTCTTTTTCCAGGCCGAGCAATTTGTGTCAAAGTCGTTAAAAATATGGGTGTCCTAAACTACACAATCGCCACAGTAAACCTAGGTTTTGACCTCGGCATTTAGTGTCACATATAGAATAGTTTATTAGAATTTAATAAAGTTTTTCAGCTGTCAATCTAGGCATCGTTAAACATGCAATGCGTACACATGCATGATTGCCAGGCCAGACATTATGGGCCTACCCAACACTAAACTTAAAATACTGTACATGTACGTAATACAAGTATGAATTGTAAATATAGTGCCTAGCCCTAGACAATTCTTAGATCCGATATAATAAAAAGGATGCATAAATGCCTGCCTGACTCAGATCATACACCAGAATCGTATGGAAGCTTTGTGTTCATACTGAAGCAGGTCCAAACTTACCAGGCGGGAGTGATTAACAGAATACCTGTAATGAGTTTACTTACGTTACGTGAACAGAGTTCCCAAGAAATTCAGCATCCATTATGTAGTCATGAGGAAAATTAAAGAATCTTGTTAATTATTTCATTAATTGAGGCCTGTATAGTTTATTTAAACACCACAACAACTAAAAAGTTGTAGACTCAAACAATATTTGGTTTACAATAACAAATGAATCTAAAAAATATAACATATATTAAAAAATTAATGAAATGCTGATTACAAATCACAAATTACAATAAAATATATTTAAAAACACAGTTGCAAAGTCGTTTCAACAAACAGCCATTTAGGCATCATTAATATGGTATAATTTTTTTACTAAGTGTCTGCCTTCTTCCTTAGGTGACCCCAAGAGAAGCTACCTCTTTAACAGAAGCACAATTTGAACTGCTTGGAGTGACCAGGGTCGGTGACAGAGTCAGGATAAAACAGAAAAGTCAACAGTTCATTGACAGTAAGGGAGAAAGTAAATCACTTAATAAATACAGTGTGCATTTGTGATTTGTTTCGATGAGCTATAAAAAACGCTTACCCTCTTACTGATGCAGTCTAACTGTTCTCTACAAATAATAATCCACTTACAAATCAGTAATGTGTTTTTAATTGACACTGAAATTGCTTTTTCTTGTCTTTGTAGGATAAGTGTGCATGTGATTCTGTTGTAATTTTAGATTTTTTTATTTGTTCTTTTCCAGAGCAAGCAAGCTCTATGCCAGTCGTGCAGAGGCTAAGAAACATGGTGAAAAGCAAACGGCAAGAGAAATTGACAGGAAAGTCACAAGCAAAATCTCTGAAAATCTACACAGGATGGAAGCATCAACAATCGTGCTCAAAGAAACCAAAGTTGGTTACAGCTGGACGCGGAGGTGGATCTATGACACTAGACATATCAAGAGATGCCTCCCTGAGTGACATTAAGGATCGATTTCTGAATCTCTACTTCCCTAATGGAATCAACAAAGCAACTGAGATGCAGATAACTTCCCTGGATGTAAAACTCACCACTTTCAGCGGGGACGAGTTGCCACAGACTATCGGCAACATGCCATTTTGTTTCTCAGAGTTTGTGACACTTATCAAGACCCATCCTGTTCGAATTTACCTTCAGACTTGTTACAAGCATGAGGTAATTTAAAAATGCTTGAGTATATTTTTTCGATATTTGTTGTATTTTTTTTGCATTTCTTTACTTTTCTGTTGCAGTCAAGGGACATACATCTGAAAAGACAAGGGGTAAACTGTTAAGTAGACTAATTGTATTTATAGGAGTGTCTGTTTTTGACAGTAAATATTTTTTTTCCTTTCTTTTGTCTCTCAACAGATGGGGACATCAGATAGTGATATTGATGATGGTAATGATCTCCCATCAGTATCCTTAGTCTCTGAGGTATGTTTTTGTCTAATATCCTGTGAATAATTAGCATTATCATAGTGTACATTATATTATTTGAACTTTAAAACAGGCATTAACAGTTTCAGACACTTCACTGTAAAGAAGCTATAGGCCTAAGCAAACAGACTTTAAAAATAAAATCGCCTGATGTCATTTGCTCAGTTCCATTGTTAACATGGTTAAGATCATGGATGATGTAGAAAGAATATTTTCGTGCGACTCTATATGAAAAATAACCCATGGTTGGTCAAAAAGTGACATCACAGTGACATTGTTCAGCTCATTCATAAGAAACTCGACAAAGAAGACCTCTGGGAGGATGCGCACTTTCGGAACGAGATATGGCTACAAATAGTTGTAAGTAATGAACTACATTTTCCTAAGCCCCCTCAAATTATTTGTATAGTTACATAGGCCATCTTTGGGTGTAAGTATATTTCACACCATCTGTTTGTGTGGCTGTGGCTGTGCCTGAAAAAGATTATATATAAGTGTATATTGTACAACGGGACATTCAACACCAGACAATTATTATTCCATCAGTCTGTAGCTGTAGTTGGTTACAGAGCAGTATATCACAGTTGAGCCTTGAGGTATTTAAAGCAGAGAACATACATAAATTAGCAGATGTATTTAAGCCTATCAAGATACTTGTGGATGATATTATATCTAGTTTACATTGTAAGAAAGAATGTATCACCACTCTCCTTAACAAATTCAGAATGTGTTATAAATACGTTGCATACTTTGTGTAAGCATGAAGTAGTACTACGTGTCGTGCACTGCTGCAGTTTTGGTTGCTGGTTTCCAGTCAAGTTCCCAGAGGAAAATCTGCAGCAGAGGAAATGATCAATTTCTCATGGAAACAAGTCTTGGATGAAATCAACGAGACATGCCCGATGCTTTCATTCATGCTAAAAGGGGCCCTCACAAAGCGAAACAGCACAATGGTGAACAAAAGGTTACTCCAATAATTGGTGCAATCGTTTCGATCATCTGCTTCGTGTGCAAACCAAAGGTGCTCAACATTTTCCAAGTCATGAACAGCATCCAGATGTGGCTTGCAGGATGCAAGAGGAAGGTTGGTGTCAGACTATTTTATGGCGTCACAATTTGACAATTCCCACAATGGCAAAACAATGACACGATTTTGGATAGAGTTGTAACTGCCAAGGTCTGCTTCTAGGTTTGAAAGGCTGCCGTCACGCCAAGAAGGGAGCAGAGAGCCCAACTACGTGCAAGTTGACGACGACTGAGTGGTCATTGGATCTAAGGACAATTCAATGATATTATCGAAGGAGGTATTTGATGGCATTTATGTCAAGTCTAACAATCCGCGGGACTTTGCTTTGAAACTTGTAGGGAAGGTTTTCCCATTGGATGAGCTATCGAGGTCCAACTACCATGGTGGGAAAGTGTTTAATGGAAAATGCTGGGTCGAGAAAGCTCCCCTCAGAAAGAAGAACGAGTTTAAGGCCATAATGGTAATGGCCCAGGCCATTATTAAATTCCCTATAGGGATTTTAGTGATGGGAAAATGAAGAAAATGATGATAAAGTTTCAATGGTAAGAGCAGGAAGGCTGCAGCGTCTTTGAGGGTTTACCATGTTTAAGGAGGTTATTATAATATTAATCATCATAAATGAGTGTACTTGAAAATGAAGGGTCCAAATCCAGTCCAATAAAATAAAGTTCATTTCTTTTCAAAGTAAAAAGTTTTTGTGGTTCACACATGGAAAAGAAGATTTCTGGTGCCTTCAATGAAGTTCTAGAGGAGTTTGGAATCAAGAAGAAAACTGAGCTTGTCATTTCTGATAATACATCCAATATGAAGAAGGTCTTCAGTGTCAATTTTCCATCTGCTGATGGTGTGGAGTCCTCAAGTTCCAAGGAAGATGAGGTCCAGGAGAATGACCTTTATGACAGTCTTTGAAAAAGAATAAAAAATCACAAACACAATCAAAGAACCTTGTGACACAACCACATAGTATTATACAAACGCACAATGGACATGTTTCAAGACGTACTGAAGAATTATCCAAACCTGTCTCAACATTTGAAAGAGGAACAAGTTTGTGTTTTGAAGCATCTACAAGAGAAACACCACGTTCTAGCAGTTTTGCCAACAGGGTTTGGCAAAAGCCTTCTGTATACTTTGCCTCCACTACTAGGAGAGAACCAAGTGGCCCATGTGGTGAGCCCTCTGAAGGCGCTCATGGCTGTAATTTTGACTTCTCCAGAAGTGCTGAAGGAATGGTTTCCAGTCATCCAGACGAAGGTGTATCAGGAGAGGACATGTCTCCAGAAGCGCTGGAGGAATGGTATCCAGTCATCCAGACGAAGGTGTATCAGGAGAGGACATGTCTCCAGAAGCGCTGGAGGAATGGTATCCAGTCATACAGACTAAGGTGTATGAGGAGAGGACATGTCTCCAGAAGCGCTGGAGGAATGGTATCCAGTCATCCAGACTAAGGTGTATGAGGAGAGGACATGTCTCCAGAAGCGCTGGAGGAATGGTATCCAGTCATCCAGACGAAGGTGTATCAGGAGAGGACATGTCTCCAGAAGCGCTGGAGGAATGGTATCCAGTCATACAGACTAAGGTGTATGAGGAGAGGACATGTCTCCAGAAGCGCTGGAGGAGTGGTTTCCAGTCATCCAGACTAAGGTGTATTAGGAGAGGACATGTCTCGTAGCTATTGATGAAGCACACACAGTAGCAGATTGGTATTACTCTCAAAATAATTATTTATCACAAGGAAGAATCTGTTCAAAATAAATCCATTCCGTTTTTTGTTTCATTTCCTTTAGGACTGTCCTACGCGATGGGGATCGAAACAACAGATGATCCAGAGACTCCTAGAGCAAACCCCAGCCTTACGAGAGAGTTTTGTCTGAAGACAGGGCACACTTGCATTTGGTCCCTAGCTGGCAGGATTTGACCGTGTTGGGCGCAATAGACAAAGCGCTTTCTCCACTGGCAAAATTCACTGACATTATGTCAGGTGAAAAGTATGTTACTGTATCCTCCATCCTGCTAATGATGCACAACCTGAGAGAGTGTGCTGGCCATGGCCAAGACCTGACTGCGGACATTAAACGAGCAATCCTAGCTAAGATGGAGAGTTTGTACAACAAGGAAGCCATCAGTCTGCTCTACTGGATCCCCGCACTGTATTCTGGGATGGAATTCGCCAGGGTTGAGGGTCAAATTGCCCACGCTGTATTGTTCTTCTATGCACGCGAGCTAAACAATCAAGATGGAAGAACAATTCGGTATGATTTTAGGCCTGATTCTACCTATGTTTCTGGCACAGCTTCGGTTTCGATATCTGGAAAGACAAGACAGAACTGAGGAAATCTGAATTCGAGGACTGCTTTACTCGGGCCGCCGTAGAATGCAACTGAGGGCATTGTTTTCAAGAAGAAGGTATGCCACGCTAGTGTTGATGCTGGCTACAGCGATAGCTGAAGAACAAAAACCTGTTGACAGGATGGTGTGGATGAAACCGAGAATGCCGGCAGTGTGGGACGAGATGATCCGTAACCTGAGCGATGCAGAATGGAGGGAACACTTCAGGATGAACAGGCAGACCTTCTTGGTTTTAGGTTGCAACCCGTTCTGCCCAAGAAAAACACACGATTTCGACCATTCATTCCAGTGGCTAAACAGCGCCGCCATCACCCTTTGGAGGCTGGCCACAAACGTTGAAAATTTGACAATTGCAACTTTGTTTGGAGTTGGGAGGGCTACGGCTTTTAACATTGTACATCAGGTTACAGCGGCAATTGTACAAGTCTTAAAATGAGAATATCTAGCATTTCCTAAAGATAATGACCTGCTAGATATTGTACATGGTCTCGAGACGAGGTACATGTAGGGGTTTCCTCAAGTAGCTGGTGCTATTGATGGTACGCACATACCGATAGTAGCACCAAACAAACAACAGCTTGGTGTATAAGTCTGCTCACCTGCCCGATACTGAGAGGCAGTCTCGTTGTATGCAGCAATAAGCACACCTCCAGCAAGTGGACTGAGAGAGGACATTCTACCGCAGACTTGTACAGCAGTCAGATGGCTAAGTCAACGTCAGAGGTGCAAAGGGTCAGCCATCTTGGGCCACATGAGGCATGTGAGGGAAGAGTCGGTGTTATGCACTACTCTTTCCATTATGCACAACAGGTACATTATCCTGCAGATCCGATACAACCTGGACCTGTGTATTTTTTAACCCCAAGAAAGCTTGGCATTTTTGGAGTACATTGTGAGGGGGTGACGAAGCAGGTGAAGTTCCTTGAAGATGAGTCTGTGCTCATCTCAAAGGGTAGCAATGCCGTAATAAGCTATCTCAACAATTTCTTTTAGCAGTATGGTTTAGGTGAACATACAGCGCACTTACAATGTGGCAATTGCAGTGATACAAATCTTATATACATGTAAATAAAAAACAATCAGATTTCAATATACATGTACAAATTCATCTTATTGTATTTTTTTCCAATCAGAAAAAAAAAAGAACAACCCTGGCTTTCACTAATTTTTTTTATATTGGTCCACAGCAACGATGGCTCAGATGCATCGGAGATTGTATCAATTTCTTGCGCAATTGTGAGCATGCGTGCCTTGTATTGCACGTGCGTACGCGTGCGCTGTTGACTCAAGACCAACTCTCCAAAAGTCTCCTATTGAGTGCCCTGGACATAGAAGAAAAAATTATGTTCTTGCTTGGGAAATTATCTACTGGTGGTGTTCAAGCGGGCCCGATGACAGAAAGCACTGAGGAAATACCAAAGAAATTGCATCAGGAAAGGAGTTCACTGATGATGGAAAAGAAATGATTGAGCAGTTGAAGCAGAAATTCCACTCTTTGATCAAGAAGAGCAAGAAAGTACAAGTTTTGACTGTACTTGCCCTTGAGCTTGAGCATCAACAAAAAAGCAGAAGAATTTGACACATCAAATTACACGGCCAGACAAGCCAGAAAGCTGGCGATTGAACAAGGAGTTCTGTCAATCCCGAATCCCAAATCTGGAAAAGCTCTTCCGCTGGAAATAGAGGAAACTGTTAAAAACTTTCATTTGTCTGAATCTGTCAGCAGGCAAATGCCTGGCATGAAAGACTTTGTATCTGTTACAGTTGACGGTGAGAAGAAACATCTCCAGAAACATCTCGTTCTCTGTAATCTTAGAGAAGCATTCAAACTTTTCAAGGATAAACATCCTGATCTAAACATTGGATTTTCAAAATTTGCTGAACTTCGGCCAAAGCAGTGCATCTTTGCTGGATCTAGTGGAACACACTCTGTATGTGTTTGTACTATTCACCAAAATGTGAAACTCATGTTGAGTGGTGCAAAATTGGACAAAGTGACAAATGGAGAAATTACGCATTATTGTCACTGCTTTGCTTTCATGCAGTGTAACCCACCACGCATTGAATGTTTCATAGACAAATACAACGAATGTCCTGGAACAAGCATTCTACGAGATAAGCTTAATGATTAATGGAGACACATATGATTGACCAAATTGAATTTAAGCAATGGACAACAACTGATCGTTCAACACTTGAAACCAAGGTTCTGGAGGTGGATGACTTCCTGGATTTATTCATAGCAAGTCTCACCAAACTATTACGCCATGACTTCATTGCTAAACAGCAGAGCCATTTCTTTCAACAAACTAAGGACACATTGGAACCTGGTGAAATCTTGGTTGTTGCCGATTTTGCAGAAAACTATAGTTTTGTTGTTCAGTATGCTGCTCAATCATTTCACTGGAACAACCTGCAGGCAACAATTCACCCATTTGTCTGCTACTTCAAACAGGGAGAAAAGGTAGAACACCTGAGCTTTGTCGTCATTTCTGACTGTAATACTCATGATACCGTAGCAGTACATCTGTTCCAGAAATTACTCATTCAGTTTCTGAACACAAAGATTGAAAATCTTCGCAAGATTTTGTACTTTTCAGATGGTTGTGCTGCACAGTACAAAAACCTGAAGAACTTCATCAACTTGTGTCATCATGAAGAGGACTTTGGCAGCCCTGCAGAGTGGCATTTATTTGCTACTTCCGAAGGAAGAGGATCTGATGGAGTTGGAGGAACAGTTAAACGCCTCGCAGCCAGAGCTAGTCTTCAACGTCCCTTGGATAAGCAGATAATGACGCCACGCCAGCTTTATGACTTTGCTACATCAGAAATCAAGAATATAAACTTTGCATTCTCGACCACAGAGCACTACAGGAATGAAAGTATCATCCTCAAACAAAGATTCCAGTCTGCAAGAACCATCCCCGGTACACAGAAACTTCACACCTTTTACCCTAAATCAAAGAGCAAAGTGACAGTCCAAGAATTTCCCTCCTGTCCACATTCTAGGGAAGAACAAGTTTGCTTTAATACAAGTGTATACTGGTACTCAAACTAACCAGTCATGCCAGTTGGCTGAAATAAAGGGATATGTTACTGTTATATATGACAGCAACTGGTGGCTGGCATGTGTGAAGGAGACATTCCCAGTATCTCAAGAAGTGGCAGTGAGTTTCCTGCATCCCCATGGGCCATCTCCATCTTTCAAGTTTCCTGATCACCCAGATACACTTGTGATACACCATCAAGATGTACTTACAGTTGTAGAACCTGTGACAGAAATGGGACGCGTGTATAAAATGTCCACCAAAGAAACAAAAACCGCAACAACTATGATGAAGCGCAGATGACAAGGTAACTACAACTAACTAATATAATATATACATCTGTTATTTCAGCAACATGAATATAAGTGCACAGCTGACTGTAGTGTAGTTGAAAATGGGCTGGCAAGGACAAAATCTCTGCACATGTGTATATGAACACCATTTATTACACATGTATGCACATTAGTATATGTATTATACATGTACATATATGTTTATGCGTATTTTGTCCTTGACAGCCAATGTTTAAATTATAATAACTCAAAAACTGTATGAGCGCCCACTCCAAATTTTTCTAAGGATGTTCCTTACATGTTAAGCTTAAATTAAAAAAAAAATTACGCATTTTGAAAAATACTCATTTTTTTTTATCAAGGTCAAAGGTCAAATTTTAACGTATTTTTTTTGTCGCGCATGAAAAAGTTTTTGTTTTATTTTACAAAATGAAGGCCATTATACGAGCTTTAGAATGATGTAAAATTTATCTCTGTAGGTTCTTTACTTCTGGAGATATGGCTGTTTGAATGCGACAGATTGTGCTAATTAGTCAAAAGTTTGTTAACCCGTATCTCAAAAAGTAATGGACAAAATTACAAAAAATTTCGGTTCTGGGGGTTTCTCAGGGAGTCCAACTAGCATGTATACCAAATTTCATTGAAATCCGAGTCGGTCAGGTTCCAAAGCGCGTTGAATTGACACGGAATGACCCCAATATTCTCACTGTTTAACATACAACTGTTTCTCTTCCTTAAAAGGCTTAACTACAGGTCATCACTGATGGATGGAAGCACTTATAGGCACGTTCTCACATACCAAAAAAGTGTGACTATTTGGGTCGCAATTTGCAGCGCGATTTGGAGCGTGATTTTGAGCGCAAATCGCACTAGTAGTGCATCTTTTTGCAAATAGTCGCGATTATTTTGCTGTGTGAACGGTGCACCAAAAAACATTTTTTTTATATCCCATCCCATTGACTGTGCGTACGTGCGTACGTACGTAGGTACACACATGCATGCACTCCTAGTTGTACTGTATACACTGTACTATATTACGCAGCCTAATACTACTCATGTTTAGAACAGCAGACAGACGTGAATAAATTAATAAATTATTAATATTATTTTGAGCCAAATTGATCGATATTGGCGATGGATGCGTTTGGGGCGCATTGGAAGCATGACGAGATGTTAGCGTTACTGGAGATATGGAGGGAGGACGAGATATTCTAGGAGGTACAGTGTACTAACGGTAAAAACAAACCAGTGTAAGGTATTATCGCCAAGCGACTTGCCGCAATGGGGTACACTCCAACCCTTGGTCAAATTAAGAACAAAAATACACAGGCTGAAGAGGAGTTACATGTACAAGGACTGTAAGAAGCACAATTCTACGTTTGGTCGTCAAAGGAAGCAGCGCGAGGTTTTCGATGTTCTTGATGAATTCCTGGGACACCGACCTGCGATCAGCGATTTAGCAGGGCTTGAAATAGTACATGGGGCCGTCCATAAAGTACGTACGCACGAAGGGGGAGAGGGGGGTTTTTACTGATGCGTACGCCATGCGAACATGGGGGTTCAGGCCAATGCGTACCGTACGCAAACAAATTTGCATAGCATTATCGTGCGAAAAGAGAGGTAAAAAACATGAAAAAAGCACCAGAATTGTTTAGTGTTTTCCTTTTTTTCTTATTCAACATAATAAAAAAATAGCAAAATACATCTGTAAATGTATAAAAACCTGTTAAACTTTAGTCATTCATTTCAGAATTTGAAAGTGATATCCCAATAACGGTACCGGCCCGGATTACTGTGACATTTTAATGATGCTAAAGCAAGGGACCACGAGAAAAGTGAAAACCTATAAATGTGGAATGCGTATGCGTACAGGGAGAGGGGGGGTTGGGACCACTGGCATTTTGTGCGTACGTACTTTATGGACGGCCCCTAGCCCGGTGGACAATGTCTAGCAAAAACCGCACCGGACTCACTTCCTTGGTTGCCCGGTGGGCTAGTGAAAAACGTACCTGGTTTGGATCAATCAACATGCTTTAGGGTATAATAAATGTGAAAATCAGTCATGAAAATAAACTGAGTAAAACATAATGTGCATGTACACTACGAGTGTGGCGTGATTTCTTTTATTAATGTGTACATTCGTACAAGCAGTTCTCAGATTATCTGGTTATGACAGTAGCAATCAGACTTATCAGGCATAATAGCACTGCCCTTAGAGTGGGTTTTGCCCTCACAGAACTAGCTGCTGTTGCAAAGAATAACTACCTGTGCACTGAAAATCGTCACGAGGTGGCCGCTGTGGATGATTTTTCTTCACCTGCTTGGATCAGAGTGGAGAATGCATGTATCTGCATCTGCATAAAGGCAACAACAAGAGAAAATGTGGCACTCAGTCACTCAGCCATGGTCTGCATGGAGAGCGCCCTCATTCGGCCAACAGCAGGTCATGCAGGTCGCAGCGGCGGTTCAGTGTGCCAGCACGACTGTGCCGTCACCTGCCCAGGGCTTTGGGAGTCTTCCCTTGACGATCCCGGTACCAGGGACAAAGATGAGGTTGATTGTGATACAGCAGACTGTCACTCCAGAGGTTGGCCATTCAACTTCAAGCTCCCAGTAATGTCACCAAAATGGAGTGAAAGTTTAAAGAAAAAAGATCCCGACTTCCACAAGCATGGGAGCAGCAAATGCAGAAACATGCTTATAAATTACATGTACATGTATGAAGTCATAGTGAAGAAGTTGACCAAGGACAATGAGCATCTACAACAACAAGGCAATCCTAAAAGCAACAGCATCAGTCCCAAAACACAACAAACTGATTACTTGTCCATAAACGCCCAAATTCAACAGTCCTGGCAAATGAGGCACAAGTTATGTATGTTTTCAATCAAACTTCTGAATTTGTAGAATCAAAGAGTGCAGAAGAATTGAATAAAGTAGTTAAAACTGTCAGGGCTGAAGCAAGAAATACACATATGCCATAACGAAAAAAAAAAAAAATAGTATTCTGAAATACTGGCCAGATAAACATCATGAGAAGGCCAAGAAAGTAAACTTCTTAAGCTAGCAAAAAAAGAAAGCTTGACAAATGAAATTGCTGAAACTGGTCTTTGGCAATCTGAAGAACAAATGATCCAGTGTCTAAATGCACAGAAAACAAGCAAACAAAAATTTGAATGAGTAAAAAAGCAAATTCGTTTTCAAAGAGAAGTCTTAAATCAATACATAGAGGGGGATAAAGGTTTCACATTCACCACTAATGTTCCAAATTTGAACAAACGAAATGACAAACCAGTAGCAGATATGCAAGCACATTTAGCCAAGGTGATTAATGCTGCAAAATCTGTTCAAAGGACTCCAGACAATGAATATTTGACAATCCCCTTACTAGTTGGCAAAAGGGTTTCTCACCTATGGAACACTGAAGATGGCCAAGAGTGGTACAATGGGCATGTAATAAGTCAAGTTCCAGGTTTCCCATCTTGGTACAATATCGAATATGAAGATGACCAAAAGGTGTACTCTCCTTGTCTAGCTGAATATTACAATGAAAATTCTTTGAAAATTCTTGCCTAAATTCATAAGTTGATTTTATTAAATGCAGTAATTTATTTTTCTTTTCAGTTGATACGTGTACATGTTTGACTAGTGTAACGTGTATCTTTTGAATGAGAAAATTTGGAACCTTGATAAAGCAAGTAACTGTACATGATGATGCACATTTATAATATTATTTACAATTCACATATTATATACAAAATTCAATTGAATTTCTCAAGTACTGTATGATTTTCATCTATAAGTGCTTTGCATACATGTACCTAGGTGTACACATATTCATGTTCATTCACGTTCATTCATTCAGCACCAAAATGCTTAAATTCTACATGGTGATAGCCAAGACATGACTGTATCACATATCTGAATCTTGAAGTGATAAACAGTTAAATTTTAACATCTAGGGCCTAGACCCAGCTACAAACGTAGCTGGGACAAGCCCCAATATTGCCTATTTTGTGCAGGTCCCAAAATGAAACTATCATGTCACCTTGACATAGACACAAACAAAAACCAATCACTGACATGAAAGATGTTCTTAGATGCAGGAAAGATTGGTTGAGTGTTGAATTCATAGATGAGGATGAGCAGACAGTGAAGGTTGTTCAGAATGACAATGATTATAGAGTAAGCACTGTAGGACAAATATGTGAAGAGAATATTGATGAGATAATATTCATCATGGACATATTCAATGTCACACATACTGTAGTAGGTACCATGAAATAGCCCAACATTACAGTGCTCTTCAAAGAGCATGTAGAATTGCCAAATGAAGAAATGAGCTGAATGACATGTTTGAAATAAAAACATTGGAGGGCGATTTCATGGTGTATTCAAATCATTGAAAACTCATCTAGGTCACGCGTTGAGTGATGAAACTTAATTTATTCAGGATGGAAAAGTTAAGATCCAATTAAGTGGACATGGAACCAGAGCTGGTTTTTATTTTAACATGGAAATTATCTGTTAGCTATTGTTTAGTGTTCAGCGACAAGAGAATGTTTACGCAAAGCCTTCAAGGATCTGATTGACGAATATAATCCCTTGGATTTTATTGGCAACAGGCCCTCCTGGAGTTCCGCTGGTGACCGTGCACACACACCTGGTGATTCCACTAGTACGCGTATAACGCAGCTACACAAAGTCATCGAAATCAACCAGAATTTAAGAGTCATGAAGACAGGCAAAGTACATATCTCTGATGACATATGCAAACAAGGTGAAATGATTGCTCATCCCAAGCCAGCTGAATACATCAGAGTCGAGACCATATCAACCTAGCCACTCAAACAACTAGTGTCTGTCCAGGGCCAGCTCATTGGTGTAAGTATGCAGGGAAATACCTGCACACTTTTTCCACAAAATATTACTTAGAATTTATTCAGAAAAATGAAAACAAAAAGTGTTACATACATTACATGTCATTTAATATTTTCATTTTGTTTATTTTCTCCATCAAGCAACTCCACGACCAAAGGCAAATTTCACAAAGGATAATGCCCTGAGATGTGCAACATCTTTCTTCATAGCAAGCTTGGAAGATATAAAAGGACATCCCATATTCAACTGTGGCAGTGAAGCATCATTAGATATCATTGATTTAATCACTAGTCTGCTTCTGCTATCACAAAGTCCTGAGTTTATAGGCTTTTATTCATCATCAGTGTCAGCTTAATGGATTGTTGTGACATCATGTGAAGGCAGGTTCTTAAAACCTGAAGCATATGATACAATGTGGAGAAATGTTCATGACTACAGATTTAGTTCATGTGCTGACTGGGGGAAATTACTGCAGTCACTCGATATTAAATGCAAGTCTGAGCACTCATTGAAATTATGTTACCAATATCTCATTCAATCCGTTTTTGGTCGTCTTATGAAAGAAGGGAATAGCACTGATTTGCTGGAAAAGGAGACACTGTCTCATGGCGACATTGAAAAGGAAGAGGAGCAAGTGCTGCATTACGTAGCTGGTTACATCCCTTTTGCATTAATGAAGAAATACAAAAAGCAGCTCAACAGTACAGCAAAAGTGTACTGCAAATTCTTGGAATGTTGGTCCGTTCAAAAGTATATCTTCTGCCAAGACATTTTAAACTTATACAAAGGAATGGATTGATGCCCAAAACCGTGGTCGACTCTTCCAAGTTTCAAATAATGTATATATTTGTTTTTCAGATTTATAATACTTGTAACTAAGATACATTTGTTAAGAGTTATGAGTTTTAAGACTGGACTCATTTTAGAACTGTATAAATTATGTAGTAACAAGAAGGATACAGCTAATATGATATTTAGCCTTGCTCATGCTAACAACCCAATACATCATTCAGTGTTTGAAAGTGTGCGAGTTAAGGTTGGAATTGCAGTCCAGAAGAGAAAGACGCTGAAAAGAAACAAGAAGGCTGCTCTTCCAGCATTTCTTCAGAGTAATTTTGTTCCTCCTATACCAGTAACTCAACAACCCACACCTAGAGCACCCACACCTTCCACATCTGAGAGTGTACAGAAGAGAAGCAGTGAATAGCTGGAAGATAATACTCTTGGATGCCTTTCAGACAACAATCAAAGATTGGAAATTCCAGCGTAACGGACATGACAATCACACAGTTTTTGCCTTATTCTGAGGATCACAAAGTAGGATTGGCAGTTTGCAAACAATTTATAATAAAGCTTATCAAACACATCTAACTATCAGTGACATATGTAGGTTTTATGTAATTTCATTGAACAGTTGTAGAGAAAATGCACTTCTTGTGACCAAAACGGACATGACACGATGTAGAGTACGTGGCCCACAATGCCCATGGTGTAGAAATCCATACGAATGGGATTGAAGGGGGAATGTCAAGGCTGAATTCAAGAGGATGTGTAGTCTTAGTTCCAAAATATCCAAGACCTTCGTGATGGTCCAAAAGTCCGCCTCGCGGGGTCGCCCTATGGGCTGCGGGAAAGCAACAACGAAGGTCTTGGAACCAAGACTAGAGGATGCGAGGAACGAGGGAGGAGATGCTCCCTCAACACCTGGATTATGAATATATGTACCGCCAACATAGGAGAGATCATGCCGAGGGGGATAAGTTTGAATACCTCGTGCAAGATATTGCCCACTACTACCCAGCCCTCATTGAGATTGATTAATCATTTTTGGTCCTCATCATATGATTGACGTTACCATTGTTACAATATTTGGTTTGAAGTTCACAAAGTTGCCGCTATTGTTGTTCAGTCTAGTTTCTTTTCTTCACTTCAATCAGCGGGAGTTGTCCGCTAAACGGAAGAGCCAAATAAATATCCTTAACAGCGATAGGTAGTTCATGATAAAATTGATTGATACGCCATCCCCCCACACCAGCGTAGCCACTTCCTGCTGGAATCCCTCCGAGGGAGCTCCCGAATCAAGGCTAAGGCACTGCTGAGCAACGGCACCGGGGTGAGGTGTTGGAGTATCTCGTCGGCTCATATGGTGAGAGCCTCACCAGCGGCGAATTGCAGCTGAGGCTGTTGGAGCGGCATTAACGTACACAGGAGAGCGTGAGGGAATTCTCTGTTGAACTGCAACGGCTTTTTCTGCGGTTGCAGAAGAAAGACGCAAAAATCTACCAACACCCAGACCAGATGTTAAAGAAGCAGTTTGTCGATGGCCTGAACGCAGAGGGTCTCCGTCCCTCATGTCGCAACCTTTTGGATCGTCGAGCAGATATTTCATTTACCGACTTAAAGAATTGGGCGGTCCAGAGGGAAGAGCGAGAATCTGCCCGAGATCCTACAACTGTCGGTACTCATTGAGTACTCATGGTGATTGCAGGAAATACACAGAAGGCAAACACTTTGCACTTGGATACATTATTGAGTGACTTCAAACAGCAGCTAGGTATCGTTCAAGGCCTCCATAAGATGGTTGCAGGTCACTTTGTACTTCCAAAGACTGCATCTGCACTCCAGTGCCTGTCCATGTTGAAGTTTGATCCGGTGCTTTCACTCTGCAATGACATGGTCGAGAGCCATGGGGATGTCCTGGATGAGGTAATTCAGAGTGTGCACCAACAACTGACTTCACAGGAGACAAGCAACATCATGGAGGAAACCAACATTTGTCAGATGATATGCACCCTTCTTGCATTATTCTTTCATCACTGGATGAGAACCTCTCACACTGATTGACACATTCAAGGTCCTCTCAGCTCAACACTTTGTTCATGACATTGTTGTGGACTCTGAGGACAGATCAGGCGTGAATACAATCTTGTGTTGGATGGGCACATTTTGGAGATTGCAATACTGTATCGTGCTGATTTGATGGCCGCTAATGATCAGGAGAACAATGACAACTATATACTCCCTATAGGTAACAGAGTGCTTGCTCTTTCAACATATCTGAAGATGTGGAGCAAGTTGTGTCCATTTACAGTATGCCACAAGCCAATGACAGATGTGTGCTGGCAGTGCAAAACGAATAACAGCCTGCTGAACACTGAGAAGCAGTGTTCAGCAGGCTCGTTGTACGCAGCAATAAGCACACCTCCAGCAAGTGGACTGAGAGAGGACCTTATATCACAGACTTGTACAGCAGTCAGATGGCTAAGTCAACATCAGAGGCACAAAGTATTTTGTGTCCGTGTGGGATACGCAATGTTCTGCAGGGTGATCGTGCAGTCAGTGGTCCCTGCTGGAAAGACCACTGCCATCCAGGACAACCCGGCCAACTTAGCCTAATTGTTCATTTAACAATTTCTCATCCTGCCCCCCAAAAGGTCATATTCTTCATAACTAGTCAACATTTCATTTATAGTTTTATTGATTGATTTGTATCAGGTGTGGGGTAAGCAACCGACAGATGTTCTGTGGGGCAATCGTCCGCCAGTTTGGCCAACTAAAGTTCGTCCCTGGCTGGAAAGAACACTGCCATCCCAGACAACCTGGCCAACTGGCCATGGCCAAGTTGTCATCACAGCTGAAGAGTGAAGCCAAGGCTTAGCTACATGCGCAGTATGTGGATGTGCAGGTGAGGCTTGTGTTGGAAAAGAAACTGCAAAGGAGGCAGAAAAAGAGTTACCTGACAACTCAAGGACAAATCTTTAAGCACTGGGAAGAATTTGATCAAGGAATGAGATCAGCGAAGGAACTTCTTCAAGTTTGTGCCGCTTGTGGCCATTCTGCATGGTTCAGAGTGACAACACCATCACCATAACAGAGATGCAGTAAGAATCATGAATGCATGCAATGGAAGACACAACCACAGTTGAATGGTGTCAGTATGGGTGACATCGCCATGGATACCAAGTTCACATGATGTGTAAATTCATGAATCTAGGATGCCCAAGTGTGACACAATTTTACCAAATCCAGAGGTTGTATGCAATCCCAGTAATTAACCAGTTTTGGAATCGTGTATGCTCTTGAATTTTTTTTAACAGGCCTTCCTGAATATCGGATTACTAAGTAAGATTACTAAGATTACTTTGGTAAGCTGTGGAAGCACTATACCCCATTCATCTTGACAACTCTTGACGCCTTGTAGCTGCCGAGCGGAACTTGTACTGTTCCATGGTGAAAGAGGCACAAGCTTCAGTAGAAGGAGTCCTTCTTGGAAGCTACCCCCCTTGCAGTCGTGAAGGTGCTATTCTACTCCTTCGACTTTGCAAAACAAGTGCACTTTCCGAGTGACCCCCTTCAACCGGGACCCGTGTATTTCATGTGTCCCAGGAAATGTGGACTTTTCGGAGTTGCATGTGAAGCTGCTCAGCAGCAAGTCAAGGAAAAATTACTAAAAAGTGTGAAAAGTTAGTTCTTAAAAACAAGTGTGATAAGTTAACGATTGTTAATCCACCACCAAGAGGAAAGGAGGCAGATTTTCCTGAGATTTTTGAAAATGTTGTGCTTCATAGCATTATGCAAGTTTCAATTCCTGCTAAAATATTATAATACATTGATATCCCAGATGCCATCACTGAATATGATGCTGTTTGCAAACTTTGGGATAGTCTTTATCATATGTATGATATTATGAAAGATGATACACAACCTCAGTTGCTACCTGGTAAACCAGACGGCTCTCTTGTCTCTCTTCTGGTTATTGATTATTCATGGAAGTACTGAATAGTGAGGAAATGAAACAACAATTTAAGAAACACGCAGAGTGTTTCTACCAACTATTTTATGTGCGATATACACGGAGAAGACCGACCCCATACACGATCAAGTACATTGATTACACACATTATTTCATGGAGTCATGTGAATTTCCAATGACAGGTTACAGGCAGAGGGTGGCGAGCATCTGAACTATTTGCATAATCAATTTTACTTTAAACACACAACTCGACATGGAGGCAAGTATCAACTAGATCCACATCTATCACAACTATCAACCATGTATCGCAAATTGTCCTATGATATCATGTGTACAAAATCAAGAAAATGATCAGTCTCATAAAGAAGTCAAATAGACAAGTTTCACAAAGAATGAAAATACATACAAATGTGGAATCTAATCTTAAGGTGTACAACATTCATTTGGAAAAAAATCTGCCACAAGTTTGCTCGATGCAAATTCCAGGATGACTTGAATTGCAGTTTGGTATAACCAAGAAGTTGACAAATAAGAAAATACGGAAGCAAGGACGACCAAAGATCAACCTGGAAACAGTAAAACGGGTTCAGGAGTTTTATGAAGTTAACTCTTCACAACTGCCAGACAAGCGATTGGTAAGCAAAAAAAACGGAAAGCCAAGACACATTCTCGATACAGTCGACTCCCGTTACTACGAGCTCGGAAATAACGACAACCCGGATTTAGCGAGCATATTTCCCCAGTCCCGATCAATTTGTGCACATTACTATGGGGAAATATTTGGTTATTACGAGCACGGGCATTACGAGATTCCGGGTATAACGACGACTTTGGCTGACCAAATGCGAGCAAAAACATTGTTCTCAATCCATTTACAACGACATCTTTTCAAACCCTTTGTCGGCGATCTTTCAAGTTCCAATTCTGGCGACATAGCTTCACGAGAGTGCCGATCTTAAATCTATTCAATGGGATGGCGTGAATTAGCGAACGCAGAGCCAGGCATGTCAAGTCACTAATCCCCCGCTGCGGTTTCCTTAGCCCGACTTGGTTCATGACTGGGGCACCATGCCGCTGAGTAGGCATTGTAAACGGACAATGGGGATAATCAGCGTAACTTAGCTTTGTAAGAAGAGATTTAAAAAGCATTGCTGCTGGAACATCAGCAGCGGTGGGGTGTAATTGCTCCAAATTGTCGTCCGTTGTGGTTATTAAAAATATATTTCAAAAATCGCACCCTGTCTTTTGAAAAAGGGTGATCGATAAAATGTTCAGCGGACGTCGCACGGTAGGCCTACGGCTCATCTGCGGTTGTCTGGGGGATCGCGGACATCTTTAACGCCGATGAAACTGATATGTTTTATCGCCTGACCCCCGCTACAACAATGGCTTGTAATTGGGAGAGCAGTGCCATGCTGGTAAAAAACCGGTTTAATAAATAATTGAACTTTCCCACAGAAATCACGTGACGCCAAAAATAAAAATAAATAATCAGAAGCGTAAAAAATAATATTCCCCTTTTTAATGTAATATTATAGCGCCCTCTCTTGACTTATTATAACAAATTAAAACCGGAAGCGAAGTCACTCGGCACGATTTGTGCGAGTGACATACTTACGTACGTCCGTGATTCTTCACAGCGATTCTTCACATCAGTTGATGCCGTCTACTTCCGATTCAGGTCGTCAATTATTATACTCTTGAAGCAGTATTATTTATTTCATTTATTCATCATCATATACATGTACATTAATGACATATACAAACATAAAATCATGCATTTTTTCGTGTTTTCATGAGTCCCCACGTGCGTTACACAATTACAAGACGCACGTGTAAATATAGCACGTAACTTGGGCGCAACAAAATGGCGGAAAACTGCGCTCCGGTTGTAACGAGGTTCCGGTTACAACGACAAATTTGTGAAAGTCCGACGGACCTCGTAATAACGGGAGTCGACTGTACTTCCATTTGCTAGATTGCATCAACAATACAACAAGGCCTATCCAGATCAACAAGTGTGTTCTGTTTTCTACAAATTTCGAAAAAGAAATGAACAATGGCCAGATTGAGAAGAAGCATTTGCAAAAGGAGAATGATTGTCTGCTTACAAAGCAATCAATTCATCCAACTTGAGCAACACTCCACCTCATCTGCTGGCCATCATGTCATAGCAACTGGGCCAGCTGGTAGCAAGACTAAACCACACACCATGGTGAGCAACACTCCACCTCATCTGCTGGCCATCATGTCATAGCAACTGGGCCAGCTGGTAGCAAGACTAAACCACACACCATGGTGAGCAACACTCCACCTCATCTGCTGGCCATCATGTCATAGCAACTGGGCCAGCTGGTAGCAAGACTAAACCACACACCATGGTGAGCAACACTCCACCTCATCTGCTGGCCATCATGTCATAGCAACTGGGCCAGCTGGTAGCAAGACTAAGCCACACACCATGGTGAGCAACACTCCACCTCATCTGCTGGTCATCATGTCATGGCAACTAGGCCAGCTGGTAGCAAGACTAAGCCACACACCATGGTGCTACTTCCAACTGCCACAAGGTTCCAATGCAGATGCCTCACCCAAAGTAATCACTAATAGAGCAAAGGAGATCATGAAGGTAAACGAAAACGTGGTAGGTTTTCATTTATTTCACCAGAAAAAGAAACGATTGAATTGAACCTATGATGTGGGAATTATTGGATTATTTATTGTGTTCATTGAGAAAATAATGATTAATGAAAATAAATGGGAAGTGCCCCCCCCCCCAAAAAAAAAAGTAGAAAAAGTTCAAAATGTTTATAATACTGCGCAGGAAAACAATAATTACCTGTACATGTGCTGTTCTCTGAGTCACTTATTTGTCACATGGCAAACAAACTACATGCATACATCTGAAGTTAAAACCATTTTGCCCCATCATGGCACATGTTGCTAGTGAAGTAATTTCAACAGGTTCACTTTTCACAACAGGTTCAACACTCAGTCTTTGTAAAGTCAATTTTTGTTTGCATTAATTTCAGGGTTTTCTAGACCTCCAGCAGTGTTCGAGGAAAACGATGCACTGAGGGATGCTAAGAATCTCAATGAGGTTCTGTGAGGTTACTGTGGTCTGGGCAATTATAGGTTGAAGGCAGAACATGAAACACTAAGGGCAAGTGTTAATGACACAGTTATTCCGTACATGTTTAGTGACCCAGACACAGTTGTTGAAGCAGTGATGGAAGAGTAAGTCCTGAAATCAGACACACCTGATAAAGGTGACCAAGACAAAAACCTTTCTCAGCTCAGCATGGCCAGAATGGTAATCCAAAACAACAAGCTTACTTGTGTTGCCAGTATTAGGGGTTTTCTTGGTAGAGGGCTCGCAAGGTAACTTCTACTCTGTTAGTCTGTTCCCAAAAGAGTCTTGCCCATGTACTGCTAGGACGTGCTACCATATTGTAGCATGCCGACTAGCTGTGGGAATGAACCCTGGCATCAATGAAAAATGGTATGTCAACCTGTCAGCATTAAAAAGAGGCAACAAAAAACCCCGGAAATCTGGGAGGAAGAAATCAAGTACCAAAGATTTTGATTTTGTGAACTCATTGACCAACACACAACAAGGATTGAAAGACCTGGTGGAATAGTTTGAGACTGTAGGTATACATGTACAGAGACCCAAAGATACCTGTGAACTGTTCATGTACATTGCATACCCGCATTGAAGATAGTTGTTTAATTGAATTGAACCAGCAGAAGATGCTCACGGCAATCAACCGGTTGCATCAACTGATATGATCACCAAGAACCTAATGAAGATACCGGAGGGGTACTAAGAGACGCTCTGTCAGAGCACAGGTCAAGCACTTGGTCCATGCCGTTCTGCGATGCTTTGGGTTCTGGGGTCCCCTTGCCATTATAAGAAAAATCTGTAACGGTGACTTTGTTGAGCTTGGGTCCATTTTGCGACCAGCTATACGTGGTTCTGACAACGACTGCGTCTTTACTATTGGTTCCCAAGAGTCCCAAACTTGGCAGGCAGCAGCAGTTTGGATGAAAAAACAAGCAGAGCAGTAAGAAAGAAGCCAGAGTCATGACAGGCTTCATAGAAGAATGACTAGCACTTAGCTGTGTTCAGCCTCGCCGAAAGCCAGCTTACTTGAGGGACGGGGAATTCTACCTCACCATTGGAGATGAACATCACAGCATGGAATTTAAGAAGTCAGAGTTTGAGGTACATGCTTCAAGGCCCAAAATGGACACGGACTTGTGCTTAAGTTCATGGGCCTTGTATTCACTGACAACAAGCTCCAGAACAACAGTTACAATGGTCACCTACATTGTAAGTGTGAAGGTGGGAGCAGGCAACGTACAGAAGGGCACTCTGACACAAGACATCCTGTTCCTGATTTCAAGCACGGAGGTTTTCTTTTTCATTTAAAGTTTGTACGTGGTCTTGGAAAAACGAAGCACAGGCAATGAAAATTGAAAATCTCAATTACAATTTTTCCACATTTAACGGCCAGGCTTTGGATTCATATCCCTCCAAAATGGTGCACCCTTCATCGTAGAGGGTTACTTTGAGGAGGTGAAAACTCACCCAGTGCGAATCTACCTTATTACAGAAGAAGTTAGTACCTCTTCAATTAACTGAAGAATATTAATGCACTTCATTCAAATGTTTGGTCCTAGTGGCTGTGTTATGCTTTTACTTGACTCAGGCATTTTAATTGTTATGCGTTCAATGTAAGCGTTGAACACCTAGTAGTGTTTATATTACCTGGATAAATCACAGCAACTTATTTTGGTTTTGTTGTCTTGTAAATTTCAGTTGTCCTGTGCAGAATGTAAATAATGTGAAATGAATCTGAATCTGAAGGGCATTCATTCATTAATGACAGAGATGAGAATGAACTGTGACGTGTTGTATGGTTCCACAAATTGCATGTCAGATTGAATTATTCCAAGTTTCACACATTCTCTTCTAGTTGATGGTCCCCTTGCAGTGCTTATTTGTGTTAGCAGAGCATATGCCAGGATAAGTGGATAAGAAAAACATTTTTCTTATAGATATAATTGACAGGGACCTAGCCTGCGCCATGTTTTCCATTTGATCGAGCGAAGAATTCCGATAGTTTGAATGCCCCAATTGAACTTTTCTTTTGAAGGTTTGTATATGTTTGATTGTTGAGGTTCGACATCCCATTCCGAAAGAAAATTTTGCATTTGGTACTTTTGTGAGTGATGATACTCCGATTGTTCATTGACCATTCATTTGTGAAGTATGTGAGGTGAAGTTATGGCAATGGTGGCTTAAATTTAGTAAAAAGAATATATAAAGAAGGCTACATGCAACATTCAACTGGCATCATTCAACCAGGCTGACTACTGTGAGATATGCAGAAAGTTGACATATGTTGCACCTCTCTCCTCCCACCTCAGTACAAGGCCCAGGCACACCAGTACGATCTGTTGCCATGGTTCGGGGCAGATTGTCTGCAAATTATAAAGATGAGTTGTGATGGCCATCCAGTTGTAAATGATTGTGGGTGGCTGTTATGTGCCAGTTCATCGCAAACAGTGCTATGTGCACAAGGAACACCAACTTCACAGAGTTGATAAGTCTGAAGATAGGGCCTGATGGACAGATTCCAGTTTGTATTACTTCCCGAGATGAAGAGTGGAACCATCAGATATGTCAGTTGCCAGTTGCTCATGGAAGCTGTGCTCAGCAGATGTGATGTATGCTACATCCACAGAAGTGACCTGTCAGTGGTGCATCATCTGAGAAATAAAGAGGGGCATGTAGTCACTGCCAGTTCCACGATAACACACAGAAACATGTGAATTGGGCAACTGCAACAAAAGGCAGAGAACCTCCAAGCTAAGAGGCAGATGCTGAATAGAAAGAGTGTTGCATTGGAGAAGAAGAATTCAACATTGCTAGAAAAGGAGAGTGTCACCCTAGCCACTGAGCCACTGAGAGTGTGTATCTCTGCAGAGATAGGGACTATGTGTGGGTTAAACCTAATGGAATGAATGCTGTGCGGACATGGATGATTGAGGTTTTCCCCTGTCCATATGAAGTCGAAATTGACAGCAACGTGTTGACTGAAGTGCGTCAAGATGATGTAAATGTAGTGAGCATGATTGTAGACACTTACATGCTCTCAGAGATACACAGCTGGTCTTCCAAACATCTAGAGACCGGTTAATCCAGTCAGAGGGAGGGAGAGCTGTTCTAACAATTAAGCTTAATTCTCTTTTGGACATCTACAAAAGTGCTCTGTTTACCATCAGTGACCTCTGGAAGGCTTTATTCAAGGCTCATGGACAGAGTAACGAAAAGTCAGTCCCAATAATTGCTCTCTTAGAAACAATATCTGAAATAAATTTAAATACCCAACACATGAAAATTGCGGAGAGTAACAAAGCAATAAATGACCTGAAACAAAAATTACATAAAACTGCCCAAGAAAAAAAGCATCTAAAAGAAAAGTGTGAGCAACTTAGCAAACAAAATGAAGAGTGTGAGCATTTAAAACAAAACTTGGAGCAGGAAATTTGTAATGCTAAAATTCAAAATGAGCGGTTAAAGTTAGAAATAGACCGTTTAGAAAAGAAACAGTCTTTCCAACTTGAGCAGCGGCCCAGCTCATCAGCCGGACATCAGGTGATGTTAACACGGCCAGCAGGGAGCAAGGTGAATCCCCAAACTCTAGTGCTGATCATCATGCCCCAGAATGAGAGTACAAAGGCCTCTGCTAAAACGATGAATAACCCAGCAAAGTAGCTGATGAAGGTAACTTAACTTTTTTTTTGTGGAAGACACTTAACTTCCATACCACCCATCCTTCTGTAATTTCAAGACACATTTTGTTAATGGCAAATGTAATTCTGTTTTTTTTTTAAGTAATTGGAAGTAATTTGAAGTAAGGTGCTCATAATAATTATGTTGCTATCATAAAAATACAAGTGCAACAATAAAATTTGTTGGAATTTCACTTATTTTGTTTTGGAGAAAATGATGAATGATAGATTTTAACTCGGAATTTCAGCTTTTTTGTACACCTGCTCTGTTCAAAAGTATAGAAACTTTTAAATTTTTAGCTTTTTCCTCAGTATAATTAAATTTTGTTTGCCACTCATCCCTGGATAGAATGTACCTTTTGAAAAAAATGCATCAACATTTCTGTTTTTTGGTTTCCCTGAAAAATTTGATGCAATGCTACTAAACGCAAGGACATGGTTCTAATCTTTTCTATTGTATGTTTCAGGGCTGCGGGATGTTACCAGCAAGGCAATTGAAATTGGTGATATGGCACTTAAAAAAACAGTTGCGTCTGCCCAGTGCCCAGTTATCCCATATCCCTTTCGTCCATGTCCGTGGGTTAGAGCGCCACATCAAGCAGCTCATCCATAAGAAACTCGACAAAGAAGACCTCTGGGAGGATGCGCACTTTCGGAACGAGATATGGCTACAAATAGTTGTAAGTAATGAACTACATTTTCCTGTAAAGCCCCCTCAAATTATTTGTATAGTTTCATACATAGGCCATCTTTGGGTGTAAGTATATTTCACACCATCTGTTTGTGTGGCTGTGGCTGAAAAGATTATCGGAATAAAATTGCTTTGCCAAGTTGAATCATGCCAAAAATCCTTAAAGTGTCATGCCAAGCTTCTATCATGTGACTGAGTTAACCGTTTTTTTATCCAAGTCATTAAACCTGATCTACAAAAAGAGAGAAGGAAGTGTAATACAGAAATTCAGATAAATTATTGATGGATTGCTAGCAGCAGTTGCCAATATAACGGCCAAAAAGCATGGTGAATACTGACCATTGATCAAGCACCTCCAAAGAATTTTGGAGATGTAATGGCATTACATTTTCTGCATTAAAATATTAATTTCTTATTATTTTTTCTTGTCATTTTCGCAGGGAGACAAGGGGGGTTTATCAACCAAGCTGGCGGTGCAGGTCTGTTATTTCCAGGACGGGAATTCTGCAGATAATACTGACCTCATCGCCATGTTCAGCGCCACTGACTCCTACACTAACATGGACAAGGTGTTTTCTGTTTTCAGGGGGGAGTTGGTGGCGCTGCAACAGAGGTCCCAGATAAAGGTGGCCGCAGAACATAAAATATGTGGAGTTTTTCTTAGTGAAGACTACAAATTTTTAACAAAGTCTCTGGGCCACATGGGGCCAAATGCATCCTACCCATGTATATGGTGTTAAGTCTCATTACAGTCATTAAGTGGTAAGAGCAAAAGGGTGAGGTGAAGATGGATATCAACGGCATTATCTGGAGGAAGGCCGGTACCCGTACCCAGCTTGTTCTTATACAGAAGTTCAAGAAACTTGTCTATACTGAGCTCCACGATCACGCTGGACACCTTGGGCCAGAACGAGTCATCCAGCTAGCCCGAGACGGGTTCTATTGGCCGCACATGGCATCGGAGATAGAACACTACATCACCAAGGTGTGCAGGTGTATCATCCAGAAGAAACCAGCTAAGCAAACAAGAGCACCTCTTGTCAACATCACCACTACCCAACCGTTTGAACTGGTGTCAGTTGATTATGTCCATCTGGAGCGTTGCAAGGGAGGTTTTGAGTATATCCTGGTGATCATCGTAGACCACTTCACAAGGTTTGCTCAGGCCTAACCGACCAGAAACAAAAGTGGGAAAACAGCAGTGGATATCATGTTCAATGATTTCATTCTGCGGTTCGGATTCCCCCAGAAGCTGCACCGCGATCAAGGGCGAGAATTTGAAAAACCACCTGTTTGCAAGACTTCAAGAGCACTCTGGCATCACCAACTCCCGTACGATACCATACCATCCTCAAGACAACGGGCAAGTTGAACCACTGGGTCAGCAAATGCTAGACACACCCAGGCACTTCCACAACACAGAAGAACATTTTTACGCCTACATTTATACTGCAGTGTACATGTACATGTACATGTATATTCATGGACAGGTTTGTATTGGTGATACCTACTTGAGAAGATGTGTATTGAAGGAGTGGCATTCTGTATGCTCTTTGGAGCAGTAATTGCCTTGATTCTTTCCAAAGTCATTGCTATTATTGGATGGCTGAAATATAGAACAAAATTGGAGGGTGTTCAGGCTCATTGCAAACGCTCTGCCTCTGTCACAAATACCAGAAATCAGGAGACTTCAGGATAACCCTTCTCCAGCGCCCCATTCACCAGGGCCACTGCCCCAAGACACATTCACGCCAATGCTAGACATACCCAGGCACTTTCACAACACAGAAGAAAATTTGTATTACTACATTTATAGAGACGCTGGCAGGGCAGGTGATATACAGTGGGTATGATCTTCTGTACACTTGAGAAACAACAGGAAATTCCGCCATCACCACCTCCAGCAGAACCCAGGTCGCCATTGCCACCTCCACATCAACCAAGACCAACATTCCCAACACGAGTGCCCTGGTTACCACAAATATCATCCAGGCGAGCAACACTAGCATCAACACCGACCCCTGCAGGCTCCACACTGCCATCATCTGGCATCCGTGGAACTCTTCATGTGAGAACCAATGTCCCCACATCAGATGATGACAGTGTGAGTGACATGTCCATTGAGTCATTTCATGTTGACACCTCAACACTGCCACCAAGAGTTGCACCGACTGCACCAGTCTCATGGGAGGAGCAAATGCCTATACAGAACTGCCTAAGTTAGATGAATGCATGTGTTTTCTAAGGAACACATGTGCACTTTGTCGGCGAGACATTCTTCAGCGTCTTGAGGCCCTTGAAAAGGGTGTAAAATCACTCACATTAATCAACAGTCAAACCCTTCCATAAAGTAAATCAAGGGTAGACATTATGAGCAAACTGGAAGAGAAAATAGAAAATGGGGAATCGGTTCTTGTTTTCAAGCAAGAAATACTTGACAAGCTTGTGTGCCGGCTTCCGGGTTATTCCGACATAGCCCGGAATCTGTCATCCCTAAAGTAGATGAAGAAAGAATAAATGCCAACTGCCGTGGATTAAGAGGTAAACAGAAGATGGATGGATACAGCAAACTTGAAGTGACGAAAACTTTGAAAGCTAACGCAGTACACTCCACCTCCCGACCATTGTGAAACTGAAAGGTACAGTTGAGTTCGTTTTTCAATTGTTTTTCAACTCCTCAAGTACTAAGTCTAAACCAAATACAACACAGAGAAATAATTAATTATTTTAAAACATGGGCTCCATGATGCGAGTGGGGGAGCTGTGCTTTAATTTTTGAGAGAAATCACGGGGTAGCTAAAGTAGCCTGGTAGTAACTAGTGGTACTATGTAGTTCAAGACAAAAATGGCATAAGGCAAGAAACGAGCTGTGTTCAAATTCGCAACAAAAGGGTATTAAAGGACATCGTAATTTTTGTTGCAAAATGTTTGACCACTCAAGAACAGTACCTTGAAGTCACAAATCTCATTTTGGCTAGAAGCTATTAGGGCCTAATTAATTGTCTGAAAATAACCATAATGGACTAATGTCATAGGACCCCTTTCTTAATATGAATCATAATCAACTAGATGTTGTATGCAAAACATACAATAGCGCTCCGCACTAAGGACGTCACAAAATCCCCGGCTGTCAGACAAACATTGTCTCACACACGTAGTGTACATGGACGCGCACACCCACGCACGTGCATGGTTGCAATGTTTTTCTGAGATCCGGTGCTATTTTTAGCGTAAGCGCGGAGCGCTATTCAAGCCCTGTGGTTAGGCCATGGTATGGTACATATACAATCATGTGTCCTACATGTATGGTACGTACAGCATGTATGTAGGCCTATCACACGTTCAGAACCATATTGGTCTAAGACTGTATGACTAGTAAGTTGTATATGTGCCTGCACTGCAAATAAAGTGAAACATTTATGAAATAAAATGTTCATATCTGTGATGCCATACTTAGGCATATATTTCCAACAATGCACCTATTTTTAAAGTCACACAAACACTGAAGAATATTAGTGACCTACAGGAACAAACAGGTCATAAAAAAACCTGGTCAGTTTGCAAGGTTATGAAAACACAAGGTCTTAAATGACACCCCTTTCAAACATTATATCAACATATATACATGTACATATTTATATACACACGTTTCACTACAACAGCTGTACAAAATTATCCTCATATTGATCGTCCTTTGTATACTTTTTCTTTGCAGATGACAACTATCAGTTTGTATACATTAGGGGAACTGGAGCAGAGGCAAGCGTCTGATAAGTGTATTGACATCCTCTTGAAAGACTCAACTATAAATACGATGTTTACAAACATACAACACCACCATGATTCCACCATGATTCCTTGAAGAAAGGCATGTTCCTTCGCGCAACTAATGCCAATATTTTTACGAGTTCTTCGGGACAGCATATCATTCGTCTCACTTCAAAATCTAAGGTAAAAAACAAATATTATTTTCACATTTTATTACAATAACCTTACATATGTCCTAATGGCATATTCAGGCACTGCTTGCATCTGCCAAAAAAAGAGGAAACACAGCCAACAAAACAAAGCAGTTCCAACAGTGCAAATCATACTTATTCCAATACTCTAACTCCAACAGTTAGGTTGCACATCTATACCCAAATAAAGATTGAAATAGAAAACAACACCTATGCCTATACCAAAACATTAAAATAATCCTACCTCCTCTTCATTTTCAACAACCTTACTAAATGTTCTTATTATAGATATATCGAGGGCAAGTCTTCAACAACGAGGGTCCTGTTGTGGATGCATTCTACAACCCTACAACCTTGGTTTTTGTTATTATTTTGAAGAGGACAAGAAGAAGCTCAAGGATGAGCAAGCGCAGTTTGTAGAATCATTTCAACAACATGGCAGTGGATCTGAGCAGCGGACAAACTGATGACGTGCCAAGCCAAAGAGTTCCAACGAAGCCTTCGAAGCTTAGTGACTTCACCTGTCTAGAGCCAGATGGCCAAAGTAAAGCGACCAAAGAAGGCAGACAGCAGGGACACTAAACCTCAAGCAAGTTGCTGATAAGGCAAAAGTGCAGCAAGCCTTATTTGTGGAGATGCTGAACAATAAGGTATGCATTTGAAAAATGGAATTTAGGACTTCATAAATTAGGAGCTCATCAGTGCAAGGCAAAACTTACAATTTGTTTGAACAGTTCCTGAAACCAAGTATAACAAGTGTTTTTTTTCCAAAAGTGCAATAGCCAAAATATGCAACAGTTGATGCACATTTTTTTAGTGTCATAATGGCAAGAAGTCCAGCACATGTGCCGAAAACATATCTCATTTGCTAGTGGAGATGATCGCTTCAGACATGTTGCCAATCAGTGTGGTTGAGGGTCAGGGCTTGAGAAATCTTCTGCATTTTTTCGAGCCAGCATACACTGTTCCTTCATGAAAAGGAGTAAAATCCCACCTCCAGAAGATATGTCAAGACAAGAAGGCTACTGTGAAATCTGCACTCCAGGATGCTCAGTGGGTAGCATTAACCACTGACTTTTGGTCGGCAAGGAATATGGAGGGTTACATGACTGTAACTTGCCACTACCTGGATTCCTCATGGTGTCAGGTTTCTGTCATCCTCGACACCACCCCAGTCATGGAGATGGCATCAGCTTCGGATGACAATGCATCGGATAGCGAGCACATCCAGTGCCACACCACTGAGGCATTAGCCAGACAACTTGGCAGTGTTATTGATAAGTGGGGTCTGCCTGGAAAGGTGATGGCAGTTGTCCACGATAATGCTAGCAACACCACCAAAGTAAGAAATTACTGCGGTTCCAAAGATGTCGGATGAGCTGCTCATAAGCTACAGCTCAGCATTAATAAGGATTTAGCAGCATCAAAGCACATCCAGACCGTCCTATCTGCCGTCAGCAGAGTTGTGGGCCACTTCCGCCAAAGCACTGTGGCTACCAACGCACTCGAGCTCAAACAAGAGAACATGAATCTCCCCCGCCACCGTATGATCCAAAGCTGCCCTACTCGGTGGAATTCAACCTACGAGAGCAGCGCTGGGCCATCTGCGCTGTTCTGAGCGATCCTAGCATCACCAAAGTAGCCGACGCTCGTACCCTGGAGCTCAAAAATGATCATCGATGACTAACTGGAAGCTCATCGATGACTTAGTGGCGTGCCTCAAGCCTTTGCAGGTAGATGCAGTGTATCATTACTTTGTTTTTAAAGTGAAATAACAAAAATTTGAAAGATAAAGAAAATTTAGCAGATTTACTTCATCCTAAAAGGCAGGCACCAGATTAAAAAAAAAATAACAATGGGCGCAAAACCTTCCATAACCACTCGGATTTAGACGTAATACAACAAATTAATTAGGGACATTTCAGGAAAAAAGATCCTGAAGGAAATACATGAAAGTCCCGTATTCAGCCTCCTTATTGATGAAACTACACATGTTGCAGTTATGAATCAACTCATCATCTACAGCCAGTACTTCTTGCCTCAAACTGGGAAGGTATTCCATCTCCAAAGTTGGTTTAAAGTAGTCAATGTTAAATGTATATTTTCACAGGATTTGAATACATGCAATGCATGCATTATTTTTATGCTGTAGCTAGCCACCAGTTTCCTTCAAATAATTGAAAGTTTGTAGGTTTGGGTTCTGATGGAGCTGCAGTTATGGTTGGAAGGAAGAGTGGGGTAAGCATAATTCATTGTCCTACAACTCAGAATTTATCAGAACTTGTTTACCCATGCAGGTTGCTGCCAGGCTAACAGAAAAAAAAAACTTGTTAACATCCATTGCATAGCTCATTGCCTTGCCTTAGCAGCAGCACAGTCAGCTGAAGGCATTCCCTATCTGCTGAAGTTGAAGAGTGTCTTTGGGCAACTGTTTCGTTTCTATGAGTATTCATCAGAGATAACTAATGGATTAAAAGCTATACAGGTAAAACATTGTGTCAAGACAATACCAAAGAAAACTTGGAAGATACCCTGAAAGGTATGTTAAATGTGTGATCAAGAGGAACAGAGCGAAGTTTGTAACTTTTCCAGGAATGCACAATTTTTGCACAAAACTTGCACAATTTTATTCATTGGTTGATGTAATTTTTCTTAATATTATAGAGTTGGTCATATCTGAAGCAGAAAGATTTACATCTCATGCCGAAGATGCAGCCCTGATCTACTCCAGCAGTGAAGATGAAGACATCCGAGACAAGGTGCCCTGTTTGGTGGCAAAGTACAAGACGATCAGGAGCCAAACGAGGAGTGGGGCAAAATCCAAGAAACAGGGGAAGTCGAAATCACCATGCAACATGAGTGTGGTTGATTTCAAAGCGCAAAGGTGTTCGAAGTGTGAAGGAGATGCATCACTGCTGTCACTTGACAGAATGAAGCAATGGAAACAGGAGGGCATCAGGAGTGGTCTGTTGGCATGGGAAGGTAGAGATTGGCTACAGTTTATGCGTATGGATGACAAAGGACGGCCAGTTGTGGTGTTGAAGATTTTCAGCAATCTTTCATGGCAGTTGGAGGTGTCCGGGATTGTGGTGACTGGAAACCACCATGTGTGCCGCAATTTCCCTGACCAGCTAAATGTGGAACAGCTGAAGCAGCTACTGGGAGCTATATCTTCAGCAGAAGTTTGCAGAGGGAATGATGACTTCCAGGCATTAATAGACTATCATAGTACTGAAAGCCATATACCAAGGAGCATAACAAGCAGTGATGTTTTGTGCGAAGGCACCATAAGACATAAGACAAGTGAGCTGCTTTGTAGCAAACCAAAATGCAGTGTGTGCCAAATCCATAGAAGTGAACTTATAAAACTGCACAGCCGTCAAACATCAAAGTCAACATTTGTTTCAGTGTCATCATCAGTGCCAAATAAGACAATGACCTTTGACCAGCTTAAGCAGAAGATGTCTCTACTGCAGTCTGGGAGACGTGTCTTGAAGAGACATGCAACTGTACTGGAGGAGAAAGTCTCAAAGCTCTTGACAAAAGAGAGTGTGATGCTGGATAGTGTGCAGGATGTGTTGATGCGGGAAATCCTGACTAAACCTGGAGAGGAAGATTTCTCGGAAGATTTTGCTGATGAAGCCGAGCGTCTTGAAAGTGATGGTGTTATGCACCAGACAAAGCATTTTGAATTTGCTATCAGTGCTGTGATTTGTGACGCTCCTGCCCGTTCTTTTATACAGAATGTGAATGGACAAGAAGAGAAAAGTTCTGAGAAAATATAACAAGAAAGCATTGCCAGCTTTTCTCAGTCAGGAGTTTGTGCACCCTCTACCAACTCCTCCACCCGCACCACCAGTGAAGCGTAGCTATGAAGAACTTGAGGCTGAAAATGAGCAAATCAAGAAAGAACTGAAACAAATGGAACTAGAGCAGAAACAAGTTGAGAATGAACTGCATAATGCTGTTCAAAGTTCTCAGAGACTCACACAGGAGCTTGATGAGGTGGTTTCCAATCATAGGTCTGCGATATCATCCAATATCAAAGACATAAACAAACTCACACAGGAGCTTGATTAGATGGTTTCCAATCATAGGTCTGCGTCTCTGCGATATCATCCAATATCAAAGACAAACTCACACAGGAGAAAAACAAACTGCAAAGATCTTATGCAGCAAAATCAAGTGAACTTGAAAAGGTAAATTCAAGGGTACACACACTGTGAGAAAAGTTGATCATGAAGTCAGAACAAATAAAAAGCTTGACAAAAAAGGTTCAGCGGGATGCAGAAAGCACTAAAAAAAAGTTGAAAAAAATTCAAATCCTAGAAGAGAGCAATAAGAAAATGCAAAAACAAGTGACTGAAAAAGATGAACGTGTATGTTTCATGAAGTGCTTGGCAAATTTACTGTTGGCAAGTATTACAAACTGATTGGCCATACTACATTCAAGCTACCAATTGGGGAAGATGGCATCAGAGTCAATGCAAAGACTAGAGTAAGTACTGATAAAAAAAACATCCAATTGTTGCTTTGTATATGTAAGAAACAGTGATATTTGCCAAAATAAATCATTAACCTTTTAAACAATATTAGAAAAGGGAATGGTTTATAATGTCATGAAAGAAGTATCGTGAACAACGATGCCGTCTAGCTTCCTTTCCGTTCCGTTTGTTGGAATGGAGTCTACCATTGACACATTGATAACATCTTTTAATGGTCAACAGGAGTCATTTATGAAGTCAATGATGCAGTGACATGAACGTCAAGCCCAAATGGAGGCAGAAAGAGAGGAACGTCAAAGAAGAGACGACCAAGAACATGACCAGCAGATGTTCAGAATGTTTGGTCAGCTGATAGGTCAGTTAAACCAACTGCAACAACAGCCAAATAGGAATGAGCAATATAATCCTGATGGTACAAGCTATTATAATATGTAACTCCGTAACTAGTATCTGTCTTGCCATATTCATCGGTATGAATATTCATTAATTAGTCATATTCAATTATTGCCATAATTAAAAAAAAAATGCTCTTAATTCCAAATTTACTGGATCAGTGGGATATGGGAAACCAGCAATATGCGATTTATTGTAGTTGTTAACAAAGTGTGTGCTTTCTCTAACTAGCTCTTATCATTGGTGGTGTTCCAGACCTGATAGTAAATTAGTTAATTGTCTTTATTATGGAATGTTGTTGATTGTATTTTTATAGGTTCCCACTGAGAAGAAGATGACAGATATCAATGTTCTTGGTTTTTCAGAGGAAGATAAGTAAGAATGATGCGCAATAATATAATATTGAATGTGTGAAAAAAAATTCTGATAGATTTAATAGAAGTGTTGCATATTGGAGAGCTGTACAGATTGTTTTGTTGTTTATTTTTGTTACTATACAGCAACATGTTGGCCCTCTTAAACAGCTGAAGAGAACAACTACATTGTTAATAGAGACGTGCTCTTGTCTGCAATGGACGTGGCTAGTGTGGATGATTTGGTGCTGCCACAAACTATCACAGTGAATTACATAAAGTATTTCTTTTTGAGCGTGGCAGTCTCAGCTGCACCTGGCCGAGAGCTGAACTCTCGCCGTAGCCATGAGTCTCGCGCGGTTCCGCGAGAGTTGCGGGGAAAAAAGAGACAATCACCGCGCGGACTAAGAAAGACTTGGCCCCAATTAGTCTATAGGGCCTACAGCCCGAGGTCCAGTTTTTACAAGCATTCAGAGCATATGCAATCAAGTCAAATCAGCTTTTGTATTTACAGTGACGTATTTGGAACGCATGGCCTGGATGTACTGGGTCAGTGCACATTCCATCGGTGAGGACCGAACAAAGAGAAACTAATTTGCATTATAATGAGAAGAATTCGTCTGGTGCCTGTACATCAAGCTACGCAGTGTCTCGCGCCGACTTTGAAAATTTAACTGCGTCATGAATCTCGATCTTTACCTTAGAGCTTCCTCAAACTCTACGTTCCTTTGTATTGTTTATAATTATTCCATTGTTTTTCAGAGTGATTTTAACTAGCAAAGCAAGCACAACTGCACAGGAAATTAGGAAAGAGTCAATTTTACTACTGGTGAGTTACATTTAAGATTTTGTCATGAACGGAATGATGGAAGAGATTGTGCATGTTGGAACTACCTAGCTAAGTTTTGTGTACGTAAACTACGTACACCCACACCTTGCACACTAGTACTACTTGGTACTGTACACTCAACACTGTACTTTGGTATAATTATAAGGATGTCTCAAAATGTACACACATGTGGGTAGCCTGCAGTTATCTGTTTCCGATGGGTTAACGGGAAAACCTCTATAAAACAGAAACAAAATAAAATTTCAGAAAATCACTTCACTAACTTTGAACTGGACACTTCCAGATTATAATCTGTAAAAATCCTCGAAGTTGAAGTCTTTTCTTTGGAAATATTGTCCGTCATTTACAGCGACACCGATTCCGCTATGTAAACAAAGCGTCTATTGTGCGGCAAAGTTCGTTGACATGGGAGTAGCTATGGCGCACCAAGTCACTCAAAAATTGATGAAATATTGTTCTGACTCGATTTGATCGAACTGGGTCGATGGAGACGGAGTCATTTATAAAAGGTTCTGAAACGGTTTTGATTCCAAGATCGTGAATGATAAATTATTTTTTATTAATAAATGGTTGAATCAACAAAATGAGAATTTGGTACAGATTATGGTAGGTAAAATTATTATCACAACATTTTTATAATAATTTATCTGGCATCATTATGAGAGACCTAAACGTGGATATCTTAAAGGGTCACTGCAATGCGAATATTATGGCCTGAACATGTGCCAATCAAAAAACTGTACATTGGAATTGTGATTTTACCCACTTCCTCACATTGATTCAGGGTTAAAAACAGGTTTTTCAGTTTGTATGCTAATTAGCATTTCCATATTCATGAGCAAAACTGTGATGTCATTTTGGGAACTGAGAGCAGTAACTCAATTGATTTGTGCACAAAAAGTTCCGGTTGTTTTATAGGTTTTCTGACAAAACTTTCCCCCTCAATGGGTTTTTTCGTGCTGAATATGTTCCTTTCACTCAACTGGTGGTGTAATTTTTTGGACAAACCATTTCTGGGGGTCATGTTTGCCTCTTCATTTGTTTATGTTTTTTCATTATATTTTGGCTGTTGGTTCCCTACATGAGTATGCATGAAAATCCCCCATTTTGCAAAGCCGTTCAAAAGAAAACCAAATGCTTTGTTTTTACGTAATAACATCTTACTATCATAACATTTTGCTTTAAAAACCCCATAAATGCTGCGAAATTGCTTCTTCTTGTCGCTTTGACATTGTGGTAATTAAAATGTAGCCAAAAAAAACCAAAGCAACAGAAAATGTTACTGACTGTCACTACAGGCATACTCTACTGCTTCCTTGCTGATGGGATGTTTAAGACCACATTCAAAGATGTTTCATGGCTTGTACCTGTGGTCCATTTGCATCTCAGTATATGTGTATTAGAGCTAATAATGGCAGTATTACTGTGCGAAGTCAAGATGTAGTGATGTACACAAACAAAACTTCAGTGCAGTTACATACACATGTACATGTACATGAGTTACATACATGTACTGTACATGTACTGTATTTATTATTATACTGTGTGTATAATTATATTCATTGTACAGATTACAAGTAATGCTGTACACATACTTCAGAATACTGCCTCATTTTTCATACACGTGTGTATACGTGAATGCGTATTTTGTACAGTAAAAACTCATTGTAAAAACACAACATAAACTGTTTTAAGACACCCTGTTATAGTGGAAAAATTAAGCCAAAAGTTAATGCAAGTCTTCTTTCAGTAAGATTTTCTGTTTTTTGTAAAAAAAAATTTGAAATAATGAAAAAATCATGATTGATTTTTTTTGAGCGATTTTTAAAATTTTTTTCCATTGATTTAAATCATGATTTAAATCAATGATTTAAATCAAGTGATTTAAATCAAACAACCCTGCCTCCAATGTTAATCAAAATGTTAATTAGGGTTGATTAGGCGTGGCATGACCTTTGACCTATTTTTAAGTGACCTTTCCACCACAATTTTCATTCTTACGTTAGTGATTCTCAATCAGCTATCCACCCTCTACAAATCCCAAGTGGTTTCGTACTTGTACCTTTCATGTTAATTAAAACGGTAATTAGCCCAGGGGGTCAAAAGGGTACATTTTTGGGGTGTTTTTCCCAAATTTGACCCAGTTAGAAGTAACATTCTTGAAACTTTTGACATCCCAGTGGTGTATCTTTACTCCCTCTTCATTTTGAGACCAATTTCAACTTAGTGTGTAATGAAGGTCAAGAAATATGGCAATTTTAATGAGTTCCCGGCTTAATTAGTGACCTTTGACCTGTTCTTATGTGACCTTTCCAACACAATTTTCATTCTTACGTTAGTGATTCTCAATCAGACAACCACCCTCTACATTCCTGATTTGGTTACACACTTGTACCTTTCATGTTAATTAAAACCTTAATTAGCGCTAATTAACGTCGTCCTTAAGTGATCTTTCCACCAGAAATTCCATTCTTACGTTGCGGATTTGGATTAAGTGTGGTGCCTGCAGTCATTTGGCATAGAAATGACACTTGTACCTTTCATGATAATTAAATCCAATTTTGGGGGGTTTTCGGGTGTGGCCCCTTGCCACACCCACCACCTGCGCAACGTAAGAATGGCTGTTCTGTGTATGGGCTGGGTAGTACTACACCCCCAGCACCTCAAACCTTTTGTACCTTCCATGTTAAATAAACCTCACCCAGCTCCCCGACTAACACAGAAGCCACTCGAGAGATAAGTTGTGTGGATAAGATGTAAGTTTGTTTGTTATGATAGCACATAATTATGTGTGTGGGCGTAAAGTTTACTGTGTGTGGTAATATTGAAGTGCATGAACTTGTTGACAACTTGTGGGGAACTTTTTACCCTGAATGTTACAACTATATCTTGTTGCTTTGATCTTATGGCAGATTAAAAGCTGGTAAAGGCAGAATGAAATTAATTGTGTTAAATTACATTTTGTCCAAGCACTTTAAAAAAAATCTACTTGTACGCACAAAGCCAAAATAAAACCCAAAGAAGTCAGCATTACTGTTCTCATCTCTGTTTCCCTTTGCGCCAGTGTATGAGTGTAGTACGTCAAGGAAGTTGCGTTCGTATTTTTAAACAATTACTCTATGGTTTAAACAGTTAATCACGTGCAAGCTTGCTCTATGCATGCAAGGGAGTTCTTTGTTAGTGTGGCAGATTTTATAAAGTTTTGTAACCATAGCAGTCGTTTGTTCATCTGGCACTTAGCTCGTGGAAGAAGTACCGGTAACGTTAATTTACTGAAATATTTAGTTGAATTTTGAATTCAGAGAAAGTTGGTTCGAGATTAGTACACCGAGTTTGAAGTTATGTGGCAATTTTCCCCCACTGTTTCTGATCCTGGGGCTGGGAAATCTACTAATAAGCTTGATTGTGCAGATCGTGACCGAGAATATGATCAAACAAAACGGCAAAGATCCTACCGGAAGGAATGGGAGTCAGAATTTAAGTGTTTTTCCTATATCGGAAAGCTTGGACTTATGTTCTGCAAGCTATGTCGAGCTGGCAATATCACGGGCAACGGCAAGAGGCAAAATGTCTTCTACAAAGGAACGGATAACTTTAAGACCGATTTGATCCGCGCTCACGCTACCAGGGACAACCATCACATTGCAGTAGATCGGGAGAAGGTCAGACAGTGTGCCCCCAGTACAAGCCCAGCAGAATGTCATGCTGAAATCAATGAATATCAAGGCAGTAAATCAGCTAAACCTTCTCTTCCGGAACGCCCATGCCATCACACTAAATTGTCGGCCATTTATACTTTATTACAGCTACATCAACTATAAGCAAGATGCAGACCATTTTCCTGAGCCATTTGCAGAGTACAGACTTTCATTCTCACAACCAATGAATATGGAGTCAGCCAAGGGAAGAGTTATGAGTTTTAAGATTGGACTCATTTTAGAACTGTATGAATTATGTAATAACAAGAAGGATACAGCTATTATGATATTTAGCCTTGCTCATGCTAACAACCCAATACATCATTCAGTGTTTGAAAGTGTGTGAGTTAAGGTTGGAATTGCAGTCCAGAAGAGAAAGATGCTGAAAAGAAACAATAAGGCTGCTCTTCCAGTATTTCTTCAGAGTAACTTTGTTCCTCCTACATTTACTCAAAAACCCACACCCACATCACCCACACAGGTCTTCCACATCTGAGAATGTACAGAAGAGACTTAGTGAACAGCTGGAAGAAAATAGTACATTGAAGGAGGACATTCACATCTTGCAAGAACAGCTAAGAATGGCATCAGAGGAGGCAGATAGTCTATCAGATAAACTGAAGCAGGTAATCACCAACCAGATGGATAGCATTGCTTCCCACTCAAAAGATATGAAAACAATGAAAAGTGAAATGAAGAAAGTCACGGCAGAGTACCATACGAAGTCACAAGAGTTAGATAAAGCAAATGCCACAGTTGTGAAGCTTAAAGAACAGTTCGGTAAGAAGTCAGCAGTTCTTAAAAACCTTGGAAAAAGAATGAAGATGAGCAGTGACAAGTTGGAGAAAGAAACGCAACAAGTCCAGGAACTGCAGGAAACTACTAAAGACTTACAGAGAGAAACGGAAGACATCAGAATTACTCTGGCGGCAACGAAGAAAGAGAAGAAAAATGCCTTGAAGAATCTAAGTCAAGTCAAGCGACAGGCAGAAAGGACAACCCAGTATGTGAACTATGAAGCAGAAATAAAAGAGCTCAAAAACAAAGTGAAGATAAACAATGCACGCATTGCAGAGCTCGAACAGCTCAATACAGTTCTTGAAGATAATGTTATCCATACGTTTGAAGGAGGGAGATATGTCAATGAACTTCGACAAACAATTATGACCTTGCTCACTGAATGCAATGTGAGCATGAGCAAAATTTCACGTGTTATACACACAGTATGCAAGAATCTGCTAGGGAAACTACCAGAATGCTTGCCATCATTGGGGACTCTTGATCGAATCCTTTCCGAACCTACATGTACCATTTAAATGTGCTAGCCTACCAGATAAGTGTGCTAACTGCTAAAATTACCATACCATACCAATATCATAAAACTCAGTTACTGTTTTGGCAACCTGAACTGACTGACGAGTGTGAATGATTAATAAAGTTCACAAATCACAACTGGAAAGTGTGTTTTAATTGTGTCTTTTATAATTTTTTTGTTTTATTGTGTTAAATTGTTGACAATTTCACCAGGTACAGAAATACTCTCCTACCACTTAACCACAACTCCACATAATTTAAAAACATTTAAATTTTTAATTACAATTACGTAATGTAACGTAATCATTTGAAATCGGTTAACTATTATTTGTGAAGCAAAGCTGCAAATCAAAACTGCTATGCAAAATTTGCAAACTGCTTTACAAAAATAAAATTGATTAGCAATTTTGCTACACAAAAAAAATCCTTAAAGAGGATGAGCCGCTCAAGAATAATTTCATGTTAAATGATAGTTTTCAACTGTCTTATGTACAAACTGTTTGATAAGCCTCTCATATATTTCAATAAACTAGTAAAAATTAGCGTTTTCTAGTGTTTTCGTTCACACTCCGCCTGGGCAGTTCGCGAAAATTTACCAAAATCCGTCGATGAGGGCAGCAGACAAATTTAGGCGAAAAATGACGTCATTTTACGGAGCCGACCAGTGTGCATAGTTCCGGCAAGAAAGTTTATGCTGTCTTTTATTCTCCGCGCAAGAATACACTATCAACTCTGCGCTTTAGTCGGGTGCGTAACTGGACGTGTAAAGCAAACCAAGTTTTGTCTGGTATCCTATACTCGACTCCCCATACGTATTGTGTACATAAAAAAAAAATACAATGATTTATGAACGTACTGCAATGCATGCATGAACGTGTCATTCATCGGCTCCAATTTGCAGAAAAATCACAGTTTTCGCGAGAATGCCGATCAGCTGTGTGGTTGGAGGCTGCATTCGTAACCAACAAAATTCCTCAGAGAGCAGTTTTTTCTCATTTCCGAGTGACCATTCTTGCCAGCGTCTGTGGACGAATTTTGTCAATAACACGCGGTCCGATTTTGTGAGGACCAAGTACTCTAAGGTTTGTTGTGCACACTTCGTGTACGACGATTTCGAGCCCTCTTCACTTCTAAAGAGAAAGTTCGGGTTTGCTGGGACTCGACTTCAACTGAAAGCAGGCAGTGTGCCGTCCATCAAAAGGCCATCCGAGCCTGCCAATGTCTCGTCACCCCCACCTAAGAAGTCCAGGCCAGCCTTTGAAAAGCGAGAGACGAGGAGGGTAAGCAAACTCCAGAATGTCAATATTTTTAGATTCAGATCTGCAGCAACGGGTAAGTTGTATTGACCTTGATGCAGATCTGAGCGATTTTTTTTTGGTAAATTGGCATGGCCTCACCATGCTTACTCATGCACCCGAGATTCTTGTAAGCCACCTCGCATAGATTATTTTAATTAAGTTAAGGGGTAGTGCAAGGACTTTCTTTAATAATACACGACCGTCACCATACATGTAGCATAATGTGATGAGCTTTTGGAAAATAAATCAACGTTGTTAATGTTGGTGGTGGGGTGTTTCATAATTAAAAAAAAAACAGAGAGTTTGTTTGATATAATTATTTATTGGGTAGCGGTTACCGATGTTAGTGTCTTTTACGCCGTCCATATTATTTTCAGTATTTATTTTAGCTTATCTGTTCCCAAATGAGATTTGTTAATTAAAGGAAATATTATTATTAATTGATCCTGTAAACCCTAATTCGACAATATTTCAGTGAAAGAAATAACGGTTTCCTTACCACAAATAACTACTGAAAATGATTTGGGTGGCGTAAAAGACATTTATGCCTGGTAACCTTTACGGTACAATACCCATAAAGGGAATGAAAACAACTTAATAATAATTATTCCTTCTACTACTCCGAAATGATATTTTTTGGACCTTTCCTGTTTCCTTAAAACCATTAGTTCAAAGTAGCATACCCTAAAAGTAACCGTTACCTTCAATTGCTTTACTTTTGACCAAAAGATTATTACGAAAGTTACAAATTGGAAAATCAGAATTGGCTCGTCACCTTTTTTTTTATTCTCTTGATTTAGGTACTACATGAACTTCTGGCTACCAATGTAAATGCAACAGCGACGTTTCCAAGTGAACCAGCACATTTGCAAACGTGTTCACCAAGTGTAGGCAGGAGCAGTCATGAAGGAAAGAATAAGATTGCAGCAAGTACCCTTAAACAGGTAATTGCTTTCAAAATACTTGTATAAATACCACACTCTTTGTCGTGCCAATTTATTCCAGCCTCCCTCTTCAAAATTTTGGAATTCTTTTGTTGTCAGGGCTTGAAATAGTACTAGCCCGGCATACAATGTCTAGCAAAAACCACTCTGGGCTAGCTAGACTCACTTCCTTGGTTGCCCTGTGGGCTAGTAAAAAAAAAAGAAGAAGAACCTACATGTACACGTTACATTTATGGACCGACATCTGTACAGGCTAGTAAAAATGTAAACGGGCCAGATGTATGATGTAAGCTGGCCCGGTGGGCTAGCCAGGAAAAAAAGTTAACGCAAGGCCTGGTTGTAATTCGTGTTGCAAACTACTGTGTGAAGTAGAATTTGCATTGACATGTAAAACCAATATAAATTAATAAATGTTTCCAATTGCACAATCAGCCTACAAATGATCTTATTAATTGTACACTGATTTACTCTACAGAAAGTAGATGGAACATGCCAAGTGAACGTGCTGCCGGAGACTGCAAACCGCATTTGCCAAGCTGCAATTGAGCCACTGAAGGTGTCCAAGAGGGCTAAATCACTCCAAGTGAACATTACACCTAAGCGGACTCATAGAGGTAGGCATAAACATTGACATTTTGTTATTCTTGACATGAAATCATTGAAATTTTATTTGTGCTGAATTTATGAGGGCAGTGGCCATTATCTTAGAGGTTTCAGACCTGTAAAGAAGGATGGTGTGAAGGTCAGCTGAGTAGCCATCAGTTACTTAGACATTGCATGATTCCTCCCTTGTCAGTTGACAGCAAATTAATTCTGATTTGTTTGGCTTCTAATATTTACCAGGTTTCCAGTACAATGTCAAAATGAGGGGGAAGGCCGTGCAGTGTGAGGTTGTTAAGCTTCCACCACTGCAGCTCCTCGGAAGTGGAAGTGATTCGAGTCACATTGACCCGCAACCTCAGCAAGAGGCATCATTCATTGAGGAGGAGGAGGACAGTGATGACTGCAATGATATAGAGTCAGCCGAGGAATACATTCCAAGTTTGAGCAGTTGTGAAAGTGCTTCATAAGTTTTGCTTTAGATACTTGTTTTAGTTCATTAAAAGTCTGGTCTCTCTGCAAATATTCAAAGATGATTAGTGGAGTGGGACATGATCCAAGTCTGGTCAAGATGAAACAAAATATAGGGTATGCTGCACCACATCACAGTGGGCAACAATTGATTTGTTGTATTTTCATTTAAAATCTTCAAATCAGCAAGTTAATTCTGGTTCAGTGACTGTGCTGCGTTCTGTCCAATAATAAACTTTGAATCAAATAACTCTCTCATTTCAATTAATATATACATTATGTATGGATTATTGCAGGGAGTCACAGGTGGCCTGCCACCAGGAGCAGAAGTTCCTTGTTTATAAGGAGCAGCTGTTGGAACTATTCCAGCGATGTCCCAGATGTGCAGGTCCAGCCAGAAGAACAATAAATAGGATCGTTGGTTCCCTTGTTGTAATTGCCCAGTCTTGTACCCTCTGCAATTACACTCGAAGGTGGTACAGTCAGCCGTACATCGGGGGAACACCAGCTGGTAATATCCAAATGTCAACGGCAATTGTAGCGGCAGGGGCGTCACTAGGGAAGGTCCTCAAGATCATGCACCACATGAATGTTGCCACATTGTCGTACAAGACATTCATGACGCATCAGACACTGTACATCCAACCTGCAGTTGTTCGAGTAAGTTGTGTAACCTGGCAAACATGTTAATCATTTCATACTGAAATGAAAACCTTCAAAAGCAAACCATTACGTAAAGTCTGAAATGTGGTCATTCTCTATTGTTACTCAATGTTACATAGGCTAACTTTGACATGATTGCATAAGCAATTTGCGTTGAAAAAAAATGGTTGCTCTTGACTTCATTATGCAGTGGTGAGGTAATGTCAGAAATTTATATCTGACATTAAATGACATGTAGTGGAATGTTCACGATATATTTTCTCCTCCAGCCATTGTCTGGTTTAGCAAGTGCTTGGCCTTTCATTTCTTGTAACTTTTTTTCACTGTAGGTTTGGGAAGCGAGTCAAAGGGAGCTAGTTTTCAGTATCAAACATGCTGAATCTAGACCGATACTTGGAGGCGATGCCCGCTGTGACAGCATGGGTCACTGCGCCAAATATGGGTCCTACAGCCTAATGGACCTCACCACCAACAAAATGCTGGACATTCAACTGGTTCAGGTAGGTATATGTTGAAACATTTCAAACAGTTTACTGTCTGATCCTCATATCATATATGGAATGTACTTAAAGATGCCACAAACACTGCTGTCCCTTATCGAATCCTGTGTACAAAATCATCAAAGCTATATTAAAATAAAATACTCATTGTCGTTTGCATTTAACAAAACTTCTGAAAGGTTTTCCCCCAAAGTGCTTATCATAAAGAATAAACCGACAGTAATTTTTGTCTTTACCTTTCAGAGCAACGAGGTGAAGAACTCCAATGCCATGGAGCTGGAAGGGCTGAAGCGGACGATGAAGTGGGTAAAGGGCCAGAAAATAAAGCCGCAAGCACTGATCACTGACCGGCACATGCAGGTGACCAAATGGGTTCAGGAGAACCTCGAGCCCGATGGCATCACACACTACTTTGATGTCTGGCATGTCGCAAAAGGTTTGAGATGTAAATAAATGTGGCTTTAACCACAAATACATGTACCTGTGAAAAACGCGGGTCTTTATTTCATTAATATGTCCAACTCCATATTTAGGGCATTCCCTTATCAAATGTAAAATTCTACTATGCTCTTACTTCAACTTTTGTTGGCCTAGGAGAATTACTGAATTGATATTACAAGTCTATGTTCTGTGTTGTCTTTTCATTTCAGGAATAAAGAAGAAGCTAAGCAGCTTATCCAAAGGGAGAGACTGTGACATCATCAAGGACTGGTTGCAGTCGTTGGTCAATCAGGTAATAAACCTATGTTTTACTAGTCAAATATTGTATGACTCTAAATAAGTCTGGAAAATTGTTTATTGTCTTCCTTTTCGCAATACCTCTAAATAGTAATATGGTCATGCGAGAGTGGGCCAGTTACAAAACCAGTCTCATTGTATTAGAGAATTAGTAATTTTATACTCTTCTTGCTTTTCTGTTTTGTTTATACAGATATACTGGATTGCAGCATCAACCCCTTCAGGTGATGGTGATATGATGATTTCTAAATTCAAATCGGAGTGATCCTCCTACCCCGGTGGCAAATAACTGCAACCAACCCCCTGGGATCGCAGACCGCGTACCCCGACATATAACTGGGTGAAGAAACAATACATTTATATTATAACATTATTTAATTAGAATAAATGTTAGAATTTCCCGGTCCCACCTTTGAAATCGTCACAATCTGAAAAGAAAAATTACAAGGGTAGGCCCAAGTAAAATATAAATAAATCTGTCGTGGAATTTAGAGTAGTTTTGCAAACACATTGATCATCTTTGTGGTTTTCATCGCGGCTGTAGCTAATGCAATAAAATTACGCAATGACGTTTGATTTGAAAAATTAGCAGTGGAGGCACTAAACATATTATAATTTGAATCGGCTCGGCATTCTCTTTAACAATTTTATTAGTCCCACGTTTACAACCACATTTTAAAAAGAAATAAATAGTTTTTCTTGTCCTATAGTTGAAACAACAATTTGAACATGAAAATGAAAGTGTAGACCCAAGTACAAAGTTAACAAAATAATTACATAAAAACATACCTTGGGAGAGTCACCTTTTGCGATGCCTATAAAGGTAATCGATCATAATGGAAAAAAAGTCTAGTTAAAGTTGAAGCTGATCAAAATTATGTTTCATTCTCCAGATTCCGTATCATTCCAAGCAACGCAATGCCACGGAAGTTAAAGAATTATGAAACCCAAGCCCTGGAAACAGCGGTCAACCGTATAAGAGCTGGGGAGATTTCTATCTCGGGGGCCAGCCGCAACCATGGTGTCCCAAAGACGACACTGAACGACAAGGTGAATGACCGCTCCCCATTGCATTCATGCCAAGGTCCAAAGCCCTATCTGACCGACAAAGAAGAAGATGATCTAGTCCAATGGGTCATAAGTATGGCCAAAATTGGTTATGGCCGTACGAAACTGGAGCTCATGTCAATAGTGAAGAAAATCATCGACGATGACGGGAGACCCAATCCCTTTAAAGATAATACACCGGGGAGGGATTGGATAAAAGGTTTCCTTCGCCGGCACCCTGAGCTTGCGCTCCGCATGGCGGAGAATCTCAGCCGAGAAAGGGCGTCAGTCACCCTTGAAGAAGTGGGTCCAAGGCAGCAGTTTAGACGAACGAGCGCAGAATGGGACACAGAAATCAAGCCCACCTAAAGGATTTTATTTAGTTATTCGTTTTTGTCTTATATTTTATCTTCAATGCTTTACTGAATAAAAGGGGAAACACAATCTATTGCAAAAAAAGTTTCATTTTCGGCTCAAACCGATGAGATTCACAAACTCAGGGAAGAAATAGCTTCTCTGAAACTAGATAATACAAAGCGACATTTTCATCATGACCGCCACTCATGCTCACCATGAGGATGAGACAAAGACAGCCACGAAAGAGACACTAACCGTCATCCATTGGGTGACAGAAGACGCAGCAGCAGACGTGACAGACGTAATCGGTATCAAAGTCCCAATCCACGAAACACTAACAACTATCGAAACAATGACAACCGTAGCAAAATCATCTGTGACTACTGCCTCATCCCAGGTCACATATGGCGGGATTGCAGGAAACGATCAAGAAACATCTAGTGGGAAGACGATCAAACAATAATGACCAGAGCAAATCACAACAGAACCAGGATTTATAGAAGGGGAGGTTAACAGCCGTGCTCACTGCTCGTCCTCCCAATCAATGAAATCCAATCGACCTCATACATGTACAGTACCTCTAATTTGACATCAACCCACATTGGACATGAAGATGTAGACATCCAGTTAAGTACAAGAAAATTTTGTAAAAGACCATAGATCTGCCCAATGGCAGGAATGTCTATATCACGTGAGCCAATTAGTTGTGTCCTCTCCCAACGGCAAGAGCTGACAAGACAAAGATGGAAACTTTTCCCACATTCCCCATCAGCAGCAAGCCGACTGATAATAGTCTCATTGAAAAACCCATTGAAAAACACAGAATTTGAGCAGTCTATTTCCTGCTATTCCAAGCAGCAACCAAGTGAGACTGATGCTCAATACTAGAGCACTTCCAACATTGCTCGTAACTTGAAGAACGGCGCATGTTTGATTTTTTAATAGAAGGACCCCCCCAAGAAGAAGACAAAGGAGACATCAAAAATGGAGTCTACCATTGAAACATTGATAACATCTTTCAATGGTCAACAGGAGTCATTTATGAAGTCAATGATGCAGTGACATGAACGTCAAGCCCAAATGGAGGCAGAAAGAGAGGAACGTCAAAGAAGAGACGACCAAGAACATGACCAGCAGATGTTTAGAATGTTTGGTCAGCTGATAGGTCAGTTAAACCAACTGCAACAGCCAAACAGGAATGTGCAATATAATCCTGATGGTACAAGCTATTACAACGAAGCTGGTCAACTCGTACGCCGACCAACTCGTACGCCAACCAACTCGTATGCCGTTTGGTCAACTCGTACGCCGACTAACTCGTACGCCAACCTACTCGTACGCCAACCAAGTCGTACACCAACCAGGTCGTACGCCAACCAACTCGTACGCCACGTATAATTAAGCTTGTAGTTTGTAAACGTTGGCCGGTTTTGTTTTCAGTAGATTTTGTCATGTTGAGTGGAAATAAAAGGAAGCATTCTGTAAATTCACTATGTGGAACTCGTTTGTGAAAATAAACGGAAATAAAGGAAGCATTGTGTACGTGGAATTGGATGTCGTTTGTGAACATAAAAGGAAATAAAAGGAAACATTCTGTATGTGGAAGTGCCAACAAAAATGTTAGGTAGGATTTTAATTTTAATTAATTAATTAATAATTTATTGCATTTCTTGTGCGCCATTTCCATCCAAGGATGTTCAAAGGCGCAATTACAGAATCAATTAAAAATGTGATTTTTACGGTAGGCTGACTGAAATGGAGGATACTGACCGGCTGATAGTTTTCCAGCACTAGGAGATTTTAGGGGAGTATTTTAAAATTGGCGGCAGGGGAGCGCCATACCTGATATAGTAGATAACAATTTACAGTAGATTATGAAAAAGGTAATTACTGCCGTACTACAGATTTGGAAATTCGCATCACATTCACACTGCTTTGAAGTGCAGACATGGGAGAGGTGTAATTAGTAATCAGTAATTAACGATCATGACTGACAGCTTTTATGTGTACCACAGAAAGTAGCTGATTGACAGCCATTGTGATCTTTTAGCTTTTATGTGTACCGAATGAAGTAGCATCAAGTTTTCCTTTGTTGTAATAGAGGGTCAATGAAGCATCCTGTCAATATTTACTGCTTTTGATGACGCTGTGTTTTGTCGGTCTCTTTCGCTAATTAGAAACATTATACAATTTCATGACGCGATGGGCCATATGGGCCATGGAAAATTCCTCAATATAAGCCCGGTTTGGTTACACTGCCAGTCACTTGTATGCCAACTTCCCTGTGCTGTGACAACAAGATTCTGACTAGTCAAGACTAGTCAAGATGAAGTACCCATGTGTCGTCTGCTCCAAGGCTGTCCGAAGAAACCAGAAGGCGCTACAGTGTGACAACTGCAACGGTTGGCAACATCTCGCCTGTGGAACAGGGTTTTCTGCGGAGGACTACAAGCTGTTAATGGAGGACTCCTCGGAGCTCACATCGTGGCATTGCGCAAACTGTTTCATTTCTTTTACTGACTCTCCAATTCCAGTGGGAGAGAGTACCAGAGCATTTCTGCTCACTCACTTTCTCCTGGAATTGAAGATGACGTGATGGAAGTGGACGAGCATGCCCCTTGTAGCAACAGGGAGTCTGACATGCAGTTTGAGGTCTCACGTAGTTATGAGATACCGCAGCCACCGGAGGAGGAAAGCATCGCTGACGCACCTGCCCCCCCAAGACCTTCAAGCTACGTGTCAAGAAGTGACCATCACATACAAGATGTTGCAGAGCGGAACCCAGCAAGGGAAGCCGATTTTGGTTGACAGCTGTGGCTATAAGTACACCAAGAGGTGGCAGAGGAATCCGTCATCAAGAAAGTGCGCCTTGGTGTGCAGTGTCCGGGGCAGGAATCAGCGCTGCTCAGCTTTCGTTCTGCAGCAAGGAGATGTATTCAAGCCTGGTACCACTTCGGCTCATTCTCACCCAGCGGAACCCGACGCAGCAGTAGCTGTTGAGTTTTCCACAGCTGGGAAAGCGAAGTCCAAGCAGGATATGTTTAGATCTGCCGGTGCCATCGTTGAGGAGATCATGACGAACCGTGCAGCTGATATCGAACCTGCAAGCTTCCCCAAGCCGGCCAACCTGGTGCGGGTCGCAAACCGTACTCGCCAAGGTCTTCGTCCTCACGAGCCAACGGACCTGAAGTTTCACCTGGCCACTGACTTTATACCGCTTGATTTCTTGGTGAAAGACATCGTCGTTGGTGATGAGAGGCATCTTCTATTCATGTCCCGGAGCAAACCAGCATCCTGGACAGAGCCAAGACCTGGTACTTTGACGGCACCTTCAAGGTGGTACACAGGCCATTCGTCCAACTTCTCAGTATCCATGCCTTTGTGAAGTCAGAGCGCGGGGATCATAAGCAAGTCCCACTGGCATTCTGCCTAATGTCACGCCGTACCAAGAAGGATTACCGGAAGGTTCTTCGAGCTGTCAAGAAGAACTTGCCATCCAGAGGTGACATCGTGCAGAACTTCGTCGTGGATTTTGAAACTGGAATGTGGTCGGCGCTTCGGTCTGTCTATCCCGATCGTCAAATCCAAGGCTGTCTGTACCACTGGTCACAGGCGGTCTGGCGGAAGTGCCAAGGCCTGGGTCTTGCTGTGCCATACATGTCGGAGCCTGCAGTGCAGCGTATCATCCGAAAGCTGATGGCCCTGCCGTTCCCTTCCTCATGAGCATGTCCAGCCAGCATTCAGCAAGCTACAGGGCAAAGTCACGGAACCCCTCCTGTGCCAGCTATTCAAGTACGTCGAGGAAACATGGATCAAGAGATTAAAAAAAATGTCTGTACACAAATGGCTCTTTTCAGAGCCAAACATCAAACCAAATGGCTCTCTTCAGAGCCACACTTCAACCCAAAAGAGAAGAAATAAAAGGTTCCCATTCCCCCCCCCCAAAAAAAAACAATAAGAAAAGAAAAAAAACCGGCTCTTTTTAACACAAAAAGAGAAGAAATAAAAGTTCCCAGTTTCCCCCCCCCCCCCAAAAAAAAATAAGAAAAGGAAAAAAACCGCTCTTTTTAGGTCCAACGCAACCCAAAAGAGAATTTAAATAAAAGGTTCCCAGAAACATAACAAACAAAAAATGGCTCTTTTTAAATCCCACGCAACCCAAAAGAGAAAAAAATGAAAAGGTACCCAGTCACAAAGAATTTCATTACTACAAACAACAAATAATTAGAGCCCCACACTCACTATCCTCTCACACAAGAATACCGATCCCACGCAACCCAAAAGAGATAAAAATAAAAAGGTACCCAGTCACAAAGAATTTCGTTATTACAAACAACAAATAATTAGAGCCCCCCACACTCACTATCCTCTCACACAGAAAAGGTTTCCAGTCTCTCAAAACACACACATTTATTTTGTTAAAATTTATTTCGTTATTACAGACTAAAGTCTTTTTTTTTGGTGGTGGCGTACAAGTTGGTCGGCGTACGAGTCGATATCCAGTTTTGGGCATATCGAAATATCGTGAAGAAAATATCGCGATATTCAATATTATCGTGGTGACGTCATCGTTTTCTTTTCTTAACTTTTTCATTATGTAAGCATGCACGGCGACCGATCGAAACGAGATCTCCGAAAAAATATATCCTTCCAAAGTACCGTAAAATGCATTTTCCTGACCAACTAAATCTTACTTGAATATCGGCTGATTATTTTGTCCATTTGGCCAAGTAGAAACACACTTTTACGAACTTCATCTGAAAATATATGGTGCAAAAACCTTCCAAAAGCGACGACCACTTTGAAGAAGACGTAAACAATCAGCGCGCTGTCTGGAAATTTCCATAACTAGTACCCAAGCCCAACGTAATAGCCACGATAATTATCGTGCACTTAGCGAATGTATATCAGATCTTACTCCATGTAGTCTGGAATTATTGCGGCCAAACCGTGAGTCCAATATGCCGCTAGCGTCAGTCATGTTGGCCGGAAGCGGCAAGCATACATGGCACAATGCAATTGTGTGCAACGTGGCATGCACGTGCTCACAGCATAGTGAAGTCAGCACGGTCAGCGCACGTGTAGGCTTCAGTCATGAAGACCGGAAGTGCAGCGTACAGCTAGTACAGTAGCACACGCAGCGTCGTTCTGGATAGTCTTGGTTGAAGACTGTATTGGTGTGGATACTCGAACCGCACTGACCATACGTGTGTACGTACAGGTAATCCGCACACACGTACGCACGGACCTGTCACTAATATTATCGAAGGCCTTTACGAATGGGTGTACGTACGTGCGTGTCAGTGCGGATAATCGGTTCGTACATTCGAGTACGGTAATAACATAGTCGTGGACCAAGACTACGTTCTGGACCGCATATGGATTACTGTCGGCTTCGTTCGGGTGCAGATTTGCACGGTAAGAAATCTGCTTTTAGCGTCGCAACCAGCTACAAATTTTGCAGTAATCTATTTGTTTTGGTCGTCGCAAAAAGTGTGTCAAGCTTTACATGTACGTCCGCTCGTGAGCTACTCTGATTTCTTGGAATAAAGTTGCGCCAGCATATAAATATCGCGATACTGCCGATATTCCCGATGTTGCCGATATTTCGATATTTTTTCCGGGGCCCGATACGATTTTCGATATGAACAAAATATCGCGATAACGATAAATATTGTCATATCGAACAAGCTTAGTACGAGTTGGTTGGCATACGAGTTGGTTGGCGTACGAGTTGGTCGGCGTACGAGTTGGTCAGCGTACGAGTTGGGGCGTACAAGTTGGTCGGCGTACGAGTTGACCAGCATTCCTATTACAATATGTAACTCCGTAACTAGTATCTGTGTTGCCATATTCAATAAAAACCCATAGTTTTTTGTTTTATCAGAGCTCTAACTATTTTTAAAAGCAATTATTTCCCCATAGAAAAGTGCACTAACTCAGTCGAGACCGGCGTAATGTGCTCGTTTTAACCGGGATCTCGTCTTTTGAGCTTGTATAAACGAGGTTTAACTGTACCTACCTGTCTGCAGCACCATGCATCATGTACATGTACTTACCTTACTCCTTAGCCCAGGCATGGAGGAAGGGACCAGGCTAGCAAGAAGTCAAAAACCCACCGAGTTGCTGCAGACGTGGAGCTTACTGTTTGCATCTAGGAAGTACACATTACAAGCTAATTAATAGCACTCAATGCACTCCATGTATGCTGGTATGTCATCAGGTCCACGTTGCACATAAAACTGAAGGAATACTTTGTTGTCACAAGGTTCATGTATACTGTATGTTGTTGCCTTCATGACCTCCACAAGTCCGTTGTCCGTGCATGCGATGCATGGCAACCTGGGCCACAACCATTCGATCATTCCTGAGACTGGTCATCATCAGTCACCAACTATCAACATCCATGACATGGCCATAGACTTCCGGGAGGTGACTAAACGCAACCTGGAAATACATGTTTGCACCTAGAACGACTGTCCAGAACATTTAGGAACATTAAAACTTCAGCAACATCGGCAACGCAACATCTAACTTGTTTACTTCCACACTCCAAAGCAAATGAACACGCGTTCAGTCAACATGTGAGATATTATACAGTACGTATATGGAATTCCATTGTGGAGTCTGGGTACCAGCTCCAGGGACACAGTGCACCATACTATGTCCCCATCCCAACAGAGGGCGGCAGACACTCAGACCAGTAAATCATTTCCCATAGGCTCCCATGAAAAATGACCAATTTCAAACAATTACACATGTATTACAAATAGTCACAAGTTTCTCAAGCAATAAAGCCATACACCAACATGAAGCTGATAACTTACATTTCCATTTTATTCTCAATATTCTGTAGGGTAACCGATGACTTTTTGAAAAAAAAAACCATCCAAAGAAAAATGACCCTAAAACTGCCAAATTGACTGGTGTCAGACCAAAAAATGTACCCCTCCACTACATGGCATAAATAGAACAACTTTAGGGCCTGACTTCATCCAAACAGCTCAAAGGTGAAAGTCCAAACTCTGGTGACCAGGTTCCATCCATTTTTCTTTTTACAAGACTTCACATATAGGGCTCAGGAAATGCTTTTATAAAAAAAAAAGATTTGGAGGTATTCAAAATATGAATGAGCTCAGCATGCAGACTGATTTGAACCAATTTACTGGTCTGCATCTGTCATGATTAAATTCACTGTACATTGTCCATTGTCTAAAGTCTGGTGTTTTTTTTTAATAAGGTCTTTAAGTTCACAGCAAATATCATATTCTAAAAATGTATCAGGATTTGATCATACTTTTTGGAAGCATTACATTGAAATTGACATTTATATTGAATTAAGAATCAATCAACTATTCTCACTTGAAGTGCAGAAGGGGGAGGGGTTGGGGAGGGGGGTTGGTAGGGCTCTTTCTACATGTACATCTCTCATACATGGGTGGTGGTATTTCCCTGCCAATCCTGGTGGGGGATGGGGCCAAGTTTCCCCCTCCCCTGATAATTTATGAATTAGGAGAATGTCAATGGCAATGTCCCACTGATCAATTACACTGTTTTTCTTGATGCAATCTTCATACATGAGCTTCTCTGGAACTTAACACAAAATCTATGTTTGAAATGCATGTTGAAAAAAACATGATCAAAGTAAATGCTCTACCTAGCAAAAACAACAACAACAACAAAGAAAAGTAAACAAACACAACAAACAGCACAATGAAGATTGTCATAGTAATTCCTTAAAATAAAAGACGCCATTTTCTTTTCAGTACATAATGTAAAGGTTTCTTTATTTCTTAAAAACTGAAAACACTTGAGGTATAAAGGTCCCCCAAAGACCAACAATATCCATTGCTGGTTCTTTGTATTAACCACTCAGAGGTGGGGGTATCATCAGGAACCACCTGACTCATTGTTGCCTTCTTTCAAGTGTTTCAACTTACACTAACTAGACCATTACCCTATTGCATGACATCACCAGTGGTGCAGACTCTTTATGCACCAAGGCCTCCACAATCAGGTGTCAATTTACAGAGAGACATGGATGTAGAGTGCCTTAAGAATGAAAGAAATTGATAGGAGAATGGAAAAAACCCAAATTACATGAGAGAGGCAATTGGCATAAAAGAGGTCAGCTGCCAAAAACATTCACTACGGAGTGATGTCATGGATCTTTGACTCTGTGACCAAGACATTGTGGGAGGATTTCTAGCAATCTTTCAAGATCAACAGGAATCTTCTGTTTGAAATTCTTAAAGAAAAACAGAAAGAAAAGAGAACAAATCTACAGGGACCAGGGCTGAAGTTGTCATGAAAGCTCAGCATTTAACAATACCATGGAGTATTTTTAAGATATGCAGATCATACCATTTTAAAAGCTATTACAAACTTGTCAATTGAAGACATGTTTAATAATCACAATTTCTTGACAGCTGTGAGCAAAATCATGCAATGTCACTTCAACTTTACATTTTGTGCTGGAACAAACATGCAAGAACAATAACCAAGATTTGTGGTCACTTATAAGATGCATGTATGATTTGGAAAGAGAAAATACAACCACACTTCTGCTTTCAACTACATTAAAGTGTCTAACAAGTAATGGCTTAATTGTCTTAAATTACTGTATTTCATAACAGTTTGCCATTCATGTGTTGTTGGGATGCTCATAGAATTCTATACAAATCAATGAAATACAGAAAATAACTTCAACATGAGAATTTTCATCAGAGTTTCACAGATTTCTTCAGTTTGCTCTAAAATGTGAGCACCTCCTGCAGTTCAATAAATGAATGAATGTTACATATTATGTGTGACAGGACTTCATACAATGTGAATGAAATGTAACCAGGATTCATAAACCTATATCACCTTTGATAAACAAATTATTAGGTTTACTTATTTATTATGCATTTCCCTTAATGTTGCATGAGATCACATTATTTTGCTTAATATTTTACTATCTTTGTTTCCATTAACTGTAAAAGAAGGAATGTGCAGATCAAAGTGGACCTGTAGCAACAAAACTCAAAAGGAAATGGTTGACAGAATGAATTGCCATATGCTCCACTCCACTGTTGATGCTCACTGCTCAAGTCCACAAGTTGTTGATGAGGATACCATGATTATCTCTGTAGTTCTGTACACACTGAGGGCTTTTCACATGTATCATTCATCAGGATGTTTCACTGCATGTCATTTATCAATGAATGCTGCATGGTAGCAGTATCACTCTCCTACTGGTTGACTGTACTGTGTGTCTGTACAACTTCTGCAATGTAGTGAAGTTCAATGATAACACTGATGTGTGTTCACTTCATCTCAATAATCTCAATGGATTTTCAGGACTCCTGCATATTTACCCATGCAGCACAGTTGTGCCTTCTTCATCAGGATGTTAGTTAGGCACTTGTACCAGTCTTGAAGAGAATCAGTGACATTGTTGAAATCTGATATCTTGGCAGATCTCTGACTGATGAGAAGAAACACATCACAAGCTCAGTACCTGGCACAGATTCACTGCTGTCTTGGAGAGAGTGAAAGTGATGATGATGAGGGTGCAGGCTGAGGATGTTTGTTCCACTCATGTTGGATGTCACTTGTCATAACTGCACATGTTGATTCATACATCAATTCTTCAGGCAATGACAGTTCTGATACTGTGTTCAAGGTGTCTCTTGCTTAACATTCAAGCTGCATGTTGATCTTTCCAAGAGCTCTGGAGAAGATTCTCAGGTATTTCAGCAGTGTGGAGCATTTTGCAGTGGCAGTGGAACATTTTGACAAAACATTAATTTGCATGTTTTGGCTGCTGTATTGTTACAAATGTCATAACATCAGCAGTGTAGTAAACAGCTGCTAAAGAATGCACATACATCGTTTAGTTTTCAAACCTACATTCAGTAAATCTAATCATTTGTTTTAGTCTGCACAATCCAGAAACCTAAATCATCTATCAAAACAATACAACATTATAAATCTGCAGAGTTCAAATGCAAAAATTGGTATCAAGTCTTTGTTTACTTGTTATTTCTCTGGACAAGTTATAAAAATAGTTTGCTATAAACTGAATAAAAAACATTTTAAAATACACAAATTTAACATTTTACCAATATTCATTAGCTGAATATGAACTGAGTATGGGTCATAACCTGAACCGTCAGCTGAGGTTTGAAGCCCCAGTGACACCCTGAAGTTGGGTCATTCCAGGGTTCAGGTGCTAACACCAACTACCTGTTAAATATTAGTAGTCTCTAAATAAATGTTCTGTTTTAAAAATGAAAATTACAGAAAGCACTGCTTAAATTAAAAGCACATGGATCAATCCACAATCTTCTAGATGTGGTGTGTGATTTTAAAATTTGCCAAAGTCTAAACAAAATTCAGTAAAACAGCATCTTTACTACATTGTATTGTCTTAATATGATTGAAAGCAGAAGTGTAAGATCTGAGGATGTAAACCATAACACTGGTGAACACTTGTCACACTGATGTGAAGATACTTACCTGGTATTTCATTGTGGCATTGAGTAGTGACATTGCAATCATTTACCCAGTGTCTGAACAAATGATGTCAATTCCTGTATAATGACTACATAATAATAATAGAAACATTCAGAAAGACATGTATGCAAATTGAGTACATATTACATGTATGTATGAACATCAGCAGAATCACACCTTTCCTGCACACTAAACATAGTACTGTCAAAATACTGAGCTTGCATTCTACAGATTACAAAATGGTGGTTTGGGTTGTGATTGTAGGAAAGGAGAAAAATGAAGAACTAGAAATAAATTCTGCACTGAAATTGTCCAGAAAAGGGTAATTGAGGATAAGCACATCTTGCCCCTTACAAAACTCAGACGCAAGTTTGTCAAATATGTATAAGAAGTTGAAGGAGTGGAATGCCCCAACACACCTTCTTTTCCTTATACATAAAGAATTGTTATATTTTACAGCAAGTGTATGTTGTGTACAGATGCAATAACGAAGTGGGGCTATCACTACGGTACTTACGATGTTTCACTTGCATCTGGCAAGATGCTTACTCTCGGGCTTCGACCCATGGTATCGGGAAGTGTGGAGCGTACATTAGATGTTTTTAAGGAGATAGTGGAAGACTTGTCTGAACTGAGTGAGAGAGGGAGTGAGGTTGTGGGTGAGATCGTAATGGCAGTGAAGAATACAATGAGTGATAGACATGTGGTCCAGAAGAAATTTAACAGTATGTTGAAAGAGTAACGATCAAGTATTTCTCCCTAAGGTTGTCAATGGATGGGAAGGTATGAGTGTTGATGAGCAAGAGTGTGTGACAAGTATGAATAATTTCTTCTATGGTATGCACTTCATTGTGGGATTGGTGGATCAGGCGCTGGCATGTTTGATGGTGTAAGAGAAGGAGATACTTGGTGACAAGAAGGTTGGAGGTGGACCAGGGAGTGTTATTAAACAATACATAGCCCACTCTGCACCTTGATGTGAAACAGATATTAATAACTACAAATATGTTTTGTTTTCTTTTTAGATTGGTACAAACATGCCAAAGTATTTAGAAGAGTTGGCCAATTAGCAGCCATTTGTCTTGAAACTGGGTTCACTGATGGAACCACTACAATGCTTTGTGATTATCGAGGGGAAGGCCCTTCGGCAGATGTCACTGTTTTGAAAAATATTTACATGTACATTAAATGTTGTGCAGACTTCCAGAATAAAGTGCTGTTCCTCTTGAGTGAGATAAGGAACACTGTAGCCAGCCTGGGCAAAGTGTACAAGCCTCCAAACTCTACCTTCCACATCAACACAATTACAGCTGCCTACTTGCAATTCAGTGAATAAGTTCTATGATCTTAGAGATCAAGTCCAAGTAAAATGGAGTAAGCCTTTCATTGACTACTTTGAAACTGATATAGAGCCAACCATCCTTTCTTCTGCTGGTAGGTGGGTTCTGGAGCCTCTAGGGATGTACAGTCATGACTCTGGTATGACAACCAATGCCAGTGAATCATTCAATGCGGTCATGAAACGTGTCTTGGAAAGAAAAGAGGTAGCGGTGGACAACATGGTCCTTATTTTGTATTATCTACAAAATTACTATCTCAATGAGGTTCTACGAGGTTACTGTGGTCTGGGCAATTATAGGTTGAAGGCAGAACATGAAACACTAAGGGCAAGCGTTAATGACACGGTTTTTCCATACATGTTTAGTAACCCAGACACGGTTGTTGAAGCAGTGATGGAAGAGTAAGTCCTGAAATCAGACACACCTGATAAAGGTGACCAAGACAAAAACCGTTCTCAGCTCAGCATGGCCAAAATTAAGGTACTAAGTTCAACTGTGGCAAATGCCCTGGAGTCAATGAACCAGCCCGGAAGATCATCAACAGTCCAGTTCATTAGACTGATGAACCAGTTCTTTGATTGCTTGAATGTTAGCAATCCACTTCAGGGAATGAGGACCCACAAACCTGCTCTAGAACCATACACCAGTGTGGGAGACTGGCGCTTTGAGGAAGCTTCCTCAGTGAAAAACTGAACCAAGATCCACTGGAGGAGAATTTTAACAAACAGCAGGCAGCAGGTGGAAGCTGGGACAACCCGACAGTTGAACAGTTTGGCCATAACATGCTGTCTTTGTATGTTGCTTCAACAAGTGCAAAGGCATCCAAGAATGGAACTGTTTGAAAAGGCAAGAATGAAGACGTTTTCCTTGACAGCACACCACTTCCAAAGAGAAAAGAGCTAATGTTCATGACAGTAGGAAATAATGTAAGTTATGAGAGAGACACATGGTTATTAAAAACAAGTTTAAATTTTCAAGTACTGGTACTAGTCATTTTATTTCCAAATTATTGCATATTTTTTTTAATTTTGGAATCAATACGTAATTACAAAAATAGTGTCTAATGGCATGGGAAGCTGCTCAATGGTGGCATTACATTGTCAATGGACAAACTCTCATCTGATAGCCTGTTGCTGAAGTGGAATGGTCATGCCCAGGACCTTCTTAAATACAATGCAACATGTCATCTGGAAAGAGTTGCCAGGGTCCTACAGGAATTCCAATCACAACCTGAAGAAATAAAACAATGTTAGTTATTATATTAATATAATAACTATGCAGACTAGGAAAAAAAAGAATTGAATTAATTCTTCACATGTTTTTTAATTGTAATTTAAAGGGAATGAATGTGTGCCAATTGGAGAAGGGCAAATCCCTATTCAGAGGAGAATGGCAATTATGTATGTGCATGTATGTGCAACCAAGTTAAAAAAAACAAACAAACATTATTTTTTACCTGTTAAGAGCAAACCTAAAAGTTGGTGATTTAGGCCCAGAACAGTCTCTCAAAATAATTCCAGACGGCGCCCATCGATAATTCAGGCCATAATGCACTTATTGAGGATGTCGGTCACTTCGCCCACTTTCCACTTCGCCCATAACCACTTCGCCCACAACCACTTCGCCCACGCGTCACTTCGCCCACTTATCACTTCGCCCACTTACCACTTCGCCCACGAGTCACTTCGCCCACGCGTCACTTCGCCCACTTTAATACCAACGCAATTTTTAAATATATGTACAGAGTTTAAACAAAATTTAACAAAGAATAAGCACATTATCACAAAGACCTTGTTAATTCCACTTAAATCACCAAACAAAATCCACGGATCCAACTCTGTCTCAGGTATACTTAGATAAATTGCAGTAAAAAGCACTCCCCAAATGAAATTATTTACTTATTCACCTATTAATACTCATAATAATAATATTATAATTTATAATGACTCCTTCCCAGCCCTCCAGCATGATAAAATAAAATACCCAATTATCACGCAATAATTTGTTCAGCTTGTTCATGGCTGTTGTGTATACGGCGGCGTGTGGGCGAAGTGACGCGTGGGCGAAGTGGCCAGTGGGCGAAGTGGTGAATGGGCGAAGTGACGCGTGGGCGAAGTGACATGTGGGCGAAGTGGTTGTGGGCGAAGTGGTTGTGGGCGAAGTGGAAAGTGGGCGAAGTGACTGTAAAACTATTGATAGTGCTCAACAAAGAAAGAACTAGGAAACAAATGGAGGTAGTTATTTTATTCGGTATTTTGTTCTATTTGTTGTCACCTCTCTTAGATATACTGTTAAAGAATTAACAGAATTTGAAAAAGATCTGCTGCTCCTCGGGATGATTTCAACATCCGTCAATGACTCGAGACTGACATCTGGGAAGAAAAGGAAGCAGGTGGAGCGGAAACAGACACGTATGAGGAGCTTCAGCTATATAGGAGAGTGTGTCGCTACACATTCTTCTATCTGATGGGCAATCTTAAGAAATGGTACGATGCTCATGGCCTCGTACCCAGACGCAAGAAGTCAGGTGAGTGATACTTTTTTATCTCAGTGAAACTACTGTAGATTCTCTGACCTCGCTATTCAGAAAGGTGTACGTTGATTTCAGGAACCCAAATTTACAAAATTTTGCATCCCTCTTGAGTTCAAAAGTATTATGACAACACAATGTTCTAATAATTGTGAGACATAGATTTTAAGCATTCTGCAGCCATGTGACTGAGTCATAGATTTGCAATGACTACATAATACGCGGGTGCTAATTTGCCAATTTATACATGAACTATTGACAAACAGTTTGAATGGAATTAAAATCTGTACATTTGGGGAAATAGTTTGAACAAAATTGTGCACACTATGTACTAGTCATGAAGTCATTGTCAACCTAGAAGACCACTGTGATACAGCAGAGAAGTTTTCATTGATGGTGTGGAGAGGGGAAGATCAACTGCGAATCTTCAAAATTAATGCAATGAGAAATCTCATTGTCATCTTTACCATCCTGGCAGATTTTTCCTGGATGCTTAGTGTTTGAGGCTTAACATGCAGCAAGGATCATCCACTATGTGAAGGTTTTCCTGAATTCCTGAGCCCTGAGGATACATTTGTCATGAGCATCAAGCTTGATGTCTTTTAATCAGGATTGTAGCTGGATCTGTCAAGGAAACTGACCTTAACAAGACATTAATTCATTGTTGCGCTAGTCATTTCATACACAATGCTGCACAAATACGCCGGAAATATTATCCGAACAATTTCCATGAAGCAATGAACTGGTTAGGATTATTGCTTCAATCAACTCATTTGAAAGAAATCAAGAATATTTTACATTCACTCACAATATAAACACATAACAATTCAACAAACGACCTTGTAAAAAAAACATTTTCATGATCTAAAAGATACATCAAATAAGAGCTTGCAGAAGATCCACTCATTTCAGAGGAAGACGAGATCATGGAGGAGGATGATGGAAGAGAAGTTCAACAAGAGTCTGGAGAACTTGGTCAGAGTGAAAATACAACGCAGCAGGAACAAGTTCCAAAGGAAAGAATTCCAAATCCCAAAATGTGTCAAAGGACATATTTTGTTTGCCATACGACGACGCTTCAAGCATTATACCAATTCCACGCGGGAAACAGAGAGATTCTCGCCAAGAATGGAATGTCAAGCTCTTTATTAATGAAGTACAATCTATTGTTAACTGGTGCACTGAGAACGATTTAGAATTAAATGTCAATAAAACACAGGAATTTGTTATTGATTTTCGCAAAAATCCTGCAGCTATTGCTCCCTTGGTCATTAATGGTTCTGAAGTGGAAATAGTGAAATGTTTTAAATTTCTAGGTGTACATTTATCATCTGATTTGAAATGGGGATGTAATGCTGATTCAATTGTTAAGAAAGGTCAGCAAAGATTATTTTTCTTGAGACGGCTGAGAAGCTTCCATGTCAGTCAGCCACTTCTGTTGAAGTTCTACCGAGCGGTAATTGAGAGTGTCTTGACACAATCAATGATCGTTTGGTGGGGCAATGCAGCAGCCGATGACCGGAAGCGTATCAGCCGGATCGTTCGCACCGCTAGTAAAATCATAGGTTGCCAACTTCCATCACTTGATGAACTGTATCTCTCTCGAGTTAAAAATCGAGCCCTCTCTATAGTAGATGACCAGTTTCACCCAGCACATTCCCTCTTTCAGCCCATGCGGTCTAAGAATCGTTTCCGTTCAATTAAATCTGGATCCAACCGTACTCTGCAGAGTTTTTATCCCACAGCTGTTCGTGTTTTAAATGACAGGTTTTAATCATGAATGTCTATTTCTGATTTTAATTCTATCGTACTATTTTTATCTTTCGTATTTCGCTTGTATACTGTAATACTTTTCAGAAATGTTTATATTCAATTCCATGTATTTTTGTAAATGGTTAATTTTTAGTGTAATTTGTATATAACATAATATTTTTAGACACGCAAAACCAAAACGAATTTCACTGTACTAATATTTGTTTTTTTACAAGTGACAATAAAACATTATTCTATTCTATTCTATTCAAAAAAAAATAAAAATGTCCGGAAAAATTTCCATTCGGCGAGATATGCCCCCCGTAGAAGTGCTTGATGAGATATCTAGTGTCTTCTGTGGGATATTTGATCTCGTGGACAATGATCAATTCCAATTTGATTACTCAAGGTAGGACTATCTTACTGTTATTAGTACATGGACCAAATAATTAGATTGTAAAACATAAAACAACAAAATCAACCACAACAAAAACCAAGAACCCCAGAAACATATTTTTTAATTAGTTCCGTCTTTTCTATTGTAGACATGGAAGATGAATGGGAGGAAAATGAAAGGGAGGACTCGCAATAAATAAGGGAACTGAAAAAGGAAATCGAAAAGAAGGACAAAATCATTGATGAACTCCAGCGAGGAAAGTCCTAGACATGCAGATGTTTCCAGCTGAACAGACTTTTGTCCATGGAACCAACGAAGTAGAGATTGGCGGCCGTTCAATTGCATGAGGAAGTGGGCGTACCCCAAGGTCGTTGTACCCCAAGGTCGTTGTGGTCTCGATGAGCTAAAGATATTTTCAGAATTCCTACATCCTCAGTTGATAGTTTTATCGGCAGAGGTCTTTAACGCAGTATGGTTCAAAGGAGAAGAGGTCCCCATTAAGCTCTATCTGTATTTCTACAACGACCACTACGCAGTAAGAACATCTATGTGCGGGTTTTTGGCAGAGCCTATTTTTGCGATATCTGTTTCAAGGGGTTCTCTGATCAAGAGAGGCATACATGTACAGTGCGTCAAGAAATGTTACTGCTGTTATAAGGGGAAACCCGACAGTGATTTTGAGAAATGGATAGAGTGCGTGGATTGCCGTAGAGTTTTTAAGAGTCATGTGTGTTTCGCTAGGCATCTGGAGAAGACATCGGTGAAGTCGATGTCCGTTATGAAGTACTGTTGCAACGAACGTTGCATGCATCGCACGTGTATAAACTGTCACTCAGTGTCAGTAGTGTCATGGCGGACTAGTCCGATATTCCAGCACTGCAGCAGCACGAAATGTCGTCATCTGAGACTGTGTCTCATATAAGAGTATCAAGATCTTTAGACAGTAGAAGAGAGGCCATCCATCTTCCTTTGGTGGGAAACAAACTGCCCAAAGAAACGCTTGTTTCACAGTTCCCAGCTGCCGTACGTAGGGATGGCTAATTTCAGTTAGTATTGAGTAGTCTAATGTTACAACTTACAAGTATAGGCCTACAGGCAGTAACACTACCAGTACTCAGTAGGCCTACTACTATTTAAAGGAAGTGTAGGCCTGTATTTTGCCGACACAGTCATGCATTCTTCTCGTTGGCCATGTCGGCCTTTTTTCTCTAATAAAGGTTATTTTGCCGGAGGTACGTCCTTGGCCCCTAGGCCTACTAACGTTACTACTAATACTACAATTTAGCCAGTAGGTGCGTTCCCACTAGAACGAAACAGCACGATTCAAAAATCAATTTTATTGCGTGGACACAAAAAGCTCACTAAAAACCGCGATTCGAATCGGGATCCAAATCGCAGTTCTTCTTGCGATTTTTTGGAAACAGCATGATTATTTGACGGGCGCTGTGTGTGTGGACGCAACCGAAAAGAGAAAATTGATAAGTTACATCCCACAATGCAGTGCGCGCAGATAAACTTCCGGCCTCCCGATGACTCATGCATGGGTTATAGCGCGAACAATCGGTGTGTTCACAATTCATGCAATTGCAATAAGCAGTCATCATTACGCTGTACGCTATACTGTCGAACTTCCATACTTTTACTTGTTGTAAACTCTTTACCTTCAATTCGCGCAAAATGGCGGAATCGTCTGGGGCACACTGACGAGAAGCAGAGGTTCTTGCCCTCATAAGCATCTGGGGTGAGGAGGAAATTTTCCTCGAAACTAAAGACACTAGGCGAAAGAGGAAGCCAGTATATGGCGTAATAAGTCGCCGCCTCAGCGACATGGGAATAAGCCGAGAGGAAGCTCAAATCAAAAGTAAGATTCGTGCTCTGAAGTCCGAGTACAAGAATGTTGTCAAACACAACAATACGTCTGGAAATGCCAGGAAGTCGTGCCCTTACTTCAAAGAGCTGGAACGTTTCTTGGGACATCGGCCATCCATCAACCTGCTGGTGTGGTTTGACAGTTTATAAAAATTTGGTTAGATTCATGTTATCATCACAAGGAGTGGTACCTTGGTTCATGCACTGAAAAGAAGGAAATAGAGGAATTAGAGGAAAGATTACTGAGCATGAAGCCTCCCAGTGAGGTGACATATGCACCATGATCTATTTCAATACCGACACCAACATACATACGATCATTGCTGCTACAATGGATAGTGACAACGTCACTCAACATAAGTTATGAAGGGTCTTATAGTCATCGTAACTTATAGTTTGCAGTCATGGCACTCATGCTTCTTGCCGATTTTGAAGCCATAAGAGCTCTCAGAAGAGAAAGATTATTTTGAGCGTTATAGATTGATGCTCTTTGCAACAGATCACAGAGAGTAATTTTTCAAGGTTTTCAATCAGAATTGTAGGATGTTTACTCAGGTGTTCCTCAAGGCTCTGTTCTTGGACCTCTGCTTTTCAATATTTTTGTATTTGACTTCCCGTTTTGTGTACAATTTAGTCTTAGGCAATATGATGATGACACTGTCCTATATAGACCCATTATCTCAGAGTGTGATACAGTAATTCTTCAGAATGACTTAGATAATTCAATTAACTGTAATATTAATCACATGTCACTTAATCCTAAAAAATGTAAGCTTATGACTGTAACTCGTAGTAGACATCCTCCTAATCCCATTTATAATATCGGTTCGGATCCTCTTGAAATTGTTAATCAATACAAGTATTTAGGTGTCGTTGAATGTTGACAGCTTTATCAAGCTTCTTGATTCCATGGAGAAGTTGAATGTTTGTGTTGGCAACAGTGATTATGCAGAGTTAGTGAAGTCTAGTTTCAGAAAGCGTTTTTGGCCATCTTGATCAACTCATGAAATAAAAAAATAGCATATAACAATACTAGTCAGCGAAGCCTATATTATGTTTGCATATCTTCAGATGTGTACACCTACAAACTGCAAGACGATCTTGAGGCTGGGGACCTAGTGTTAGAAGAAGACTGAAACAAAGGTAACATTGCAAACAGATGGCACTGTTAGATTAAGTTCTGTGGGCAATGAATATTTATCCCATTTTGCGGAAAAACACAACGAGGTAACAATTAGAATTACAAATTAGTTTAAAAAGTTACACTTCAGTTACTGACAACGTTCATTTGTTATATACTTTGTCTTGGTTTAAGTGAATTTGAAACTAGAGTGAAACAGGAATTTATTCCAGACTGTACTTTAAATCACCCATAAGACTTCCATGATTTAAGAAGCTCTTACTTTTGAATGGAGGCACCTGAATGGAAACCTAAAGGAAGACTCTGGACATTAATGTCCAATGTGTCTCTGGAGTCATTGGAAAAATTCAAATTGTGTGACATCATAGAAGAGGTGGAGATGAAAATGCCCTTGACGTATACCTTTCTAAGAGGTATCATGCCATCACTGACTGTGTTAAGAACACACATATTTCTGTAAATGAAATCTCATTTTGTCCAACTTACTAATTGATCAGCAGCGTTACATAAATATCAAACACCATGCTTCATTCATGCTGGTTTTGATGAGTATTTTGTTTACATGAAGCATTTTCTATTATTTGTTCCTTGATGTAGATTGGCTCAAACCTGCCCAGCTACTTGGAGAAAGCCGAGCAAAGTGAACCATTTCTTCTTGCTCTTGGGGAAGCCTTGCATCCTGAGCAAGTGTTTGTGATCGTCCAAGGCAGAGCCATACATGCAAGCTTTTCTCTGCTCAAAGGTGTTGACCTTTGCTTTAAGTTAAATAATATTCTAGACATATGTTTTCCCTGGCAATGTACAACAACGTGTGAGTTCATCCAGAAAATGGTGTATCGCCTTGGTGAGGACTAAGGTTACACCTCAGGATGCGTTGGATCTTTTAGAGCATATCTTAAGAATAAGCAGAGTGGCCAACAATAAGCAAGTTTGACAATTACTGGATTATGGTTATTCAGTGTTGAGTCATCACACCTTTCCAATTCAAACTCCAAAGTTTTCTTTAAATTTAGTCAAAGTAATAACTCTTATATCTTCAGGTTTTTCATTAATGTTTGAAAAATAGTTATGAGTCTGTTGCCTCATGCGTGTGATCTGAGGATAAACTCTTCTTGAAGGTTCATTATACGAAGAGGAATGGACTTCTCCAATTCATGATGCATGGCATTTGGCCTCAGAGGTTTTAGAGATACCATCAGCTTATGTTTCATTCACAGACGAAGTTAAGGAACTCTTCCTACAGCAGCTTGGAGTAACCATAAAGGAGTCCCTTTATGGACAACGGAAAGTTGATAGTGTCGTGAACATATCCATTCTGATTCAAAGAGATTTGTACTTGCACTTTTTGGTGACGAAAGTCCTGGGCCCTCCAGTCATCGTCTGGAATCAGTGAACATCTGGAATTGCTTACTTGGACAGAACTGGCACTATTGCATCATTAATGAGAAGGGTGATTTTGCCTTTACGACACCAGGGACCATTTCATTTTGGATAAAAGAGAGGCAGCCTCTGCAAGAACTTACTGATGAAGGTGGTTAGTGTTGATATACCTATCATTTTACAGCAAAAGATCACAGCATACTGCCTGCATCGAGTGCTGTACAGGTAGCTGTTGCAGAACTGCAAGAAGAGCTGAGGGGTCAGAAGAAGGTTCTGCATCAAATTCTGCAGAAAGTAAGTGGGGATGTCACACAATGTCACATCAACAACAGAGTTGCCTGACTCAGTGACCTTCCCACTGTGGTCTTATGCAGACATGGATTCCTTGGAGCAAACGCTGAAGGACAGAGCTATTAAGAAAGTTGTGGTAAGAATATTTGTTTCATAATTTCCATTATTTGATTTCAGGTTAAAGTGGAAAACGCATTATTATACAATGATTATCTATTGCATTCACCTGAGGTCCTGTCCAAATCAAACCCCCTAAAATGAACCCATCACCCGAGAATTGTCCACCTTTATATAGCCTTCAGGTGATGATGATTCTGTTTGTAGTGTCAGGAGAAAAAATGAACGCACTGCTGATGACTTATCAGATAGCTTATCAGATACACCGGGTCACTAACCAAATACAAAAACCATCCATTCACATTATAAGTGATGTCAATTTTTCGGGAATGCCTGATCAAAAGTTATCTTGTACATCTGGGGAAATGAGAGAAAGTGATTATCCAGACAACGTTTGAATGGAAATGTGCACAGGACTCAAAATAGTCGGAACGCATTTCCCCAGTTATGGACAGCCCCACTGCCTGTAAAGAAAAAGTGTTTCTTTTTCATTGATCGGTCAGATTGGAAGAAACTGAAGAAGGAACAACATGGATGTACCTTTCCAAAGACATGGATACACACCTTTACCAAACGGTTAAAGACACTGCATCCTTATTGTTCTTTTCAATAAGAAAATCCTGCATGTAGTCAATCAAATGACCTTGATGTTTCCAGATGAGCCCATACCACTTCAGATTGGAATCAAGATCAGTGGAGATGGAACTCGAATTGGGAAACGCATCCACTGTGTCAATATCACATTCAGAGTTATATAATATGGTAAGAAACTCAGCAACGAACATATTTTGGCCATGGTTAGAAAACCAGAAAAGTACAAATTTCTCTCACAAATTTTTGAACCTATCGTTGACGAGTTGCCAGACTTTGTTCCGATTGGTAACAGAGCTGTTCCTTAACAGTTTCATTTAGGTGCCGATTTGAAGTTCCTTAATGAAATGACAGGTTTGGGTGCGTGTAGTAGTAAATATAGCTGTGTCTTAGTGCAAATGTCCTAGCAATGAACGATATATGCATGCAAAGAAGTGGTCTATGACAGATACTGAACTTGGTGCCTGTACCGTTGATGAGATCACCACTCTTAGCAAAAAGCCAAAAACAAAAAACATGAGCTGTGTGGTCCGACCAATTCTTCCATTCATACCCATTCAATGCTATTGTTCCGGACCCACTAGCTCATCAGGCCAAGGAGTAGCCAGCGGAGCATCGCTAACAGCCCCACATATCCCGGGTGAGCAGGTTCATTTACCACAAGGCAGTCATGGGAAGCCTAGGCTCAGCAATTATTGGGGGTCTTTTCCTCCTAGAGAAGATTAGAATTAATTACCATGACAAAAAAAGTTGGGTATGTAGGGGGATTCTAGAAAATAATCTGACCCAGAAGATCAGAGAGCAAGTTGGGTTCAGGAAACCAGCTGAGGTTTACCATGAGTCAAAGAAATCTTCCATCACATTCACTCTAAGAAATAAGAAACAAGTGGAGAACATTTGACACAGGGAGAACAAGAGATGTTGACAAGCTGGGAAGCACACATTTGCTGATGACATTTTAAGTATCGAAAGTGGCTTGGATGAGTCTGGATTTGTGAGATGTGTCATGAGAGGACACGCAAAGATACCATCCATCATCCTATGTACAGACACCCATATTGATTGCATTAAGCGATGCTACTTCAATCTTGGTCCCCTCCACATCACATGATCACACCATTGATGTACAAGAACGTGGCAGTGAAGAGAAGAACCAATGACTAACCAATTCATCTATGTATATAAATATTTCTACTTGGTGTTTGGGAAGGCACATCTTTTGATGACAGTTTTTTAACTTTTGTCTTTGTTGGGCAGCCCCTACCATTTTACCAATGTATTTCTCATTCATCTATCTTTATTAATGGCCAAAGATTTAAAAAAAAAAAAAAAAAAAATAAGCATCAAACAACCACAAGAGAAACTGACTGAATTTAAAGTCATTGAAAAGTGAACAAAGAAAAATTTACTGGAGCAGGATTGAATACCGTACAGGCCCTCTACCAACTGAGCCATCTAGCCCTATGTTGGTGGTGACCCCAATAGTCAATTATATTTGTTCATTTGGCAGTCAGAAGCCATGAAACCACCCACGCGCCGCCATACCCCAGGGATTGTTTCAATGAGACATGCAAGCAATGCTGCAACCTGGGAACGGTACATGGGGGATCACTCAAAGAAATCTAAGCTTTATTCGATACAGCAATGACGGCACATCACATACTCGTGAAAGCAGATGCAGAGTCAATCATAGAATGTATCACCAGAGGATTGCACAAAAGGCTCCAAATCGATAACGCCACTCTCAAGATAAAGCTGGTTGGGTTTGGTTATGATGGGACATCCGCCATGATTGGACGAAACAATGGGGTTGCTACTCAAATGAAGAGGTGCAGCCCAGTCCTTCAAGCTGTTCACTGCACTGCTCATCGACTCCAGCTGGCATTTAAGGATGCCTTAAAGACGGTGACACTGTATACAACACTCAGTAACCACCTCCTTGGGCTGTACCTGTTCTACAGAAACAGCTAGCAAATGTAAACTTACAGTGTTATATAATAAAATGAACTCTCTACATATAATTAATTTCATTTGTAGAAAAATTGGAATCGGGACTAAAACATGTATAGGCCTATATAAATGTTTGTATGCATGCAGAGATGATAAATTCATTCAATTTACTGTGATGTAAGTCCATGAATGAAAAGAGAGAGGGAATTAATCTTGTATTAGCAAACAACTTGATACTGATTTCCCAAATGACATTTTTCTTTGTTGATTTTTCAAACAATTTTAAAATTTAATCAGTATTTTTTGTGGTTATTTGATGATAAAATTTAATTTGAATTGAAAGAGAGATATAAAATTGGGGAAATCAGAATGGTATCAATTTTGTTTAATTTTTATAGTATGTTTTTTAAAAACTTAGATGTATCTGTTCTTGTTTTGTATTAGGTTTTGGATGAAGTACCAATGATGTCAAGTGAGGTGATTATCTCAGCCTTTGATCCTTCAAGGTATGTTTATTTGTTATCTTGTTATATTTTTGCTTTGTTCCCTTTTCAATGATTAATTATTTCTGTGATAGTAAGTATAAAAATTTAGGCTTATTGTCAAAATGGTATTCATAATTTTTTGACATTATTTTTTTTTTAATTTATATTATGTCATTTTGAACAGGGTAGATGGGATTCCAAAATATGGGTTGGTCGAAAATGAGAACCACAGTAATAAAAAGGGGTGATCAATGGAAAAACTTAACAAATTTAGAGCAAACTGGATTCATATTAATGGTTTGGCAAAAAATTGCAACACCAGTTGAGTGAAAAGAACATTTTATCACATTGTGGAGGGAACGGTTTGTTACAAAACCTATTAAATAATGGTGACCAATGTAATGCAAAACTTTAACCTTGCCCTCTTTTTTAATAGGAGGCTGGAATAACAATCCCACATCGGTTCAATTCAAGCAGTGATTTAAGCACCTCATGTTCCGATGTGGGGTGAAACCAACAGAAACAGGAAATGTGACAACACAGGATGATACCGTTTCCCTCTCACTCATGGCAACATTGGACAGCAGCGTTCCAACTAATGACATCGCCTGCAGCCTTTTCATTGAGAACATGTCACTTGTTGAGCACGATTACTTGCCGACCCAATTTGGCCACCTAATTGAAAATGCACTGGTATACATAGCTGGCTTTGTAGTCAAGAAAGTCATGCCCAAACTGGAGTGTGACACATGTAGGGCAAGCCTTGTAACCAGCTCTATCCCAGAGTCACTTGACAGCGGCTATCATCTCCTGACAATAAAGAACAATGGAGGGCTAGTCATACCTTTTGCAGGAACAGTAGCAGTTATTTGAACAGCAGAGAGAGTTATCAGAAATAACAGCATCACCTCTGCTACCCATCAATGTTCTGTAACACAGCTCAATATTGCAGTGCGCTCTAGGGTTAGGTATGACGTCTTTCAGCTTGGAGATCACATTATGGAGACTCAGTATGGTATTGACAATCACCACTACACGCTGATGTCTCTTGTTGTTCACTGCTTCTACCGGTTACGACGGTATCATATCACAAGGCTGCACAACGTACAACTTCAGAAGAACAACATGAGGAAAAAGATGAAAAAAAACCATTTAAAGGTAATTAACATAATGTGCACAATGTGCCTAAGTGTAACAACAGTCATAATCTTGACACCTCCAGCCAGGGCTCGAAATATTCACTAGACCGTGGACTGAGTCTAGTGATGTCAGGGTCGGTCTAGTAAAGTGTGTACTGTCATGTGTATTGTGTTGAATAAAACAGTGCCGTGCATGCGCACTCTCATTTTACCTGGAATTGGTGTCATGTACACATATTATTACATGGTGTCAGAAGTGGATTTTTAATCCGTTGTTATCTGCCACTATGGATCAGCTAAAGCCCCGAAATGCGATGAGTTTTGATGGGAATGTGGCGGAGAATTGGAAGAAGTGGCTACAAGCGCTACAGATATATACATGTATGACGGCCAGCGGAATCAGAATGAAAACTGATGTAGTGAAAGTTGCAACGTTGCTACATGTTGTAGGTGAGCAGCTTATCGCTGTTTACAACACTTTTGGATGAAATGAGTCAGGGGACCAGGCTGGAGATGATCAGAAGTTTGACAAGGTCGTCGCCAAGTTCGCAAAATGCTGTGAGCCGCGAAAGAACATAACGTAAAGAACATAACGTATCTCTGGAATTCAACATACCACCAGATCCGCTCTCTGCTAAAGATAGCAGGATATGATGCCAAGCCCATTAGGGAGTTATGTGACACCCAAGAGTTTCGCAACATGCTCCCTAGTAAGCAGGAGTGGGGATCTCCATCCCCCCACAAAATTTGTGTTTGTTTAGTTCTCTTATTTCTTTCATTTTTCTCACAATCCAGGAGATAAGATGGTACCAGTGGTCCTTGACCTCAACACTCACTTACAAAAGTGGAGTGTGGAAGGAAAACACTGTTGCGTTCTTGGATCCAATTCATCATTTTTTTTATGGCGTGGTTCCAATCGTGCGAAGATTGTGTATTATGGCAGCAGTGGTTGTCCAGAGATGGAGATCTTGGTGGCTGAGGATTTGATCTCAAAGTCAAAGTCTGTGATATTGACGTGAAGGAATCTGGCTGTAGAGGTTTTGAGGAGCTATCAGTTTCAGCTGATGTTCAGTATGTATCTAATCTGATGACAACTCTAGAAAACTACATCACCTGTATTGGCAACCCAGATTTCAAGAAACTAGTCAAGGCCAATGAAAGCCCAGGTCAGATTACCACCACCATAACTGGGAATGATTTTGTGCAATTCCACCCTTATGCCACAGTTTGGCACAAGAAATGCCGTCTGCTTATTCCGAAGCCAGCAAGCCAGTGTGAGGTATGTGTGATATTTAAGGTGGACTTGACAGTGATGACATCTTGTCTTCCAGGAGCAATGTCTCGGGAGATTTCCACCTCATCACATATCAGAAATGATGTTCTCTCGAGTGCTGATCTGCAGAAGAAGGTGAAACTGCTTAAGGTCGAAGACAAGACCCTAAAGCAAAAGAATGCTGCTCTCTGCACCAAGATAGCTGCAATGATGGACGAGGAAAGTGTGTCAGTCAGTCAGGGTTATGCTCTCCAGCATATGATGGAAGAGAAGGAGGATGATTTCAATTGCAGGTGACCAGGTGGTTACGATTACTTTTGTTCTTCCTACTGTGGACCTTAACTCACACCTAAAGAAGAAGAGAGCTAGTGACAGACACTGCAGGCCCATCATTAATGCCCTGATAACATCCCTTCACCCACAGTTCAGGGGCATCTTCCAGAACTGTTTGATGACAGAACCTTCAGCTGGCAGCCACAATATGAGCCATTCATTGATAAGGTGTATATGCTGGCTGCTGTTCTTGACCCAAGATTTGGATTGGCGTGGATGAACGTCGGTGTCAACACAGACTCCAGTCCAGATTCTGTGAAGCACACCAGAGATGAGTTGAGGGAAATGGTACAGGGTAATGGGATACTTTGGAGAACCAGTCTTCAAGTCAACAGCGGACGCACTCGCAATTGTGAGCATGCGCGCATTGTTTTGCGCATGCGTACGCGTGTGTGCTGTTGACTTGAAGACTGGTTCTCCAGTCTTCAACAGAAAAAAGCGTGAACTTGAGCTGAGAGTTAAATGCGCCAGAGCCAACGCTTTGGCCAAAACGTATGCTGAGGCTGAAGACTTATCTTCAGACGTGTGCTTCAAACCCAATCCTACGATTCAACCTATCGTACAGACAGGTCTTCAAAGATATGCTTCCACAAGTTTGTGGGATGTTTCCACAAGTTCAAGTTGAAGCACTACTAAGACTTCTCCTGACATCTCCAGCCAGCTCATCCCAGGCGGAAAGCAGCGGGTGATGCATCCAAGTAAGCTTGCAACTATTTGCATCATGTTCGAGGGTGCATATGGTAGTCTTTTATGAATGTTTCCATGACAAGGTTACTTTTAAGAAGAAAAAAAATTAAAGGAAAATTTGTTGTTGTTATATTATGTATCATGTACTTCAAATAGAAATTCCTTTTGGTATGTACTGCTCAACTTGAATCATTTTGTTTCTTATCATTCAGCATGCAGTGGGACAATGTAACTGACTCTAGATCCTGATTGGGGAAGTAACCATTGCCAGCATGTTCCTAACAAGAAAGTGAACAGCCGCTAGGGGCAATGCATGGAAGGCTGTGGCTGCTGCAATGCAGAATCGGAATCTGGATGTAGATTCAAGAGCAGTGCATAATCGAATCACACATTCTGAAAGACAGAGTGAAGGATGACAACCGAAGGGAAAAGGCAGCCTGCGGTATTGCCGTGGAAGAGACTGAGGAAAAATGTGAAACGTATGGGGAAACACGTCAAAGGTATTTGACAAAACAAATTGTAATTTTGAGTTTTCCATTATGTTTAACTCAAACTCCCTGAAAGACATTCCAAAATAGTTGATATGCAAATAATGTGTGCATCACAAGCCAAAACTCTCTGTAAAAACATTGGAACCCACTGTATACATGTAAGAGTAAATACCAACAAAGACACATGGACATTAAGGTAGCAAACGATACCACAGATCCAAGCTACATGTACAGTAAGTACATCAATGATAAGCACTTCATTACCCCAGGGCCAATTTCATAGAGCTGCTTAAGCACAAAATTTGCTTAAGCAGGAAAAGTCTTCCTTGATCAAACAGGATTCACAAGTTTTACAATCGCCCATACAAGGGAAAAAAAGATGAGCGCCCTCACAGTGATCTTGCGTGCTCGTGATTGACCAACTTCAGCCGTTGGTGACGTCACCGCTTCGAAAGAATATTTTCGTGCGACTCTATATGAAACATTACCCATGGTTGGTCAAAAAGTGACATCACAGTGACATTGTTCAGCTCATCCATAAGAAACTCGACAAAGAAGACCTCTGGGTGGATGCGCACTTTCGGAACGAGATATGGCTGAAAATAGTTGAAAGTAATGAACTACATTTTCCTAAGCCCCCTCAAATTATTTGTATAGTTACATAGGCCATCTTTGGGTGTAAGTATATTTCACACCATCTGTTTGTGTGGCTGTGGCTGTGCCTGAAAAAGATTATATATAAGTGTATATTGTACAACGGGACATTCAACACCAGACAATTATTATTCCATCAGTCTGTAGCTGTAGTTGGTTACAGAGCAGTATATCATAGTTGAGCCTTAGATGGATCTGACATTGATAAGGTATTTAAAGCAGAGAACATACATAAATTAGCAGATGTATTTAAGCCTATCAAGATACTTGTGGATGCAATTATATCTAGTGTACATTGTAAGAAAGAATGTATCACCACTCTCCTTAACAAATTCAGAATGTGTTATACGTTGCATACATTGTGTAAGCATGAAGTAGTACTACGTGTCGTGCACTGCTGCAGTTTTGGTTGCTGGTTTCCAGTCAAGTTCCCAGAGGAAAATCTGCAGCAGAGGAAATGATCAATTTCTCATGGAAACAAGTCTTGGATGAAATCAACAAGACATGCCCGATGCTTTCAATCATGCTAAAAGGGGCCCTCATGAAGTAAAACAGAACAATGGTGAAAGGTCGTCTGAAAAAGGTTGCTCCAATAATTGGTGCAAACATTTCGATCATCTGCTTTGTGTGTAAACCAAAGGTGCTCAACATTTTCCAAGTCATGAACAGCATCCAGATGTGGCTTGCAGGATGCAAGAGGACGGTGGGTGTCAGACTATTTTATGGCGTCACAATTTGACAATGCCCCACAATGTCAAAACAATGACATGATTTTGGATAGAGTTGTAACTGCCAAGGTCTGTTTCTAGGTTTGAAAGGCTGCCGTCACGCCAAGAAGGGAGCAGAGAGCCAAACTGAGTGGTCATTGGATCTAAGGACAATTCAATGATATTATTGAAGGAGGTATTTGATGACATATATGTCAAGTCTAACAATCCGCGGCACTTTGTTTTGAAACTTGTAGGGAAGGTTTTCCCTGTTGATGAGCTAGCAAGGTGCAACTACCATGGAGGGAAAGTGTACAATGGGAAATGCTGGTAGAGAAATAATGACCCAAGCCATTATTGAATTCCCAAGGGATTTTAGTGATGGGAAAATGGAGAAAATGATAAGAGAAAGCATCAATGGTAAGTGCAGGAAGGCTGCAGATTCTTTGAGGGTTTAAGGAGGTTATTATAATATTAATCATTATAAATGAGTGTACTTTTGTGGAGGGTCCAATAAAATAAAGTTAATTTCTTTTCAAAGTAAAAAGTTTTGTGGTTCACACATGCAAAAGAAGATTTCTGGTGCCTTCAATGAAGTTCTAGAGCAATTCGCTATGATTTTAGGCCTGATTCTGCCTATGTTTCTGGCACAGCTTCGGTTTCGATACCTGGAAAAACAAGACAAAATTGAGGAAATCCAAATTCGAGGACTGCTTCGCTCTGACTGCCGTACAATGCAATGGAGTGCATTGTTTTCAAGACGAAGGTATGCCACGCTAGTGTTGATGCTGGCTACAGCGAAAGCTGAAGAACAAAAACCTGTTGACAGGATGGTGTGGATGAAACCGAGAATGCCGGCAGTGTGGGACGAGATGATCCGTAACCTGAGCGATGCAGAATGGAGGGAACACTTCAGGATGAACAGGCAGACCTTCTTGGTTTTAGGTTGCAACCCGTTCTGCCCAAGAAAAACACACGATTTCGACGATCCATTCCAGTGGCTAAACAGCGCCGCCATCACCCTTTGGAGGCTGGCCACAAACGTAGAAAATTTGACAATTGCAACTTTGTTTGGAGTTGGGAGGGCTACGGCTTTTAACATTGTACATCAGGTTACAGCGGCAATTGTACAAGTCTTAAAATGAGAATATCTAGCATTTCCTAAAGATAATGACCTGCTAGACATTGTACATGGTCTCGAGACGAGGTACATGTAGGGGTTTCCTCAAGTAGCTGGTGCTATTGATGGTACGCACATACCGATAGTAGCACCAAACAAACAACAGCTTGGTGTATAAGTCTGCTCACCTGCCCGATACTGAGAGGCAGTCTCGTTGTATGCAGCAATAAGCACACCTCCAGCAAGTGGACTGAGAGAGGACATTCTACCACAGACTTGTACAGCAGTCAGACGGCTAAATCAACATCAGAGGTGCAAAGGGTCAGCCATCTTGGGCCACATTCATTCATTCATTCATTCATTCATTTATTGGTCCAAAATAGGAAATTCTCTTCGTTGGCTTACAAAAGTATAACAAATACAAAATAGTGTTTAAACAAATACGACAATAACAATTAACCATTAGGAAAAACAAACAACAACAACAAAAGAGCATTAAGAGATCCAAAAAGACAATTGCCAAACACATAATTATATTAAGTAGCTACGAAACCTAAGTACATTAGGCATGTGAGGGTAGAGTCGGTGTCATGCACTACTCTTTCCATTATGCACAACAGGTGCATTACCCTGCAGATTCTATACAACCTGGACCTGTGTATTTTTTAACCCCAAGAAAGCTTGGCATTTTTGGAGTTCATTGTGAGGGGGTGACGAAGCAGGTGAACTACCTGGTAGATGAGTCTGTGCTCATCTCAAAGGGTAGTAATGCCGTAATAAGCTATCTCATCCATTTCTTTTAGCAGTATGGTTTAGGTGAACATACAGCGCACTTACAATGTGGCAATTGCAGTGATACAAATCTTATATACATGTAAATAAAAAACAATCAGATTTCAATATACAAATTCATCTTATTGTATTTTTTTCCTATCAGAAAAAAAAAGAACAACCCTGGCTTTCACTAATTTTTTTTATATTGGTCCACAGCAACGATGGCTCAGATGCATCGGAGATTGTATCAATTTCTTGCGCAATTGTGAGCATGCGTGCCTTGTATTGCGCGTGCGTGCGCGTGCGCTGTTGACTCAAGACCAACTCTCCAAAAGTCTCCTATTGAGTGCCCTGGACATACAAGAACAAATTATGTTCTTGCTTGGGAAATTATCTACCGGTGGTGTTCAAGCGGGCCCGATGACAGAAAGCACTGAGGAAATACCAAAGAAATTGCATCAGGAAAGCAGTTCACTGATGATGGAAAAGAAATGATTGAGCAGTTGAAGCAGAAATTCCACTCTTTGACCAAGAAGAGCAAGAAAGTACAAGTTTTGACTGTACTGCCCTTGAGCTGGAGCATCAACAAAAAAGCAGAAGAATTTGACACATCAAATTACACGGCCAGACAAGCCAGAAAGCTGGCGATTAAACAAGGAGTTCTGTCAATCCCAAATCTGGAAAATCTCTTCCGCTGGAAATAGAGAAAACTGTTAGAAAACTTGCATTTGTCTGAATCTGTCAGCAGGCAAATGCCTGGCATGAAAGACTTTGTATCTGTTACAGTTGACGGTGAGAAGAAACATCTCCAGAAACATCTCGTTCTCTGTGATCTTAGAGAAGCATTCAAACTTTTCAAGGATAAACATCCTGATCTAAACATTGGATTTTCAAAATTTGCTGAACTTCGGCCAAAGCAGTGCATCCTTGCTGGATCTAATGGAACACACTCTGTATGTGTTTGTACTATTCACCAAAATGGACGACGACGATCAGGACGGCGGCCACGTATGAATCGCTGTCATCTACGGATCATCGAGAAAAGTCGAAAACACTTGAATCAACGGCAACTGATCTCCGTCGTGTACTACTTGAAAAAACAAAGAAAGTGTTTTCCCTTACCACAATTAAGAGGTGGAGAAGGCGCCTTAGATGGGTAAAGACTGGGGCAAAATACTGCCAACTGATTTGCCTGGAGAATAAACTTACCCACATTGAGTACGCAAAAAGATGCTTAGATACAAACAAACATTTTAAAGATATTGTGTTTAGCGATGAATCCTCCGTACAGATGGACCGCCACGCGAGGATAAAATCTTGTAAGATTACCGATAAAGGTTGGAGAAAACTAAAGCCGTGGGCAAAACATCCAACCAAAGTTCGTGTTTGGGGAGGCATCTAATGGCGCCTCAAAGCTCCTCATTTTCGACTGGATTATGGAGAGAACTTTTTATACCGACAGAATACTTGAGGAGGGGTTGAAACCATTTGTGAACAGGCATTATCCAGATGGACACCGGTTCATGAAAGACAATGACCCAAAGGTACGCCTTCCACAATCAAACTTCATTCAATCAAACAATTATTTTAGCCATGATGTTCAATCTAGTCCTACAATGATAAAAACCTGCACATTATGATTAAAGGTAGTATAATACTTTGGTAAGAAACCAAAACAAAAATGTTCACAGATTTACATATAACTTACAGGGTATGTTTCCACCTGAAATGGTGTATTTAACCAGAAATGAGTAAAACAACGACCGAAATTCTTTTTGATCTCTTAAAGGAGGATGGAGTTGATGAAGAACAACATCATGCACCCAAGAGACGAAAAAGTGGTAAATCAGTTTGTGCCTTTTTCTTAATTAGTTGTTTTTAATCTTTGTAAAGATTCTGCTTGTAAAAAATCAGTTTGATTCCGTGTTTTCTTCCATGTAGAGTCATCAAGAGAGAAGAGTATAAAACCTCTAATTGAAAAAATGATTAGAAGCGGCAATAACAGAGAGAAGGCATTCATAAGTCCTCCATCTTTCCGGGAAAGTTTTGTCGACATCATTAATATATTCATTATTCAGACCCTATTCCTAATTTGCATGTCCCCAATACTTACATTCTTGTGTGTATTCAGCCTTATATAAATGGTATATGCTTCGGTGCTCCCGGGTAGGGCGCAGCAGGCAGCCTTTAGCGTACGGGTCTAGAACCTTCATTTTAGTTCCTGTCCGTGTTGCGTGTGTTTCGTTTAATCCGTAGTCAGCCTAACCCAGAAAACTGCCGTTAAACCCAGAATACTACACCGTGTGTGCATTGTGGCACTTTTCCCGTAAACGATTTGTAAGTAATATATATTTCATTTTTCTTACCTTTGGCTGTGAAATCGTTTGATTAATTGTGTTTAAATAATTATGTGTCTTGCTACGTTTGCCCGCCCAGGTCGGAACGTGACCACCATAATATTGAATGTTTATTTACTTATTTCTTCATTAATTTGTTATATATATTTGTAATTGTATCCTTAGTTTCACCTACTTCATGTACTGCATATTACAATGCATGTTTCGAGTGCAAAATAAATGGGAAAACACGCCACAAGGAGTCCTCCGGCCTCATTCTTGCTGCGTACACGGTAACACCATGTATAGCTATTATCTTGATAACTTTTACAACATGCAGACAGTGAGACTAGAATTATGGATAATAAAAGTGTGTGATAATTTGGCACAATCTTAATTATAGATTCTCCTGAAGAGTTAGAGGGGGAGAGTTTGAAGGACAGTTCTATGCACAGCCATGCCACCCTACCCAGGCCTCATCCACGAACAGGCAAATACTCTGGTCGGAAGACACTGTGTGGTCCTTCCAGCGGTGGGAAACATCATCCATCTCATCATCCATCTCACCATCCATCTTCATCCCGTGAGGGCTTCCCATCTCCCCACCTATCATCATCGGAGGAGGATTCACCAAGCCGTACTCGAGAACAAATAAGGCCATCTTCCCAACATCATTGCTCGTCATCACAGCCATTGAGCCACTGCTCCAAGTCACCCCAACTTGAAAGCAGGCCATCAACGTCACTACCATCCTCACCTGAGCTGCAGTTGACTCCTAGCACATCGCATGGCAGTTCGTCCCTACGGAGAATGAGAGATAACTCTGTGGCATTCCCCATGACTGAAGGAAGTAAGTTAAGTCATGTTACAGTGCATGTAGCACTATTTGTGGGAAGGCTCATGAGTACATCTAGTTTTTTAGCAAACATTTTAAAAGAAAGCTCCATTTCATGGACATCTTCCAGTGTTGCATGAATACTAGCCACATGACACAGAGCTCAAGAAGAAGGGAAAAAAAAGAAATGAACCAGGACACGACCATCCTATACCATCAAAGGCAAGAACATTTGTGCTTCCGACTTCTCCATGCATAAGTCATTATTGTTGTCTAGATGGTATTTACAAGTTTTTATCGAACTTCAATGTTAAAAATGTTTTTATTTAAGAAGCGTTAATTCAAAAACTAAAGTAAGCAAGGACAAAGTGAGTGCCATCCAAAAGTGGTGTAGAAAGAATGGACTCACTCCTCGGCATACATGTAAGAAGGCCAGTGGCAGGATGACGGGTGATCGGCTCTTAACCTACAAAGACATCACTCGTATCTTCAGGTTAATAGAGAACTATGCTGAAGAACATTCCCACGTTCTTCTCGGGTGAGTACCTGCTTTCAAATGAGGGGACCTCTGCCTTTTGCCGTCTCACACCACAAAAGCAGGGATTTGGAGAAATCTCTACAAACCTACTATGGATACAGCAGGTACATGTACTTTGGTAAAGATTTCAAAATCAATTAGGCAAGCCACCCATTTGGAAGTATTCCCCCTCCCTGAATTGGAAGGCAGCGACACTGATGCTCTCGCTCAGAAGAGGCTGAAAGTCAATTCATTTCATGTTGGGCACTTACTACAATTTCCAATTTCCAATAATAAGTTTAGAAGAAATCTATCACTTATAAACTTAAAAATCCAAATAAATCTATTGCAAGTGCTTGGTGCAGGTTAAGATTGCCAGAAGCTCATGTCTGACCAAAAGGCGAGTGGGGAAAGTAAGGTAGAAAATATCCAACCGAACATCCTACTGCTGAGCACAAAGTCAGTTAACTCTCAGTCTCCTCCACAGTAGGCCATGTGGAGGAGAAAGACAGCGTGACCTCACCTAGAGATCCAGCACTGAAGGTGGATGAGCTGGAAGGGTTTCAGCCTATGAAGCCTTAGTTTGCTTAGTGGGACAAAATCATATCAATTTCAACATGTCTGACGTGTCAACCACTGACTCTGAACAAAAGCTTGGTGTTAAACTGACAGAGGAACTGATGACAGGAAAAGAAAACGTAACAGGAAAATTTGTACTGCTGTTTGGGGTGAGAAGTCGCACCAAGAAGGTTTTGAGGGCGTGTGTGGCGATCCATGCATCAAAGATTTCAAGAATTGTGCCTCGACTGGCCATACCAGCCATTGGAATGCCACAAAGATAGGAATGACTATATGAAGAGGAAGTATACAGAGAAGTTAAAACGGTGAGTATGTCATAAGGTATTTTTGTAATTTATACTAATAAAGCAAAGCCCTGAAAGGGAAGGATGTTTGAGTAGAAGACATCGAACATCGCCCAAATGCAACAACTCGTACAAACTTGGAGAAAGGGAATGGAAAAAAAACGTTTGTGACAAAATTCACAATACTGTTTTTTACAACACATTTATTTTCATATTATCACAAATTTTAATGTAGCCTACTCTGGACTTAAATTTGACTGGGACAATGGGCCCACGAACCCAGTACCCCTTAAAAATTGCTACATTGCCAAGCAAGCATTGAAGGAAAAAGTGCAGACATTTGGCCTGGTTTCTTCAGTATTGAGCAAGAGAGGTCTAGAATATTGCCTAACTGATGGCCCATGCACCCAGTACACAGAAAATGTACTATGTTGCAAACCAAGCATTGAAAGAAAAAGTGCGGACATTTGGCCTGGTTTCCTCAGTATTGAGCAAGAGAGGCCTAGAATATTGCCTAACTGATGGCCCATGCAACTAGCGGGTAGAGGCGGCAGTTCCCCCTGGGTGAGTTGGCAGTCGCCTTTTCTACATATAGGACAAACGCTCCAATGTCCAATTTTTTGTGGACACCAGTGCTACAGTGAGAATTTTTCCACCCTGTTTGACAAAGTGATGTCACCAATCGTCACTTACACTGCGAGCTGCCAATGGTTCACCCATTCGGTAATCCTGCAATTCAAGGAATGCCTATAGCAGTTTCCTATCCTGTTCAGACCCCTTTTCCAAACAGAAGGAAACCTACCACTGAAGAGGGAAAGTCTAAAGAAACTTACTAGCACTGTATATTCTGCCAGTGGTTAACATCCATGAAGTGGGATTGGCTTATAACACTGACATGATTGCCATGTTCAAAGCAACAAACACATACCATAACATGGACCAGATCTTTGGTATTTTCACTGAACAACTGACAACTCTCCAGGAAATGTCACTGATAAGGCCTAAAAAAAAAATTGTTGCGTTGCCCTCCACGATCGACCGTAAAATGCCAAAACTTTGGGTCGGGATTTTTTTATTTTTTTTTTTTTACTCACCATTTTTGACAGAAAATGTAAGATTTAGCAGTAAAAAAGCGTGTCTCCTCAAAACGACCCAAAACCGATGATTTATAAGCCCTGGTGACAATACATCCTGTATTTATTCTTAAACGTTTGAAAGTCGGCCAAAAAAAAATCACAAAAAAAAAAAAATCGACCGACCGACCCACGTGAGGGCAACACAACAATTTTTTTTTTAGGCCTAAGGGTAGGAGATGAAGTCAATAATGAGCAGTATGACATGTTCATAAGAAATCCTCTTCGCAAGGTTTTTTCTTCAGCATGTTTTTCTTTCTTTGCCATATCATCTTTTACACAAATTACAAGTTTTTTATAGATTCTTTTTCTTTTTAACAGACAGCAATTTTGAAGGAAGTACTTGGCTATTTTTTTACACAACCTTTGCTGAAGGAGATCATCATGACCATGGAGTGCTCATTCTGTCACAAGACGTACAAAAGCCCCAAAAACTTTCAGAAGCATTAGTGCGCATTTTGCCCATCCTGCAATAAAACATATTTCATACCAGAGGTTTCAAAATCATAAATGTAGGCCTACATCTATAAAAGACTCTCAACCACAGCCAGCTACTTGTAAAAGCAGTACCTCATCAGTACCTCCATCAACACCAGCTCAAGATGTAAGCACCAGTTCACCGCACAGCCTATGTCTTATGCACAAGCTGTTAAAACCTCCACCGTTGATATTCCCAATATTTTGTCACGTCCAGCATCATCAACCAAAAGAAACCAAATGTAAAGATGTTGAAGTCTGTTCATCTCCTGGTCAAGTCTCATCTCACTCATCAATTAAGAATTCATCCGAAGATGTTGTCTTTATGCATATAATGACCTCAGTCATTAAGAGGTTTAGGAACGGTCATACTCTCAGGGAGATGCTATGTGATACTCTATAGATTCAGATCCCGTCAACAATGACGATAGCAACACCGAGGACATGAGCATGGATGCCAGCAATGCAAACAATGATTCCCTGGTTGATGATGCTAATAGTAACATTACTCCTGAGAATGACAGGTACCCCACAGGTAATAATAATAAAGACATTTATAATGCGCAACATATCCACCCAAGGGTGCTCAAGGCGCTTACAGTAACAAAAGAAAATACAATAAATCTAGAATGCAATTCTCATCAGGTGTGTTTTCAGTTTGTTATTGAATTCGTTGAGGGTCGTTGATGTTCGGATATGTTTGGGAAGTCCATTCCATAGGCGGGGAGCTCCTGCTGCAAATGTTCTGTCGCCCCATGATCGTTTTGTTTTCGGGACAACCAGATTAAAGTCACTTGATGATCAAAGACCTGATCGAGATGGTTTGTAGACTGGGATTAGGGAGTTGATGTAATGTGGGTAGGATGATATAAGTGCCCGAAAGGTGATGAGAAGAATTTTGTAGGTTATACGATGTTCAACAGGCAGCCAATGAAGACGCTCCAGGATTGGGGGTAAAATACATATCACTTTGACACCTTTTTTAAAATTGAGTTTATGGGGGAGCATCATTCTGGTTGATTTGCTATCAGGTTGGTAATTCACTTAAGGCTGCAGCGAGCCATGACAGCTTTGCTGTTCTAGTTCATTTATGCGGGACGGGACAACATTTTGAAACAGTAGAAAAAATTTTTCATTTACAATAATAACAACATAATTTTGGACAACGCACCCATCAAAAAAAAAAAATGGCGGTTCAAGCACATACCAAAAAAACTTTAACATTTCACACGGATGGCCGAACGGTACGCCGGACGGGACGGACGGTACTACTACATCTAGGCTTCGCTTTGCTTCGCAGCTCGCCAAAAACAGCTCAACAGTACAGCAAAAGTGTACTGCAAATTCTTTGAATGTTGGTCCGTTCAAAAGTATATCTTCTGGCAAGACATTTTTAACTTATACAAAGTAATGGATTGATGCCCAAAACCGTGGTCGATTCTTCCAATTTTTTAGATAATGTATACCGGTATTTGTTTTTCACATTTATGAAACTTGTAACTAAGATACATTTGTTAAGAGTTATGAGTTTTAAGACTGGACTCATTTTAGAACTGTATGAATTATGTAATAACAAGAAGGATACTAGCTCATGCTAACAACCCAATACATCATTCAGTGTTTGAAAGTGTGTGAGTTAAGATTGGAATTGCAGTCCAGAAAAGGAAGACGCTGAAAAGAAACAAGAAGGCTGCTCTTCCAGCATTTCTTCAGAGTAACTTTGTTCCTCCTATACCGTCAGTAACTCAACTACCCACATCCACAGCACCCACACCTTCCATATCTGAGAGTGTACAGAAGAGAAGCAGTCAACAGCTGGAAGAAAATACTCTTTGATGCCTTTCAGACAACAATCAAAGATAAAGCAGCAACAATTTCCCATGTTCCAAGGAAAGAACAAGATAAGGAAATAGCATCACTAATCACATCGCTCATAAACACAATGAGGGACCAAGGACCAACAAATCCCCTGTTTAATAAACAGTTACAAACTATTCAAGAGGAACTCCTGCCCAAAGTTATTGAGAACTGGGATATGCTAAGTGATGACAGTAAGAAAGAAATATCAAGTATGGGCAACTTCCTGTATAAGATGCATCTCCTGGTAAACTTTGCTATAGAAGCAGATAATGAAAATAAACGAGAGGGATGTTCGTTGCAAAGGGGAAAAACCATATGCTTTTGGAACAGATAATGGTGTGGCCAGATTGGTGCGAACTGCCGCAAAGGCATTTACAAGGCATGGCAGCGATTCTGGTGTAGTTGGGTCCGGTACCGGACTAATCAGACCAGAATGTCAGTGATTGGCTGCTGAAAAAGATGCCAGCTTAATGCCGGTTGCCAATTGGTCGAAAGTGTCAGAGATGGTTCCAGGGGGAGTAAGATTATCATTTTCACTCTCTTATAGTTATAGAGGGAATAGAAGAAAGTGAATTTTGTCTCGTCAGGCACATTTGGCAAAACCACATAACAAGTGGAGCTAATGTGAGTTTTGTATTGTAAATATTTATTAAGATTAAACATGGATCTCCTCAAGTTATTACAAGTCAAGATGCCTGCAAGGCTTGGTACAGGACAAGCATTTTATTGCCACCCCTGGCATTGGGCTGGCAGGCATCTGCTGGCATCATTTCACAGAAATGTGTCGATCCGAACGCTGAGATGGAAGCATATTGCGCTGTAGTTGCGATGATCGTAATCCTAGGTCTGACATGGGGATTGGGACCTTAGGGTTACGACAAATTGTGATAACAAAAATGGGAAAACACTTTTTGGGGAACTTGTTAAACAGATTTCCCCTTATTTTTCCACTTTCCACATACCTGTATGTGGCATCATGTAGTTTGTAGTTACCCTTGGGGCCTTGGCTAGTCAGAAGTCAGATACCGATCGATCAATCATCATCAAGATGCTATGGAAGTTGAGGTTTTTCACACTTTGAAGTTTGAGGCCCGGAGTCTCGGTTTTTGTTTGTAATGAAGTGCAGGATACCGATTCACGTGTTGAGTTGCAAAACATGGCAACCACAGGGCAGCAAAGGGCAGTCAGTCCGCTATACTGTGTACATGATTACATACAGTGTACGAAATTCCGTGCTTAGTCTCCTTAGCTTGTCTCCTGGCCTTGGTCAGTCGAGTTCACGATTCTCTCCTTTCCGAGTGCCACACACACGGTCAGCAATCTCAGCATGGCCAGCCCAACTTGGTTCACTTCTCACGAGATAAAACATTGACACGCTGACTTTACGGATCTAAAACTACAACAGGGACAGAATACCAGGCCATGCCAAGCCTACTTGTCCAGTCAACGTGAAAATACAGTTTTACAAATCAACATGAGACAAACTGGAACACAAAACGAAAAGTATCGAGAAAACCTTCCTGACTTTCTTCTCGTCTGAACTTCGCGCAAGTACATTCTGTACTAGGCTTGGGCGGTTCCAGAATTTTCGGAGCCGGTTCCGGTTCCAATCTGGAATCGCGATTCCAAGATAGAACCGCGGGTCCAGAGACTCAAAGAAAAACATAAGATTCAATATAAAACATAAAAAAATAAAGAAAAACATAAGAATTACGTCTTTCGCCATACAGCGTGTGGTTTCAACCTTTGATTCAACTGTCGAATGGGTCTTAAGATTATTTGCAATGGGTATATTAAAAAAAATACTAGTTTTGTCATGGCAAAACTATTCATTGGTTGATTTATTCTTGCAGGAAGATCATGATTAATGATATGATTGGTCTTTCAAGAAGTAGTTTTAGGTATCTTCCACAGTGTTTTCATTTAATAATGACCTCTACACGAATTTATCTGAAACACGCCGCCCAATGCTCACTAATGGAATAGTCGACCACGTGTTTACAAGACTTTGGCAAGTCTGGACAAGTGCCAAAACCTGTGGCCCCGCAACATGAATAACGTCGGTGCGTAATGTACCCGTAACCCGTGTACATGTACAGAGCAATGACCTACCTGGCTGGACAAGTGCCAACAATATTGTGGCCCCGCACCATGGATAACTTCAGTACACAACGTATGCAATGCTAGCAGGCCCAGGCACTGGCACACAGTGTGCGAGACACTGGACCCGGGCTTCATGCATGGGAAATTTGGAACTGCTGTATTCTCGAGCTTCATTATCTTAAAACTCAAAACCACCTGACCCGGGCGTCACTTTGGAACCGCTGGACCCGGGCATCACTTTGGAACCGCTGGACCCGGGCATCACTTTGGAACCGCTGGACCCGGGCATCACATTGGAATCGCTGGACCCGGGGCTTGAGGAAGAATTGTTGCAGCCGACTCTCATGCGGTTTCTGTACACAAGCAGCGCCCATTGTACTTGTTGGGCGGTGTTGCACGTGGCTATACGTGAGACTGAGTATAACGCTGTTCGTTATTGCATTATCGTCAACATGGGAGCGGCAATGGCGGCATTGTCTGCACTGTCTGCACGGTGCATTACTGCATTCGCTGTAATGCAGTCACCGTAGGCTGAATAGTTTGGCCAGACCAGAGTTCAGACTTTAAACAATTAGAGAGACTTTCAACTTAAAAAAAATAAAGATATTCACTGGAACCAGATCTCATGATTGTAGGGCTACTGTAAGTGTTTATTCGTTGTCTGTCTTTTTTTTCTGGAATCATGGGTTGACCATTGAAGGGCCTTAATTGCTGGATTTTAATAAAACCGACAAGGATGAAGGGAATTAATCAAGGAATGCCAGGGAATCACAGTTTGAAAATTATGCACATATGTTGATTATTTTGTTGATGTTTGGTACTTTAACAATAATAGAATTAAAAGATAATAGGATAATAAAATAAATAATTATGATTTTCATGCACAAACTTTAATGTAATCTACACTAAAAATACTTTATGTAGGCAATATAGGCAACATTGAAATAATAAACAATTAGAAAATAATCCGTATGCATCCTCGGTGCATGTAGTTTGTTTGTGATGAAAACAGACTTTTTGATTCTTAAAAAAAAAATCACTTGCAAATACATGGTTTTTGAATTAAGAACAAAATGAACAAGAACATCGATTGATTAATAAAAGTGGTATGTAAATGTAATACATAATACAATGCACAACACATGGATAATTGTGGAGCTAGTCACTGATTTCGGTGCGATTAGGCATTCTACCCAACAGTTATGACATATTGTCATGTAAAAATGTTAGCAGTTTTACATTCTTGGGCTTCAGGAGGGAGCGTTTAGCGGTAACAATGTTACCGGCAACACTAAACAAGCGCTCCGATGGCACGCTGGTCGCTGGCACACACAGATATAGTTTGGCGAGCTGGCTCAGGGTTGGATAGCGGTGACAGTGCAATCTCCACCAGTCGAGAGGGTCATCGTCTGGGGAGATTTTGCCATCGGCCAGATATCTATCCACCTCCTCCGATGCGACTCTCTCGGCTGACTGAGTGACAGGGATGTCGTCCTCCCTTTCCCCAAACGAGTCGCTGAATAGGGCAGCCACACTCTTGAATTTCTTGCGGGGTGCTGTTGGGGCATCCTCGTCAACGTCATCAGGCTCAGCCACGGTGGTCATCTCTGGGTTGTCTTCGTCCTCATGCCGACCTCGCTCCTCTTCAATAGTCTCCGTGACCAAACGCTTTACCATGTCATGCACGCTGGCCTTGTCGGCTGCCGCATCCGCTCCTTGGATGAAAGGCAAGCGCTTGTATCGCCCGTCCAAAAAGCAAGCCAACAATAAGAACTGGCGGGTTGAGTATTCATTGTAGTAGTTGGCCATTTTCTCGGCCATGGCCGTCTTCACTTGCCGAATCTCGGCAATTTCCTCGTCGTTGGTGTCCAGCACCCCTTCCAGGTAGCGAATGGCGGGCAGGATGCCCGACACCGTGACGTATGTTTCACCTGAAAATGACTCGGTGATTAGCTTCATTGGTTCGAGGATACGAACCAAATGTTCGACTATTGTCACTTCACGGTCGGACAGGTCAAGGTCCTTGCGCTTGGTGGCAACCAGGAGATTGCAGATTGGTTGCTGCTGCTCCAGAATGCGTTTCAGCATGTCGTGGGTGGAGCCCCATCTAGTCTCCACATCCTGGATGAGCTTATGCTGAGGGAGATCAAGTGCAGCCTGCTCCTCCCCGAGTGCATATTTGGCTTTCGCCGACCTCCTCACAAATTCCACTAGTTTGGAGCATCTTGCTAGAGCGTTGTGGACACTTCTGCAGGCCAACCCAGCCTTCACTACCAGGTTCAGTGTGTGTCCAAAGCACGGGATGTTCTGGAGCCCCATCACATCACGCACTGCCTTGGTTACATTGTAGGCGTTGTCTGTTACAATGGCGCTGATCTTGGTGATTGGTAGATCCCACTGCTCCAATATCTGGTCCAGCGACTCTCCGATGTGAACGTTGTCGTGTGGAGGAGGTAGCTCGGTATTTTCAATTGTGAACCGTGCCATCTTCCAATCAGAAGAGATCAGATGGGCCGTCACGCCGATGTACTGATCTGAAGATCGACTCGTCCACATGTCGGTCGTTAGGGACACATGGGTTGCGTCGTTCAGGGCGGGTAGGACGCACTCTTCCTTCACCTTGTCGTACATTTTCGGCAGCAGCACTGACGAAAATGTCTTGCGAGATGGCAACGTGTATCGTGCATCAAATACCTGGAGCATCTCCCGGAAGCTTCTCTCCTCTACGGTGTAGATTGGCTTTAACCCACGCACCAGGTGTTTGAGGACTGCATCTGTGAGCTGCTTCTGCCGTACTGATGTCGGAGCATAGGGTGTTTCCTGTCGAACGTGGGTCTGAAAATAATACAGTAATATAACTTTTTTAGAATAAAAATCATTTTTAATAAATGCCAAAGGAATAGAATTTGCACAATAAAAATATAGGCTATATTATTGTGCACAGCTTCAATAAAGTTGTAAGGGCAGTGTACACTTGGCATTATTTACAGAATTACGTATGCAAATAATGGTGGTGTAAGAAACATTGTATTAAAATATTTCCGCATAAATATTGTGTATATGAAAAAGCGAACCGAAGCGTAACAATGGGAAACGTTTGAGAATCGGTATTCAAGTCAACATCGCACGCGCGCATAATTGTGAGCATGCGCGCGCTGTTGACTTGAAGACCGATTTTCAAAAGTCTCCCATTACAACGGGTTTCCGTAGTTTACTGTTTCCGATGATAACAAGCTGAAAGCTTCATAGATTGTTCTCATTGCACGGAAGATCAAATTTCATGAAGTTTCATTATGTGTCTTAGTCATCGGTAACTTATAATATCTGGTAAAAATAAATATAAAATTTGTAACTTACCAGGATGGACTGCTGGTGGAGTCCTTTGGGTCCAGGTTTAGACTGTGATGGACCTGGCTGTGCAGGCTTAGATGCTGTCACTTCGAGAGAATGGTACTCCCTTGTATGCATCGTCTTGACATGTTTGTGCATAGCGGATGTCCCCGATCCATGACTCAATTTCTTGCCGCACAAAGCGCATACGACTTTATCCGTGCTCAATGGCTCTGTAGGCGTTTCGGGGTTTGCCTCGAACCCGAAGAATTTCCAAATTTTGGCTGAACTTCCCTTCTTCGGAAGAAGATTTTTCTTTTCAAGTAGGTCGATCATTTTGCACGGTGAGACTGCCGGAAAGCAAGTGAGTTAATTTTCACCAAGACGTTCTTGTCTCATTGGAGTTGGTCACCAAAATGTTCAACACCTAAGTACAATGTACGTTTGCCAAAGACACTTGACTCCAAGCTTTTAATTGGTGGCTCTTTGTGGTGGCTTTGCATTTGCGGTTGCGAACTTCCGATAATCCCCAACCCCTTCTTGCGGCATCTCTTGAAGTCTCCTCCTCAAAAGACATTCTGTGGTTAAGTAAGGTCACTCTTTTTCTCCCTCATGGTGGACTTTCCGGTGAACAAGAACGTAATGATCAAAGATTCAAGACGCCTATAGTTGTCTTTCTTCATCTTATAATTATTACACTTCGGTGGCTTTGTGGTAGATGTCTTGGCAGCATTTTGCTCTGCTTAACTTGAATGGAGCCAGACAATAACATGTCAGAAGTGTTGATTAAAAGTTTTCAAACCTCAGTCACACCTTTCTCAAGTCGGCATTTGAAACAATTTCTGCGAAGTTAATCAACTATATACCAGCATGAGTTATGTTACAATACATGTCTTTCCATCCTTTATTAATTGCATCAGAGGCAAGTTGCCGTGTTTTAAAGCTAGGGAATTTGGCACTTTTTTTATTAGGTGAGAAAATTAAAAACAAAAAGATTAAAGGTTCGACATTTAGCATAGTAGCACGTCCACCGATCTGAAGGAGACTTGTGATAGTACTAACGTTAAAGGCCTGTATCTGTGTTCCCTGAAAGCAGTAGCATATACCACCGTTTCGTCAAAACTTATAATAACTAAAAGGAAGTAACATTAAAATAATGAATCATCATCCATGACTGTGATGGCACGACACATTTTTATTAAATTCAAATTCTGTTTAAATAAAATAATCATGTTGATAATAATAAATAGCGTTTTATACATGCATTTCTATTAAAGCGCTAACCAGATAATGAGAGTTGATTAAGGTTTATGTTTTTTCAAGAGGGATTAAAAAATATCAACACTGGGGACGTTTCTTTTAAAGGTAATTTATTCCAAAACTTTGGGGACATTAAGGAAAATGCTCTGTCACCATATTTTGTGTTTGTACGGGGTCCTTGAGATACTGTTAGGGGATGGGAAGAACGGAGTTGTTTGACTGATGGAGTTGGACGTGAGGGTATGGATTCTTTTATAATGAGCGGAGCAATACAGTGCAATGGGCTGGGCTTCACGCATGTGAGACACGATACTGGACCGGACCCGGGCTTTATTTTATAGAACTGGGCTAATGATGAAATTTTTCTCGCTTTGATCGCACTAAACTTCTCATTCATCGAGTTCAGTTTGAGCGTCATGCGTGTTTGTGCCCTTTTTATAAATTGTATCCATGTTCAGGGGCCCTGCGAAATTAATAAGTTTACTTAACACACTTGCTGTTGCGGTTTTTAGTCAGCACAGACTGTAGTGTAAGTGTACGTACAACGTACAGACAATGGGAACTGTTTGTCTTTAAAAGTATCCATGTTATGGGGCCATACCATTCTCGGAAAATCACGCTCTCATTCTCATAGGCAGGATGAACACGTGTGCCTTACTCTATGCATGGTGCCAGCTAGCTGAGTCGAGTGCGGAATGCGCTGCCTATGTAGTGTGCACGTGCAAGCGCCTTGTGTGTATAAAGGGATCGGGTTTCACTCGCCCTATAGCGCTCGGAATCGGGATTCACAATTTGGAATCGCGTAATGACTCGACTCGGGCCTCACTATCTCGGAATCGGGAACCGGGCGTTGGGTGTTGGAATCGCGTAATGATTCAGGCCTCACTATCTCGGAATCGGGCTTCATTATCTCGGAACCGCGCGTTGGGTGTTGGAATCGCGGAGAGGTGGGTACCCGGTTCCACTCAAAATTGGACTCGCGGTTCCGATTCCCATTTTGGAATCGCGATTCCACTCGGAACCGCTGGAACCGCCCAAGCCTATTCTGTACATACGGCATGTGGCTGCACGTGCTCTACACAATACTGGTTGATTTTGTACTGTAGACGTCTGGGTACCGTATCATCCAGGTACCAATAAACAGTTTTATGGAGAGCGCCCTCTTACGTCGTGTCAAGTTGTCGCTCATGGTAAACATAACAGATTCAGTGTGAACTCGTCCAGCAAACAGGTTTGAAAGATGCGCTGGAGTACCAACAACTGAATAAGGGCCACATTTGTGTTGTTATAGACCATTGTAAAAGTAAAATGGAATTACATTTTCCTTAACAGCTTCTGGATCATCAGCCGACAAGATCGGGACGAATGGACGAGAACGCAAGTTACATCAATAGAATTATACTATTTTACTACAATAGGCAAATTTGAAAGGGATGGAATTTTTACAAAGAATTCCCAAAATGATGGTATCGAGCATTCCAAGAAGAGATCAGCTTGCCGTAAAAAAGTATACTATGCAAATAACGTACGGTATGAAACTTAAGCTACCCCCTTGTCTTCCAAAAATTGGTTGCTATGGCCGTATTGTTTGTCTGTTTGTGGGCCTGCTTGTACTCCAGTGTACGTTCGCCTGTCTAAAACTAGTCTTGGTTCGCCACTAAGTTATTATTTACTTGAACGTCCGAACCGTTTTACCTAACCCATTGGATGACAAGATTTAATATTAATGCTCTTTACAGCTATCGGTATCACAAATGTATTTGAAATCTCAATCAACGCTTCAGACTATTTTAATCATGGAAATGTGCATTTTTCCCTAGTTGCAAGAAAGCGAAAAGAAGATGAAATGCCAAAAACAACTCTTCGATGGTGGTGAACAGAAAAGATCATAAAGTACATTTTCAAACATGTCTGCATTAGAATATGCTGTGAGGAAATACATGTGCAGTGCATTTTCATTTATAAGAGGGGCCTCTCAACCAATGAGGATGTCATAAGTACATGAAGTAAATGCTAAATGTTGTCTTCTGCAAAATTCAATGTGATCAGTAAAACGCTTTTGCCACATAAAAACAAATAACTCTTCTTAAGTTTGATACACCATGGTTACACAGAATTAGGCCTCGGAGAATATTTCTTGCAGGAAGTATAGAGCACACGTGAAGTTTGAAGTAATATTCGCCGAAAAAGGGGTAGAGAAGATAAGATGATGACAGCCATTGACAAAGTCATGATGATATTTCATGCTACGTCAGAGGAGGCTGCAGAAAGGGAACGGCAGTGTCTGGAACGTGCTGAGCAGAAGTTCAGGAAAGAAGACAAAGAGCATGATATGCGAATGGTGCAGATGGTTGGACAAATTATTAATCAGGGTAAGCAACAACGATCACCTAAACAACCTTTGACCATTTCATATGGCTATGAGAATGGAAGATGCTACACTAATATGTAAATTGAAATTCCCCTAAAAGTAGAGCCTATCGCACATCAGGTTCTTCCACATGAATGCATTCCATTTTGCTAAGAAATCATTGCCTTTGCCTTTAATATTACATGTACATTTGAACATTTTTTACCTGGATAATATTTTGCTTAACTGCTATGGGTATAACAATTTGAAGTAACCACAGTCAGAGATCGTGAACTCATGCCATTGATTTTTATTATTGTTAATGCAGTAGGTACATGTTATGCACGTACACATGTACTTGTTTAATTAGTCAATTTGTCGGAGTTACATGGGTAAACATGGTTGTCTACTCTTAACAGTTAACCTGAAAATAATTCATGCAGTACTATAAATGTTGAGTTATAATTGCTGCATACATTTCAAGAATAATTTTTGGTTTTGATTCCTGACAATACTGTAGAGTGCAAATTTGATGTGACGCCTTTAACATATTTGTACGTCTTTTTATAAAGTGTACGGTCAGTTTTAATGCCTTTTGCAATGCATATTTATACAACTATATAAATGTTATACTTCTCCTTAGATAGCCATATTTTAGTGTTTGATAATGATATTTATTTTAAATACATACATGTATATAATCAACAGAAACGTACCCCAAAACATGGGCCCAACTTCACTGTCTCCTTATAGCCACTCCATTTGATTATGGAGGGACCTTCTCCAACCAAACGAGACCATTCATTGAAAACTTAGCCACTTCCATCAACAGCAAAGAAAGAAATTCCCACATGTAGACACCACGGAAACTACAAAAGTACCGAGAGCTTGATACTCGAGGTTGAGACGTATCCTCAGTTGTATGATACATTGTTGGAAGCCTACAAAGATGCCAGGATATGGAAAGATGTCCGTGATGCATTTATCAAGTCACGAAACAAGCAAAAGACAAAGAGTGGCCAAGCAGTGAAAACAGTAAAACCCTACAAATACGAAGCCATCCTGGAATTTCTACTGCCCTACATTAAGCCCAGAGTGTATGTACAGTATTTGATTCATTACGCACCTGTTTGGTCATATAAACCATTCCAAATCATAAGTTGTAACTCAAAAGATAGACGTTACAGTACATACTACATGTACTTAATTATTGTTATTTTTGATTTGTCAATTGACAGCACACATAGCAACATCACAGTCAGTGTGGATTCGGACGTGGATGACAGTGATGGCCATGTCAGTGAAGGTGACACTACAGCAAGCACTAGTAGCACATCACGTCCTACTACCAGCCCGATCCCAACCACATCAAAGAATCCCAGAAAGCAAAGGCGGGAAGAGTCCTCGCAACTCAAGGAAGAGATCCTAAATTATCTCAAAGATAGTCGAGGACTACAATAAATACATATAAAGCGGAACGGACCTAGCAGACCAGTACTTTCAGTATTACAATCACTCCCATCAAAGTGTCAAATGGTTTGCATAACAGATGCATTTATTGTTCACAATAACATCCCTGGCAACACCAAACTGTCTGCCTTGAAGTTCCTGCAGGCAGTTATTCAGGGTCTACTGCAAGGCTGAGACAGAAATCAGAAACGGACCGGACGACGATCCATCCAGGAAGATATTCCCTCATGACTGACTGAGCAGGGCAACTTTCCAGGCAGAGTACCGGAAAAAAGTAACCTGGACTGCACTGTGTGTAGTGATAGGGGGGGGGGGGGGTGGAAGCAGCTGGAAACATGTTGCACAAGATGTGACAGACCAATGTGTACCTTCCCTTGATTTGAATTATATCACACTCACTTGAATTACAAATTCAAGCTCGAACTTTCCACTACTACCGAGCTCCTCAGAGCGATCATCTTAAGATTAGACAAGCAGCAACAGGACATTGAACTCATCAAGGAGAAGATTGGCGCTGGGAAGGAGGAGAGGAAGAATGAAGGGTCATTCATCAACTTGGGGAATGAGACAGTTGTGATTGGTGAGGGAGAATTCACGAACATAATGCCAAAGATCGACTACCTCAACGCCTTCAAAAAGGAGGCAACTAGGAAGGAACTTGTCCTGAAGTTACTCTCGAAGGCTTTTAATGAAAGTGATCTGGGAACACATAATTTTCATGGGGAGAATGTCATTTGCAATGGGGGGAGAGTTGTAAAGAAGCCCCTCAAGAGAGACCCAATATTTCAGGCCATAATGCTGCAGGCGAAGACCGAATTTCCCTACTTGACCTCTTCAGTTAAATACATGCAGGCGATCAAATTTGCAGTGAACGGAAAGTGTAGGAAGGCTGCATTAAAACTCGACCTTTAAATGTCAATAATAAATTTTTTCGGATTGAATATTTTTACCTATCATTATTATTTTTATTATTAAATATTACTTATTTGAATTATTATTGTGAAAGTCTCTTTTTCATTGTTAAATTATTATTTTAATAAACCGGTTATAGTTTATTAGTCTGAAAAGAGTATTCGGGCTACAGGTTAGCATCTGAAATTGAGAATTAAAGATACTGTATTAATAAATAAGACTATTGCTTATTTTTTTTTTTTTTATAAATAATTGTTTTAATTTTAATTTTTTATTCAATTATTTTTTAATAGAGATACTGTTTTGATACTGATTGAGTGTATCACACTACCTGTATTTATTAATTAATTGTTTTTATTTGGTGAAGTTTTTTTTTTAATTCATTATTTTAATTATTATTGTTAAATGGATACTGCACTAATACTGTATTGATACACTCAATAAAGTTTTCATTCTGCAACAGAGAGGTTGGAAGACAAGCTGTTTGGGGCATTAGACCACATGCCAAGGCATGTCATTGAAAGACAAAGACATTGTCAAAGTGAAAATAACTGGTAATGGATCTACCTGTGGGAAAAGACTAAAAGTGACAAACATTGGATTTGTGGTTATAATTGGAGATTTCATTTCAATCGAATCGATCACATTTTGGTCATCACCAAAAGTCCAGAAAAATATCACAAGCTGAAACCTGTACTTGATGATACCATCAAATTTACTCAGGTACAGATACATTGTATGTTTTTGTGCAGATTTGAAATTCATGAATGAAATGATGGGAATCGGTGCTTGTTCAAGTTAATACTGCTGTTTATGGTGCAAGACTGCCTCAGACAATTTTTTTCAATGTTGAAGGCGAAATTTGGAAGGAAACCACAAACTTGCAAAGATGTCTGGTAAAAGCATTGGTGACACAAACATGCAAGCATATGTGCCCACCAAGCGAGTCGCCAGTGAGCCATATTGATGGCATCAGTATCATGACAGATGTAGTAAGTGTCTTAATAAAGAAATTCACTATTTAGCCACTTGACACACTTTCGACAAAGACAGATTTCTTTGGAAATGAATTTGACTCTGCCAATGAAACTTCAACAGATAGTAGATGAGACTTTATTCATTTCATTGATGACAGCTTCCCTCTCCACAACTGTTGATGTACTTCAGAAGCAGTATGAGCGATATTTCGTTACTGATCTCACTAATAAATTCAGAAAGGAAACTGAGTCTGCTCGATGCCACAACATTGAAGCAGAAGAAATCATGGGGATGTTTAATGCTGCAAAGGAAAGTGCCCCAAATGCCGGCATGTACTACTTACAGTAGAGTTAGGATCATCAGAATGCTCACTGAAAGCAAGCCCCAATTTCCTGTCGAAGGCTGTCAATGAATGTTATTCCATCACCGTGCTATTTGCAGATGTTACAGTACCGTGTTTGCTAGATCCAGGGTTACAGATGACCATCAGCGAGGAGTTTTTCACAAAGTTGCTTGCTTCGCATGGGTTTCAGCTGCAAACAATTCCTAATATGCTCTCCCTAGTGTCTGCCAATGGGTATGCAATACTGTAGACTGGTTACTTCGGAACAGAAATACATGTATACATGCCTTAGGAAAGACGATAAAGTCCCACGTGGCGCTTGTCATAACGGAGGCCTCCAGACCACCACAGGCAAGGAGTGGAGTTCATGGCATCCTGGGGATGAATGTGTTGCAGCAATATTGGGAGGAGCTACTTGGACCTGTCTGCGGTGCCAAACTTGATAGAATCCTGTGGCCAGTGGCCGGGTCACCATCTTAGGAAAAACATGGTCAATAACAGGAAAGAGCGGAAACACCAACAAAAAGCAAAGAAATGTAGCTTTTCTCTAAGACACCCTGTTACGACAACATCAACACGTGATGAAAGGTGTGAAATTGACCAAATTGATCTCAATGTGTCGCCGTCATCCACATTCGGCGATAATTCAATATTCAATACGCTTTCTGATGAAATCGGATACAAATACCACAAGCAGTGGCACCAAGTGCTCCGATGTGATGCAATGGGTAAAAACAGATCCATTGTAAGTGAGGTTTCGAGAGTGGCAGCTTCTACACTACAGACAAAGTAAGGTAACATTTTACATTAATTTTTTAAGAACACAATTTCAAATCATTCCCAAAGCAAATAAATTTTGAACAACTGGAATGATGACTTAAAAAAAATATATATACTGTAGGGCCTACAGGGGTGATTTAATTGCCTGTACTGAGAGTTTGAGATATAGATGGTTTTATAGTTATCGGTATCAGCATGGAGCTACAAATAGAGATAGCTCTATGGTCAGTTATGATACTACTCGTTTCGTGCACAATAGTCTTTATAGAGATCAAGTCAAAGTAAAATGGAATAAGCCTTTCATTGACTACTTTGAAACTGATATAGAGCCAACCATCCTTTCTTCTGCTGGTAGGTGGGTTCTGGAGCCTCTAGGGATGTACAGTCATGACTCTGGTGTGACAACCAATGCCAGTGAATCGTTCAATGCGGTCATGAAACGTGTCTTGGAAAGAAAAGAGGTAGCGCTGGACAACATGGTCCTTATTAACCATGCTATTGTAATACTACAGGATTGCATTCAATATGTATATTTTTGGTTGTTACAGAATAATTTGAAACTTAATGACAAGAAAACAGAGTCAGATATCGAAGTTAACTTGTAAAGAAATAAGAGTTGTTAGTTGTTACAGCCCAGATAACGCCTTCAAGTCCTGTTAAAAATTTTGGAGTTTGGTTTGATTCTAGTTTATCATTTGAGAAACACGTATCTGAAGTATGTAAATCTGCTTTTTATCATATATAATATTAGGCGTATTATATCTAACTATTACAGGACATGCCATCAACTTCCCAAGCCATCCAAGTAGCCGTTCATGTCCCACAAACAAAAACTACAGTGAATCCTACATCAAGTGCTCCTGTTCCTCAAGTGAAACTCCCTTTAAGTGTCTTCCTCTTGCTATGCCTGTAGATACATGTACATGTATAAGAATTACTCACACTGATTAGTTGATGTTCATGAACAAACAAAATGTATATGTACTTGGTCATACAGTGTACGCAGAACATTGAAATTTGAATGAAAGCACTATTATATCTCACTATTACAGGACATACCATCAACATCACGAGCTAAACCGACAATGAATACTGAAGTAAGTATGCACATTGTTAGCTTCTTTCCAAAAGTTTCTTTGTACATAACATATGCAGTTTAAGAAGATGTGCTTTAATCTATTGTATCTTACAGGACATACCATCAACATCAACATCAAGTGCTCCTGTTCCTGAAGTGAAACTCCCTTTAAAAGTCTTCCTCTTGCTAATCTAGAGTGACGCTGATACCGGGACAGTGACAAGTCGACTGAAGATGCAGTACTTGATGGAGCAGAGGGATCGCCGCATTGGGATTGCCTTGCGTCCAAATACAAGACACTGCAGTTCCAGTGACGTTGTCAATCCGTCCTTGTTATTCAGCCTCCCAAGATGGAGACCCTACTAAACAACATCGGACAGCTGACCACTCGACTCGGAAATCTCTCCGTGGAACAACTATTACTGGAGTGTCAGAATCTAGAGTTGGAGGTTGGCGATGTAGCTGAGAAAGCAAATGGCCATCAGAGACTAGTCTGCAAAGTACTGAATCACCTGAACAGTGATGACGTCCAGGACAGTGAAGACGGAGGTCAGGAGTTACTTTTGCAATTGAATGGGATCATTGATGGATTGACTGGTCCACAGCTCGCCCTGGACGAAGCAGTCATCTAAGCCCCGCCCGCAAACCCTTGACTTACAGCTAAAGGTTTCATTTGCCAGCTAAGAAGATGAGCCAGATGTATGCTTCGATAAGGACTTAGAAATCCCAGAGAACGACTTCAAGGTCATGTCTATCAAAGATCACCTCTTTCTAAGCATCCTAACAGAAGGGGTCCACACTAGGGAAAAATTTGTGAAGATTTCTGTTTCGGTATACTACCAAAGTATGATACTATGTCTAATGGGGCGAGGAAGATGTTAGGCTTGGTTAATATTGTGCTTAGATTAACGTTGCCTCTCATGTTATGAACTAATTTTGTGCGTGCAATATTTGTTGATTTTGTGAAAGAACGTGTGTTGGTGTTTGTTGGATGTTTGTTTTTGATAGTGTTGACCATCTTAGCAATGGTATGCATCCAAATAACTTGTCAGTGAGTGGTTTTGAGCCGATGTAGTGACAAAGCCAGGTTGTACTCTGCCAAGAATGATTTTAACCTTTCAACATGTAAGATTTAGCATGGTCAGTTGAGTTACTGTTGTACATGAAGGCTTATTTAAAAAACAAATTCAGCAGTTGAAGCTGAATACTCCTCAAGATCCCTAGAATCGGTGATGCATAAAATGCAATCATATTGACAGCCTCCTTTGACCAGGTCAAGGCCATCATAAAGTCATGGTTCAAACACGCTGCGGACAGAAATGGAGGGAGGCAGAGGAGGGGGATTAATGAATTTACATGGGCATCTGTCAGGAATCCTGATATTCTAAGACATTCTAAAGTAATTACATGTGGCTGTCGAGTAAATCATCTCAGTAATATGTACATACATGTAAGCAGTATATAAGCATTCATGGTCGTTGATTAATAGTCAGATATACCAGTGGAGCTGATGCACTCGGTCCAGGTAAAAAAATATTTCTTTGTGGTTGAATGTGCTCACTTACAATGGATGTTTGAGCACCAACGCCTACTGTTTGAACGACCTCTAGCCTCGATATAAACTAAACTGGCCATGGCTTTACACATAGGCCTAATTTAGGTAAAATCAAAGATGTATGTTTATAAATCACAGTACTTGCAAATAATTTTTTTTTGCATAACTACTGAAAACAGATTCAGTAATGTCTAGAAAACAATATAAAAAGGTTGATGAAATTTTGGAGACAAGTGGAAATAATTGATTTCATTTGACGCTACATCGATGTATGCATATACTGCTGTATTTAATTGTTGAAAGGTCTTTTTAAATTTACAAGTTGTCATGAAAAAGTTCTTTGGCTTCTTTACGGTCAGAGACAACACAGCCAAGATGCGAACAGCTGAAGTGGCTTTGGGCAGGCATGAAGATGTCATAGATCAGAACCCTTGGACACTTGGCCAAAAACCAAAAGACTACCGCAGATGAGAGGCTTCTTGGGATCAGGGTTCCAAGTGACTTTGATTGGCATCCTAAGAAGCTTTACACTGTATCTGCCTTGCCCTATATGAAATGCAGTGACTGGAAGAAGGTTAGTTTTTGTTGTTGTAGAATAGTTTACACATTTGTTTTTTCAAGTAAATAATCAGATCATCAACACCATATTGTTTGCTTTTGATTTCAGATTGATTTTGCACACTACATGTGGATTTTCATTCCCATTTGTGTGGATGCCCACTGGATATAACTCTGTGCCAACACCATGGAAAGATCAGTTGGTGCATTGAGCTTCCTTCCAGGCTTCAGTTCGGCTGAGAAATGATACATCTCCCATTTCATGTATGTGTTATGAGTTAATGTCATGCTTCCAATAGAGTGTAGAAGCAATGGTGCACATCATTGCCAAAGTCCAAGGAGTTGAACAAGAAGAAGCTGAGCAAATCTTACAGAAAATCCACATTGAGTTGTGGACGTTTGTAGAAAGAGGGAAGGACTTTGACTTCGACCAACAGAGAGACAGACCAACAAACAAGACTAGGGGAGGTAGCATGTTTAACTGTTCAACACTACAAAGAGAGCATAACAAGCCATAGACATGTACATGATGAAATAGAACAATCTCTCAGAACCACTGAAAGAAACTGCACTAAAGAGACTACAACTCCTGATGCAAATAGCAACAATGTCCTCCTCCTCTTCGATGAGATGAAGATAAAGGTAGGACTTGTGTATTCTGTGAGGTCAGGCCAGATTGTTGGTTTCAGTGATGTAGGTGAAATTGCCAATGAGGTAATGCGCTTTGAACATTGATGCAGAGGTGAGGAGGAAGCAGAAATAGCTACCCATGTGTTAGTTGTGATGGTACGAGGCATCGACAGTTCTCTTCATTCGCCAATTGCTGTGTACCCCACAGCTGGTGTTACAGTCGACCAGTTGTTCCCCTGTTTGTGGGAATGTGTGAATTATGTGTAGACAGCAGGGATGATAGTTTATGCTTTTGTGTCGTATGGGGCATCTTCAAATAGGAAGTTTTACCGCCTCCATCATCCCTTTAAACATGTTGAATGTTGTTTCGTTTGTGGTCAAATTGGCTATCGTGGTTAGGAGTGTATGAAGGAATGCCATACATGCATGTTTAATGCAACTTAGACTCAAATTCCCAATAAATTAGTGTTGTTATAGACCATTTTAAAAGTAAAATGGAATTACAGAATTAAGTTTCATAATTTTCCTTAACAGCTTCTGGATCATCAGCCGACAAGATTGGGACGAATGGACGAGAACGTAAGTTACATCAATAGAATTATGCTATTTTACTACAATAGGCAAATTGGAAAGAGATGGAATTTTTACAAAGAATTCTCAAAATGATGGTATCGAGCATTCCAAGAAGAGATGCAGCTTGCCGTACATTAACATGAAAATTAACAATAATATCACCTTAATAAAAATGAAAGACCAATGGAAGGCAATTTAAATGGAATAATAACAATATTAATTTTCATCATTTTCCTTAACAGCTTCTGGATCATCAGCCGACAAGATCGGGAAGACTGGACGAGAATGTAAGTTACATCAATAGAATTAGACTATTTTACTACAATAGGCAAATTTGAAAGAGAGTATTTCTTGCAGGAAGTATAGAGCACAGGGAACTTGCAGTTTGGGAAGGTTTTCCATGACATGAAAAAATTCCAATAAAACTTAAGGACTAAACCCTCTGAATGCTATACTCGCAGACACAGTGAGAAGCTACTACTACAAGGCAACTCTGCCTATAGTAAAACTGTAACCAACCAACAAAGACACATGAACACTAATATAAGGTAGCAAACGATACCACAGTTCCAAGCTACATCAATGACAAGCACTTCATGACCCTGCATGACATAGGAGATATTGAACTAACAAAGAAATTGACCAAATTTAACTTGGCCATTCAAATAAGTTTCTTTGGTTACCAACATGCTAAATAAAAAAATGCTCCACGTGAAATGTGTAGATGTGGAGGACTTTGATAACCTTCTTACTATTATTCATACATGTACCTACATGTAGTTCATTGTATTCCAGTGTATGTGTGTAGTTTAGATGTTGTAACCATTTTTTCTGACCATCCCTTGACCCTTATCTCAATCCCTAAATTCCACATTCCTTTCTACCAGGCCTGGGTGGTTTTTCCCATGCAGAGTAACTGTCTTTCTCACCACCACATGTTCCCCTGAGACTATAAAATGTCCTCCTCAAGGACCTTGCCTGTGCTTTAGGTAGCCACAGTTGGTATCTTGACCATTCTGTTGACTATACCTTACTTATGTTATCTATATTATCATGTGTGTGCTTATTCCTCAACAACCCCAGTGTAGTAGGTATACAATTTTAATATTCTTACTCTTATTCCTTAGCTCTTAGTTAACAATTTATTGTAATCGTTCTCAATTTACTTATTTGCTTAATTTTGTGTGTTATTTTCTTGCACAATTATAGTTCACAACTCAGTTTATATAAGAAACCCTCTGGCCTCTTATAATTTAATACACATCAGAATTTGCATCTGGAAATCAAAACTAAAGAGGGGCAAGTCCATTTCAGGAAATGAGTTTTATGGTGACAATGTTACTACCATTTAAACAGATCAAGATATTTATTGATGCTAACATTTTAATGTTTAATTACATGAATAGGCCAGGATAATCCTTTCAGAGGAGCCAGCGCTTGCATCGGTGTTCACAGACAGACAGATTGCGGATAAAATCAGACACTCAAGTGGTGGAGCCCAGGTGGAACCGAAGCACGGAGGTAATCATATTATTACAGTGGCTGACATCTGAATCAATACTAAGATGCTAAACTAAGAATTCTTGTGCATTACAACTACTTAGCAAATAAAGTATAATATATATATTTTTATATACAGAAGTTGAAACCCAGAAAGATACGGAACAAAGGTTAGTACATATCAGCATTGCAAAATGAACTCCACTTGGTTTAGAGAGAACCTTATGGTGCACATCGTGGATGACCTACTGTTGGCAGTTTCACAAGTCGTGTGAAAATTGTTTGTTTGTCTATTTGTTTCAATACAATCATCTTCTACAAGAATTAACCATTATCGACCAAAATGACCTGAAATGTATAATTCCCATGATAAGGAGGACCAGACATTTTGATCCTTTCAGGATCTTCCTAAGAGGTCTTTTATCTGAACCTTTGGTCATAATCTTTGTGATTCACTAGTCACAGCTGTTCAAATCCAATTCTAATCTAGGTGATTTTGTTGTTTTGTTTTTGTCAGGAGCATGCATGTAAACATACATACATAGGCCTATATGTACTCTTGATTGATTTCAGAACAATAGCATCATTGACTTTAAGTGAGGTAAGGCAAATGACTGTGGCCAGCATCCCTCATCTAATGGGGATATTTTCAGGACAGGTGAGTGCCAACATATTATACCTTTGTCTGATATTAAACACAACTGAACATAAACTGTTTCATCAAGAAAGCAGATCTTCAGGATGCAGTGACAGTCAGTTCCTCTCACCACACCTCATCTGCTGCTATACATAACACAAAGCGTATCATGTTATTTTCTTCAGGTGCTACTCTTGTTGCAGCAGCTTTGGTGATTCCATCTTTACTGAAGGAGAAGGTCAGCTGTCTCCTTCTTCTTGGAAAGGAGTCTGTAAGTATTGTGCAATACATCAGTACATCAGGGTTCAAACACTATTCCAATATCCAAAATGGAATGAGTATAGTAACTTCCTTGCTTCAACCTTTAAGATTAATTATATTTCCCTTCACCCTTTTCTTTGCATGTTTTGTGATACAGGATATCCTCATATCCAAGGAGACAAAGACAAATTGGCAGAGAGCTCCGACTTCTCGATCATAATTGATGGCATAAAAATAGCTAATTCCAACAACATTTAAACAGCTTTAGCAGTATATTTATCATCATTCTATGTTTTTAATATTGTTTATCCGGTTGGGCTCAAGAAAACTCTTACATTTTTCCAGAGGGTCATTTTAAACATTCAAGATTATCCAAGCTAGACCGGTCCGTAGTTACTCTTCTTGATAGGTTTAACCGAGATCTAAAATAGATCACATAAGTGCCCTATCCTAATTGCCATTTTGTTTTGCTTGGAGTTAGGAGGGCCTGACATTTCGATCCTAGCAGGATCTTTCTCAAAGGCTTTGACTACACACATGCATGTACCTCATGACTTAGTTCAAAGTGTAAACTAATTTCTTGGATAAATTGAAATGTAAATAAACTACATGTAAATGTATCTAAATGTAGTCAATTCTTGTGTTCATATCTTGTTAAATTATATCCATGTTTTTGTTGTATTTATATGAATGACTAACTGTACAAGTCAATCAACTAACTGTATTAGTCATTTACAGTGTTAAATTACTAAAAGTATTAGTCATTTGACTAAGTGTTTAGTCAGGTGAGAGTGAGACACTTTTGGATTTAGTCGAAAGACTAGTCAAGGGACCAGTGTAAATTGGTCAAATTGACTGATATAAGTAAGTCATGGCCATAATTGTGGGACTGGCTGTCCAATGATGTTGCAGGTTATTATCTGAAAGGGCGTGGAGATGCAGAAATTCTACAAGCTTTTGAGAAATTTCACCATAACAGCAACAAGTTTGTAACAGGATTTAAAGGGCATGGGACATGCCCCTTTGTGTCAAAAGATATATCCTGTAGAATGCTCTATTGACCCTGTTTTGTTTTATGAAGACTCAGTCAATAAGAGACATAATGGAAATGTTAGCAGAGCCCTGAATGAGATGATTGATAAAGCTGTAAGTAGACAATGTCATTGTGTGTTATGTGAGATTTGTTATGAATCTTTGCACACCATCTTAGACGGGCAGTGTTATGAATTGCCAAATTTCTTTACTGTAATTCTCGGTCTGGACAAGAATGTATGAAATTCAATGAAGCCTGAAGTAGTTGTTGATGAGCACATAACAGTCCATGATTCATCCTATACACTGACAGCAGCCGTGCAGATGAGCCCGGGTCACTTTTACACCATTGTTAGAGTGAATGATAAATATTTAGTTTTGGATGATCTGAAAAGTACCATTGCCTCCTTTCCGTCTTTCTCCGCTGCAGTCATGGCCAAGTGTGAACAAGGCTTGTCACCTGGGCAAACGTCAGATGTATGGTCGCTGGGCTGCACACTAGCAGAATTATTTAGTGGTGCCCAGCTGTGGGATTTAAAGGGTGTAGTTCCTGGAAAGCACCAGGCAACAATAATCGGCAAGTGCACCAACGGCCATCCACCAGACGCTCTGGGTGCCATAGATCGCATCAAATACGCAACAGTCATCCCTATGCTAGAGAAAGCCTTGAAATTGAATTACGATTATAAGTGTCAAATTTCTGCTGATGAGATCTGCGAACATTTTGTTGATATAGGGTTGTAGGTGTCCTTTGTACTGCCCCTTTATTCAAAGTTTTGCAGTTCCTCAGATTTCCTTGGTCGGCTTTTGGAGCTGAATTTTGCTGAGACAGTGAGAGCCTTTGAGGAAGATTAATCCTCATGGTCTCAGGTTTCTGTCAACCTTGACACCACCCCAGTCATGGAGATGGCATCAGCTTCAGATGACAACGCATCAGATGGCGAGCGCATCCAGTGCCACACCTCTGAGACATTAGCCAGACAACATGGCAGTGTTATTGATGAGTGGGGTCTACGTGGAAAGGTGACGGAGGTTGTCCAAAATAATGCTAGCAACACCACCAAACTAAGAAATGACTGCGGTTCCAGAGATGTCGGATGAGCTGCTCACAAGCTGCAGCTCAGCATTAATAAGGGTTTGGCAGCATTCAAACACATCCAGACCGTTCTATCTGCTGTCACAAAGTACGGTAAAAGAACAGTGCTGGGCCATATATGCTGTACTCAACATGCTCAGTGATCCAAGCATCACAGTGTAAGAAATGGGAGAACAAGTCAGAGGAAACTTCCTGCTTGGAGGGGCGAAAACATCCAGAAGAAGAGAAGAGTGCTGCCAGGGTAACATTACAAGTCCCAATATATTCTGGTTTCAAATTCTGTCCTGAATGCTACCCATGCTTCTCTCATAGCTCAGTGCATAGCATGTATCAAATTGTAAAATTATAAGACCCCAACTTAAACAAAACTTTGTTCTCTGCTGTGACCAGATCTACACAGAGGGGTGATGCACTATAAGGCATGTGTTACACTAGTCACAGCTGTTCAAATCCAATTCTAATCTAGGTGATTTTGTTGTTTTGTTTTTGTCAGGAGCATGCATGCAAACATACATACATAGGCCTATATGTACTCTTGATTGATTTCAGAACAATAGCATCATTGACTTTAGGTGAGGTAAGGCAAATGACTGTGGCCAGCATCCCTCATCTAATGGGGATATTTTCAGGACAGGTGAGTGCCAACATATTATACCTTTGTCTGATATTAAACACAACTGAACATAAACTGTTTCATCAAGAAAGCAGATCTTCAGGATGCATTGACAGTCAGTTCCTCTCACCACACCTCATCTGCTGCTATACATAACACAAAGTGTATCATGTTATTTTCTTCAGGTGCTACCCTTGTTGTAGCAGCTTTGGTGATTTCATCTTTACTGAAGGAGAAGGTCAGCTGTCTCCTTCTTGGAAAGGAGTCTGTAAGTATTGTGCAATACATCAGTACATCAGGGTTCAAACACTATTCCAATATCCAAAATGGAATGAGTATAGTAACTTCCTTGCTTCATCCTTTAAGCTTAATTACATTTCCCTTCACCCTTTTCTTTGCATGTTTTGTGATACAGGAAGATGGATATCCTCATATCCAAGGAGACAAAGACAAATTGGCAGAGAGCTCTGACTTCTCGATCATAATTGATGGAATAAAAATAGCTAATTCCAACAACATTTAAACAGCTTTAGCAGTATATTTATCATCATTCTATGTTTTTAATATTGTTTATCCGGTTGGGCTCAAGAAAACTCTTACATTTTTCCAGAGGGTCATTTTAAACATTCAAGATTCGTCCAAGCTAGACCGGTCCGTAGTTACTCTTCTCGATAGATTTAATCGATATCTAAAATATATCACATAAGTGCCCTTTCCTCATTGCCATTTTGTTTTGCTTGAAGTAAGAAGGGCTTAACATTTCGATCCTAGCAGGATCTTTCTCAAAGGCTTTGACTATATACACGCATGTACCTCATGACTTAGTTCAAAGTGTAAACTAATTTCTTGGATAAATTGAAATGTAAATAAACTACATGTAAATGTACCTAAATGTACTTGATTCTTGTGTTCATATCTTGTTAAATTATATCCATGTTTTGTTGTATTTATATGAATGACTAACTGTACAAGTCAATTAACTAACTGTATTAGTCATTTACAGTGTTAAATTACTAAAAGTATTAGCCATTTGACTAAGTGTTTAGTCAGGTGAGAGTGAGACACTTTTGGATTTAGTCAAAAGACTAAGTATAAACTAGTCAAGGGACCAGTGTAAATTGGTCAAATTGACTAATATAAGTAAGTCATGGCCATAATTGTGGGACTGGCTGTCCAATAATGTTGCAGGTTATTATCTGAAAGAGCATGGAGATGCAGAAATTCTACAAGCTTTTGAGAAATTTCACGATAACAGCAACAAGTTTGTAACAGGAATTAAAGGGCATGGGACATGCCCCTATGTGTCAAAAGATATATCCTGTAGAATGCTCTATTGACCCTGTTTTGTTTTATGAAGACTCGGTAAATAAGAGACATAATGGAAATGTTAGCAGAGCCCTGAATGAAATGATTGATAAAGCTGTAAGTAAATTATGTCATTGTGTGTTATGTGAGATTTGTTATGAATCTTTGCACACCATCTTAGACGGGCAGTGTTATGAATTGCCAAATTTCTTTACTGTAATTCTCGGTCTGGACAAGAATGTATGAAATTCAATGAAGCCTGAAGTATGGTAGTTGTTGTTGAGCACATAACAGTCCATGATTCATCCTATACACTGACAGCAGCCGTGCAGATGAGCCCGGGTCACTTTTACACCATTGTTAGAGTGAATGATAAATATTTAGTTTTGGATGATCTGAAAAGTAACATTGCCTCCTTTCCGTCTTTCTCCGCTGCAGTCATGGCCGAGTGTGAACAAGGCTTGTCACCTGGGCAAACGTCAGATGTATGGTCGCTGGGCTACACACTAGCAGAATTATTTAGTGGTGCCCAGCTGTGGGATTTTAAGGGTGTAGTTCCTGGAAAGCACCAGGCAACAATAATCGGCAAGCGCACCAACGGCCATCCACCAGACGCTCTGGGTGCCATAGATCGCATCAAATACGCAACAGTCATCCCTATGCTAGAGAAAGCCTTGAAATTGAATTACGATTATAAGTGTCAAATTTCTGCTGATGAGATCTGCGAGCATTTTGTTGGTATAGGGTTGTAGGTGTCCTTTGTACTGCCCCTTTATTCAAAGTTTTGCAGTTCCTCAGATTTCCTTGGTCGGCTTTTGGAGCTGAATTTTGCTGAGACAGTGAGAGCCTTTGAGGAAGATTAATCCTCATGGTCTCAGGTTTCTGTCAACCTTGACACCACCCCAGTCATGGAGATGGCATCAGCTTCAGATGACAATGCATCAGATGGCGAGTGCATCCAGCGCCACACCTCTGAGGCATTAGCCAGACAACTTGGCAGTGTCATTGATAAGTGGAAAGGTGACGGAGGTTGTCCACGATAATGCTAGCAACACCACCAAAGTAGGCGATGACTGCGGTTCCAAAGATGTCGGATGAGCTGCTCACAAGCTGCAGCTCAGCATTAATAAGGGTTTGGCAGCATCCAAATACATGTACATCCAGACCGTTCTATCTGCCATCAGCAGAGTACGGTAAAAGAACAGTGCTGGGCCACATATGCTGTACTCAGTGAACCAAACATCACAGCGTAAGAAATGGGAGAACAAGTCAGAGGAACCTTCCCGCTTGGAGGAGCAAAAACAGCCAGAAGAAGAGAAGAGTGCTGCCAGGGTAACATTATAAGTCCCCATACATAACGGTTTCAAATTCTGTCCTGAATGCTGCTCTCATAGCTCAGTGCATAGCATGTATTACATTGTAAAATTATAAGGCCCCAACTCAAACAAAACTTTGTTGTACTGTGGCCAGATCTTCACAGAGAGCGCTGTACCATAAGGCATGTACAGTATGGCAAAAGCTATTTGATATTTGAGTATAGCTGACCAGAAGGAGGCATTGATACGCTATCAAGTGGACAGAACGGAGAGAAAACAAGAGGAAGAAAATCAGAGAAGAGTTCACCCCATCATAGACACCATAGTCTAATGTGGAAGACAAGGGCTAACACTCAGAGGACACTGAGATTCTGGCGTGCTTAATTCTGACAAAGAACTGTTGGTGAATGAAGGGAGTTTTAGAGCTCCTCCATTATCGGTTATAGACTGGTGACCAGGTTTTAAAGACTCACTTAGAAAATTGCAATTGAAATTCTTGGTACCTGAGTCCCAGGATTGGCAACACTGTTTTCAAAATGAATAAGATGCACTACAAGTATGCAAAGGGGGATCCAAGAGAGTTTGTTTCTTTCTTGGACAGTAAGAACATTCCAAGGGGTGTATTACTCCTTGATGAGCTCCTTATAAAAATAACCCATCAAGCTGAGGATAAAGTTTCCTAAAAGTAAGATTTTAATAATAGTTTCTCTCAAATTGTCCTACTTTTTAGATTCCATTTTGTCAAGTGCAAGAGGAATGCGATTTTGCAACCAAGATACACGGAATCGACCAAGGTGGATAGTGAGACTGTGATTGCCATCTGCGGTGTGAGCCAGGAGTATGTCATGGCCACGGGTGACCCTTCCAGTTATCAAGACAAGATATAAGGCATCATGCTTTGAATCCAAGTGTAGTGGATATGTATTCATGCAAAAATGAAGAGACAATAAAATCCTATGTAAGAAACCCAACTGATACTCTCAACACAGACTCCTTCTTTGGGGATGACCTTGTTTATAGTGTAGCCAAAGAACATGCTCCAAATGTGAACATGAGCTATTTGTCTGCGAAGACCAGTGCCCAGAGGAAGTATTTACCACTGGTAGCAGGTGATCTGGAGGAAGTGTCAAAACATAGGCCTAGCTGTCCCCTACACATCAAGTGCCATGGATAGGTGTCATCCAGCAGGTTGCATGTGGTCTAGTAGCAATTCATAGATCAGGTATAGAACATGGGGATCTCCATGAAAGCAACATTGTCCTACACAGTGAAGGCTTTACTCCTGTCATTATTGACTTCAGAAAGGCACAAAATATAGGGTCAAAATGCCCTCGACACCAGCTTTCGAAGGAAGAACAAGAAACATGGATGAAGAGATATCGTTAGATTGCACCAGAGCTTGTACAGAATGAACGTCTTATGTCATCTCATACTGATGTCTACTCATTAGGATTCATCATGACACAAGTGTGTTGTCATTGCAGTATTTCAGCCCTCAGTGAAGTTTGCAAATTGTCATATCAGGTAGATCTTGCAAAGCACACAAGTTTGAAATACATGCATGGACAGTTAACGACCCTTGCCAAACAGTGCAGTTAACTGATTAAAGTTAGCAATACACGGAACACATATCGTTTATCTTGTTGGTTGGGTAATGATAACTTTAGACTACTTTTATGCAGATGCATCTGTGATATATGCAAATACCATCTCTTGGAAAAAATTAACTGAATATTTTGTGGCCCAAATAAAATTGCAGCGATAGGACCAGTCATACTTGGAACACTAAGGAATGTACATTTCCATTTGTCAATTGTCATAATTATGTTCAGTACATTATACTACATGTACATTGTAGTATAATTTAAATTTAGGCTTGAATATTATATGCTAGCTGTTGTTCAAGACAACAAAGTGCCACCATCTTTCGGTGTACTAACATTAGGTCATGTGCATGTATTGCAAATAGACTGTCCATTTGATGTACATGTATGTACACTGTATGTATCCATGATTTGTCTGACTTAGAAGAGAGTGACATGCATAACCCCAGGTTGTATCAGAGCAAAGGTCAGAAGACAGAAAAGTCACCAAAAAGCACACATTCTAAGGGCAAGTCTTCATTCAAAGAAAGGGTAAAGTCTGCAATAGATGAGAGCAAGTAGGACAAAGCCATAAATTTAGGGCACTTGTTATAAATGATAATGCCCGTGAAGCTTGTCTGAAGATCTTCAAGAAAGAAGTACACAAAGAAGTTGCAAAATATCACAATAACGGTCCTCTATCACACAATGTTGACAATTTATAAAGAGTTGGGATTGAGGGGAACTTGTCAAGGACGCTCTATTACAAATGCCTCTTCTTGTAAATGCACTTATGGGTGGTCTTCCTGATCCTACTAAAATTCAACCTAGGCAGATCTTTTGTGGAAAAAAAGTTTCATCAACTGAAGATGCTAATCTGTTTTTAGACATGCACATTGGCTTCCTTTTGGTTGTAATTTTATATTCCCAGAAAATAAACACTTTCAAATTTCTCCACAGCTGTATTTCCCTACAACTCTGGAAGCACGGGTGTAGCCAGACACTACAAGATTGCTTGCATGGGCTTGGCATCTGTAAAGAAAAATTGACTGCCTTGAGGACAGTGGACAAAATCTGTTGCAATGCCAAGCAGAAACAGCAGTTATGGCAGCGTTCACTTACCAGCCTTTTAAGTCCAAATGTAAATGGAACAGAACAACCTGACAATGATGAACTTCAGCATGTGAAAACTGCTAAACGAAAGCTAACTTTTCTGGCAGCATAAGTAGTGATGGCACTGACAGTGACAATGTTTCAGATGCCTTGAGTTCACTTTCTGATTCAGACATTGATGTTGAAAAGGGTAGTCTATATGGTATTGCAGGGATAGAAGCTGAACAGGGTAGACTGCAGCATCCAAACAACAGACAGGCCCAAGGAATGTACATTGGACACCATGTTGGAGAAACACGAAGCAAAACAGAGTCCTCACACACATGCACTTTCACCTGTACAGCAAAAAGATTACTCCAAGGCGAGACAGCCATCGATGGGGCTCCTATCATTAAAGATGATGTGTATGATTGTCTCTTTATGGAGTGCAATGATGCCGCAGAGCAGGCAATGTGCATCCAGGCACTAGAATTCATCTGTTGTGCAATCCTGCTGATTCTTCAATGACAATGTAAAGATCAGCTGCCAGGAGAGAAGTACTGGAAGCCTTCTGCTGAAACACAAGCAAAGTATTCCAGTGTACCAAGTACAAATATGGTAGGCGAGCACAACTTTACCTATTTAGATATGCTTGTCATATTAACTCTAGATTTACATCACCCACGGTCTGGGAGGTGGCATGCAGCAGAGAATCAGCGCAAAACAAGAAAGAAATGACCTACCTGTCTGCAGCACCATGCATCATGTACATGTACTTACCTTACTCCTTAGCCCAGGCATGGAGGAAGGGACCAGGCTAGCAAGAAGTCAAAACCCACCGAGTTGCTGTAGACGTGGAGCTTACTCTTTGCATCTTGGAAGTACACATTACAAGCTAATTAATAGCACTCAATGCACTCCATGTATGCTGGTATGTCATCAGGTCCACGTTGCACATTCAAACTGAAGGAATACTTTGTTGTCACAAGGTTCATGTATACTGTATCATGTTGTTGCGTTCATGACCTCCACAAGTCCGTTGTCCGTGCATGCGATGCGTGGCAGCCTGGGCCACAACCATTCGATCATTGCTGGTCATCATCAGTCACCAACTATCAACATTCATGACATGGCCATAGACTTCCGGGAGGTGACTAAACGCAACCTGGAAATACATGTTTGCACCTAGAACGACTGTCCAGAACATTTAGAACATTAAAACTTCAGCAACATCGGCAACGCACCACCTAACTTATTTACTTCCACACTCCAAAGCAAATGAACACGCGTTCAGTCAACATGTGAGATATTATACAGTACGTATATGGAATTCCATTGTGGAGTCTGGGTACCAGCTCCAGGGACACAGTGCACCATACTATGTCCCCATCCCAACAGAGGGCGGCAGACACTCAGACCAGTAAATAATTTCCCATAGGCTCCAATGAAAAATGGCAAATTTCAAACAATTATTACAAATACTCACAAGTTTCTCAGGCAATCAAGGCATACACCAAAATGAAGCTGCTAACTTCCATTTTCATTTTCTTCTCAATTCTCTATAGGGTAACCGATGACCTTTTGAGAAAAGACCATCTAAAGAAATATTATCCTAAAACTTCCAAATTGACTGGTGCCAGACTCAACTTGATGTACCCCTCCACTACATGGCAAAAATAGAGCAACTTTAGGGCCTGATTTCATCTAAACAGGTCAAAGGTGAATGTCCAAACTCTGGTGAGGGGTTCCATCCATTTTTTTTCTTTTCAAGACAAAAGCAAATGCTTTTATAAAAAGGTTTTGAGGTATTCAAAATATGAATGAGCTCCACAGACTGATTTGGACCAATTTACTGGTCTGCATCTGTCATGATTAAATTCACTGTACATTGTTCATTGTCCATTGTCTAAAGCCTGGTGGTATCTGGTTTTTATAAAGGTCTTTAGGGTCACTGCAAATATTCTAACATTGTAGGAGGATTTCATTTATTTTGAATTAAGAACCATTCACCTTTTCTCACTTGAAACATTCTTGCAATTTTTGAAATGCAGTAGGGGGAGGGGTTGAGGGTTGGGGAGGGGCTCTTTCTACATGTACATCTCTCATACTTGGGTGGTGGTATTTCCCTGCCAATCCTGGTGGGGGTGGGGCCAAGTTCCCCCCCCCCCCTGATAATTTATGAATTAGGAGAATGTCAATGGCAATGTCCCACTGATCAATTACACTGTTTTGCTAGATGCAATCTTCATACATGAGTTTCTCTGGAAACAGATAACAAAAATTCTCTTCATTACATGCATTTTGAAAAACACATGATTGGAGTGAATGCTCTTCCTGCAAAAACAACAACAACAACAACAACAAAGAAAAGTAAACAAACAAAACAAACAGCACAACAAAGATGATCATACTTACTACTTCAAATAAACACTTTTCAGTACATAATGGAAAGATTTCTCTATTTCTTCTAAAACTGAAAACACTTGTGGTATAAAGGTCCCCCAAAGACCAACAATATCTGTTGCTGGTTCTTTGTATTAACCACTCAGAGGTGGGGGTATCATCAGGAACCACCTGACTCATTGTTGCCTTCTTTCAAGTGTTTCAACTTACACTAACTAGACCATTACCCTATTGCATGACATCACCAGTGGTGCAGACTCTTTATGCATCAAGGCCTCCACAATCAGGTGTCAATTTACAGAGAGACATGGATGTAGAGTGCCTTAAGAATGAAAGAAATTGATAGGAGAATGGACAAAACACCAAATGAAATGAGAGAGGCAATTGGCATAAAAGAGGTCAGCTGCCAAAAACATTCACTACGGAGTGATGTCATGGATCTTTGACTCTGTGACCAAGACATTGTGGGAGGATTTCTAGCAATCTTTCAAGACAGGAATCTTCTGTCTTAAAGAAAAACAGAAAGAAAAGAGAACAAATCTACAGGGACCAGGGGTGAAGTTGTCATGAAAGCTCAGCATTTGACAATACCATGGAGTATTTTTAAGATATGCAGATCATACCATTTTAAAAGCTATTACAAACTTGTCAATTGGAGACATGTTTAATAATCACAGTTTCTTGACAGCTGTGAGCAAAATCATGCAATGTCACTTCAACTTTACATTGTGCTGGAACAAACATGCAAGAACAATAACCAAGATTTGTGGTCATTTATAAGATACATGTATGACTCGGAAAGAGAAAATACAACAACACTTCTGCTTTCAACTACATTAAAGTGTCTACAAAGTAATGGCTAGTCCTTAATTTGTAACATTTAACAACTGTATTTCATATCAGTTTGCCATTCATGTGATGTTGGGATGCTCATATAATTCAATACAAATCAATGAAATATAGAAAATAACTTCAACATGAGAATTCTCATCAGAGTTTCACAGATTTCTTCAGTTTACTCTAAAATGTGAGCACCTCCTGCAGTTCAGTAAATGAATGAATGTTACATATAATGTGTGACAGAACTTCATGCAATGTGAATGAAATGTAACCAGGATTCATAAACTTATCAAACTTTTGCAAAACAAATTATTAGGTTAACTTTATGTAATGTTGCACGAGATCACATTTTGCTTAATATTTTACTATCTCTGTTTCCATTAACTGTAAAAGAAGGAATGTGCAGATCAAAGTGGACCTGTAGCAACATAACTCCAAAGGAAATGGTTGACAGAATTAATTGCAATATGCTCCACTCCACTGTTGATGCTCACTGCTCAAGTCCACAAGTTGTTGTTGAGGATACCATGATTATCTCTGTAGTTCTGTACACACTGATGGCTTTTCACATGTATCATTCATCAGGATGTTTCACTGCATGTCATTTATCAATGAATGCTGCATGGTAGCAGTATCACTCTCCTACTGGTTGGCTGTACTGTGTGTCTGTACAGCTTCTGCAATGTAGTGAAGTTCAATGATAACACTGATGTGTGTTCACTTCATCTCAATAATCTCAATGGATTTTCAGGACTCCTGCTCCTTTATCCATGCAGCACAGTTGTGCCTTCTTCATCAGGTTGTTAGTTAGGCACTTGTACCAGTCTTGAAGAGAATCAGTGACATTGTTGAAATCTGATATCTTGGCAGATCTCTGACTGATGAGAAGAAACACATCACAAGCTCAGTACCTGGCACAGATTCACTGCTGTCTTGGAGAGAGTGAAAGTGATGATGATGAGGGTGCAGGCTGAGGATGTTTGTTCCACTTATGTTGGATGTCAGTTGTCATAACTGCACATGTTGATTCATACATCAATTCTTCAGGCAATGACAGTTCTGATACTGTGTTCAAGGTGTCTCTTGCTTAACATTCAAGCTGCATGTTGATTTTTCCGAGAGCTTTGGAGAAGATTTTCAGGTATTTCAGCAGTGTGGAACATTTTGCAGTGGCAGTGGAACATTTTGACAAAACATTCATTTGCATGTTTGGGCTGCTGTATCATTACAAATGTCATAACATCAGCAGTGTAATAAACAGCTGCTTAAGAATGCATGTACATTGTACAGTTTGCAAACCTACACTCAGTAAATCTAATCATTTGTTTTACAATCTGCACAATCCAGAAAACTGAATCATCTATCAAAGCAGTACATCATTATAAGTCTGCAGAGTTCAGATGCAAAAATGGGTGTCAAGTTTGTGTTTACTTGTTACTTCTGTAGACTTGTTATAACAAATAACCATTTAAGAATATACATATTGCTATATACCAAAGAAAAAAACTTTTAACAAATTCATCTACAATTTTCAAACATTAACCAATATTCATTATCTGAATATAAACAGAGTATGGGTCATAACCTGAACCGTCAGCTGAGGTTTGAAGCCCCAGTGACACCCTGAAGTTGGGTCATTCCAGGGTTCAAGTGCTAACACCAACTACCTGTAAAATATTTGTAGTCTCTACATAAATGTTCTGTTTAAACATTAAAAATTTAAGAAAGCACTGCTTAATCCAAAAGCACATGGATCAATCCACAATCTACTAGATATGGAGTGTGTGTATTTTCAATTTGCCAAAGTCTAAATAAAACCCTGTAAAACAGCATCTTTACTACATTGTAATGTCTTAATGTGGTTGAAAGCAGAAGTGTAAGATCTGAGGATGTAAACCATAACACTGGTGAACACTTGTCACACTGATGTGAAGATACTTACCTGGTATTTCATTGTGACATTGAGTAGTGACATTGCAATCATTTACCCAGTGTCTGTACAAATGATGTCAATTCCTGTATAATGACTACATAATAATAATAGAAACATTCAGAAAGACATGTATGCAAATTGAGTACATATTACATGTATGTATGAACATCAGCAGAATCACACCTTTCCTGCACACTTAACATAGTACTGTCAAAATACTGAGCTTGCATTCTACAGATTACAAAATGGTGGTTTGGGTTGGGATTGTAGTAAAGGAGGAAAATGAAGAATTATGTGCACAAGCTGTGCTTGATTATCAATAAAAACATCATGAGTGTGATGGTCAGCCAAAACCATTGGCAAAGACAGAAGAGCTATGAGGCTTAGCTACATCCTAGGTGATGTACTGCAAAAAGTGTGGTTACAAAACAGAAAGATGCTGACTAGGAAGAGTTGGTGCAACATTCCCAGATAGAAATCTGTTCACCTTAGATACAATGTGGTTTGATCACCATGAACATGACAAATGGAGACCAGATATGAATAACGCTCCTGCCAAACAGAATCTGTGAAAGATGCAAATCAGGTAGTAACATCTTCACTACCAAAGGATTCTCTAACTGGAGAAAGGCTGTTGAAATGTCCTATCCATGAAAGATCACAATCACACAGAACCTCCGTTGAAAAGCTGATGATAAACCCGTAACTGGAATGCTATCAGATGGTTTTGAACTTGATCTCCAAATCCATCAAATTCCTCAGTAGAGAGGCTTTACCACTGAGTGGTGATAACAGAGATGGGGTATCTGTCATCTATCACGGCGTGTTAGATGTTGTCGCAGATGTTGTTGTTCATATTGATTTTTCCGTCTGTACTGGATGTGAAGGATCTCGATCAAAGCTGATGTGGGAACAGCAGAGGGATTCAGCCTTTGAGAGGAAAACAAATGTGGTGGCATCCCTCCATCATCAGGCTATGTATTGCGCTGCAAAGTAGGTCAGCAGCTGTCTACAATTTAATGCAGGAATCTGGTTTCATGAAGCTCCCTCACCCATCCACATTGCACCCATATAGTCATTTTGCAGATGCTTCATCTGGTTTCAGTGCACCAATGCTGGAACAAATCTTCGAAGATTTTAAGTTGGCTACATGCAGTGATGAAGAGAGAAATGTTTCTCTCCTCTTCAACGAGATGAAAGTCAAGTCAGGCTTGGTTTACTCAGCGAGGACAGGCAAGATTGTCGGCTTCACTGACATCACTGAGGTTAGCAATGAGGTGTCGCATTTTCAGCGTCAATGCAAAGGTGAGGTGGAGCCTGAGGAAGCAAGCCATGTTTTGGTGTTGATGGTTCGCTCCATGTCCCGGTGGGATATTATGCCACGAAAGGTGTGTCTAGCAGTCAGCTCTATCCATGTATATCTAAGGCCATCATATACCTCGAGTTGGCAGGGTTTAAGGTTCGGTCCTTGGTTTGTGAAGGAGCATCACCTAATAGGAAGTTCTTCAGATTACATGGCAATGGCACCTCATCGAGCCCAACATACAGCACGCCTAACCCCGTAGACCCCTCAAGGAAGGTATACTTCATATGCCACATGCCACATTCACTGAAGACTTCTCAAAACAATCTGAAGAACTCGGGCTACCACAACAAAACAAGAAACGGGTTCCTTGTATTTTGTATAAGTTAGTTTTGATTGTTTTTGCCTTTATTTACATGTAGCCATTTCTGACATGTTTATTCCATTGTGTGTACTTTTAATAGATTTGTGACCATTTTTTGTGGCCATCCCTTAGGCTCTTATCTGTATCCCTGCATCCCACATTCCATTCTACCAGGCCTGGGTGGCTGTTCCCATAGTAACATTTTTTTTCCTGACCACATGTTCCCCTGAGGCAATAGTTTCCACCCCACAAGGACCTTGCCTGTGCTTGGCCACAGTTTCCTTATCTTGACAATTCTGTTACTATATTACACCTTACTGAGAACATATATGTATATAATGTGTGCATTTCCTCCATAAGTGTATTCACATACCACATTTCTACCTCTAAAATGTAGACCTACATTCTACATGAAACCAATTAATTAATTAATATTTGCTTAAGTGCGGATGGATTTGACCCCTTCAATCGCCAGAAGATGCAAATACCTCAACTTCAGCGGGAGTACAAGGGACAAGATTGGAAAGATGCTGCTCTCATCCATTGTGCCAAGTAAACATTGAATTCTTATTATCTGACTTAAGCATTCATGGTTGTTGATTAGTCAGATCCCTAGAATCGGTGATGCATAAAATGCAATCATATTGACAGCCTCCTTTGACCAGGTCGAGGCCATCATAAAGTCATGGTTTAAACACGCTGCGGACAGAAATGGAGGGAGGCAGAGGAGGGGGATTAATGAATTTACATGGGCGTCTGTCAGGAATCCTGATATTCTAAGACATATTCTAAAGTAATTACATGTGGCTGTCGAGTAAATCATCTCAGTAGTATGTACATAAGCAGTATATACACTAATGACAGATGACATGTCATGCGTATAAAAGCTTGTTCATAACTAATCGCAATTAAAAACTTGTTGTCATTAATATAGGTCCCAGTGGGCCAACAGATATGAATCCATACATGACCCCATTAATTGATGAGCTTGAGGAATTATAGACTCAGGAGTTCCTTGCTTTGATGACAGCACGGAGGCCAATTTTATGCTGAAGGCGTGGGTTGTAATGGGGTATTCGACAACTAAGGTGCTTACTGCTGCTCCGATTCATGTCCGAGGACAGACCGGTTTGGGAGTACGAAGCTTCGCTCATCACTGCTAGCTACGTGTAATGAGGTGCAATTGGACATGGGCAGACCGGTTGATGAACTCAACAACAGAGCCTTGGATGGCGCAACTGCCAGCATACAGAAGAAAGCCAAGACAGCAGCATCGCTACTGGGAAGAAAGGCATAGAGCAACTGGTTAGGCTGTCATACTACTTCAATATTAACATCCCAATTGAGCTGATGCACATGATTCAAGTGAGTTCTGTTATGAGTAATTTGTGTGATATTGACCTGATGTTTTGTGGGGTATTTGAGTGTGTGTTTGTCTGGGAAGCAGTGACATCTGTTAATTAAGTGTCGGACAAATTTTTCAGACCGCAAAGTTTATCATCGGACAATAAAGGCCTGAATGCTTCCGATATAGAATGTGCAGCATTCATGCAGATTATACCTTTAATTTTTTACCATTATTAATCTATATTTTTACGTATTTACTAATTATTTTTACAGACGGTCATGAAAATGTTTTTCGGCCTCTTGACTGGGAGAGATGACAATGAGAAACTACACACAGCGGGGGCTGCTGCCCTGGGAAGACCAGTTGATCCCAGAGCTGGTGGATGTAGACCTTGTACTCTGACCAAGGAGGAGAAAGTTGTGGCAGACAACAGACAAATAGGGCTCAATGCACAAGATGATCATTCCAATCATGGAGGAGGAGAGAGCAATCTGAGGAGGATTGAAAAGTTGATTATCTGCTCCTGACAATGCAAGACAAAGAGAAGGGACTTGACAGAAAATATGGAAGAAGTTCAGAGACAAGCAAAAGGACCTGAAAAGGCCAATGTGAAAAAGTTGCCAAAGCAATTCAGGGCAATAATAGACCTGTTTTTCCCCTGTTTGGGGGAAATTCTGGGTTTATAAAACAGTCCAAGTATATCCATAATCCAATTTAAAATTTGATAACAATGTTGTAGATATGTTTTGTTAGTCTCAACATGTACAAGTATAAACATCATGTCAAACATAATCTTCTGTTTAGCCCACATCTAGTTACAGGCAGTGTAGCCAATAACTTTTTTTATTTCTTTAGATCATATACCATGACTTCACAACTTAACACATACCACTTCATTTATTTGGTTAAGGTATAATATTGTTTAAAAGTGACCATGACCTTCTTTCAAAATGGAAACCGAAGAGGACGACCTTATGCTCTTTGCCGATGAGGAGGACCTACCGTGTGGCCAGCATCCAAAGCCTGTGCCTGTTCTCTCTGTATCCACACCCAAAAAGAAAAAGAAAAGCACATTCAGCTTTCCCTCCCGCTTTGGCCTTGGTCCGTAGGGCTAGGGTCAAAATTGTCCGCTTGGCTGGCTTGAGGAATCGGGTCCAGAGACAGGCGGATAATCTCAAGGGAAACCTTGATTGTGGTGAAGCGCCTGATGACTGGTGCAAGGTCAACAAGAAAATACCGACCCTGCCTTTCCGCATCACTTGCTCGTCCAAGATGGTCATCTCTTGGACTAAGAAGACGGCAAGTTTGGCGATAGAGCTGGGGGAGTTGATCTTGGGCCAGTATCAGTCCAGGCTAGCCGCGATAAAGGTTGAACTTCGAGAAGCCAAAGAAGCGGGGGCAAAGCTGGTTGTTGCAAACTTGAAGGAGGAGGGAGAACGGCGCCGGGCTTTGCAGGTCCTTCATATCATCACCAAGTCGGCGGAGCAGAGGGCCGGTCTTCTCCCACATGCATCGAACCCCAAGGGTGCCAGACGTTGATGACTACCAGAGGCCTTCATAAACCAACGGCTTTTTTCAGAGCCACCACAACATCAAAAAAGAGATTCTTTTCGTGTCTGTTTAAAATATATTCTAGGCATGTTTGTTTTTGTTTATTTTGTTACGGGCCTATTGGTTTGTCAATTAAAACACATATGATTTTGAGGCCTTTCTTTTATCTTCACATTACTAATTATACTTTCATCTATTTAGGTTTACATATTAGTAATTTCCCGAACACTACAGCCAACCATACAAGGTCAGTGCATACACATAAATTTAGGAATTACTGAAATGATAAACCTGTCACTATAGTTTGACTTTGTTTGTTCTTTGACTAATCACCATCCGTCAGTCACTCTATTCTTCACCAACCCCCCCCCCCCTCTTTTGAGCACTTTTTTATATATATATCAGCCGAGCAAATGTAACCTTGTGCCACTTGAACAATCTGTTCTTAGACAGTGACCAAAGACATGCGCAATTGTCTCATATACATATAAGGTTCATTTGAAATTGGCTATTTAAACCACTAGACATTTACCAACTGTGTTGTACTCTATTGTCCCTGTTGCTAAACACAACTTCAAAACCAGGGACTTTACAGTAACAGCCATGTCGAGAAGACTCAACAAAGCCAAGAAAAATCAAAAGAAAAAAAATGGCCATGGAGAAGTCAAGCCTCTCGGGTAAAATATACAAAACAAAAAAGAAAAACGAGAGATTTGAAGTTCTTCAGCAACGAGCCATGAAATTTCAGCACTTTGTTAAGAATATATCTGACATCAATTTGTCTTTGCATGAAACAATTGCTCTAGGAAGGGAGCTCAATTTTATCCCCACACCCAATTAACCCCAAAAGACAACAATTCTCCGTCACTCAAAACTGCCATTTAGAAAAATGAGATTACGCGTTTTGATGACAAGGAGCTCTAAACAGGGTTGTCCCCATCCTTTTCGCATGCCATCCAAATGGAACCCCGGTGTTACTTTCAACACAAATTTAGAATCATACATTGAAGGTACACGGGAGGAACTATCAAAACTAAAAATTAAAAATGTGGCATCGAACATAACCAAATCTGAACGCATTGCCCTTACAGGCCTTAAGAAAAATGACAATATTGTCAGGGACATGTATTTGTAATCATGATTTAGTTCATTTCCTTTTAGGAAGAGGGGTAGAGGAGAGGTGCACAGACCCACTACAATTTGTTCCATGAGCGCGAGTGGGAAAACAAATAAAAGCCTATACATGTATATTGATAGGGTGTCCAGATTAATCTTCTGTTTGATTTCTATATTTCAGGATCCACTGCCAGAAACTGACAAGCTGGACTTGATTATTATCAAACTTAATAATTTCCAAAACTCGGTTTTGGGCAGACTGTCATCAATTGAAAGGCAGTTAACATCGTTAAATGCAGACACTATATCTCATGCGGGTCAGCATCCATTGCTGAAGCTGCAATCTCCGGCACCAAAGAGGAAGGCAGTGTCCAAGAAGACGAGGGAGAACTCCCACTGAACATTCCCTCTCAGAGCATTGTGGAGTTTCTGAACAACGATAAACTGTTGGCGGACCCGCACACATGTCATGAAATGGTAAGCCTAAACATTCTAAATATTTTCAACTAACTCTTTGGACAGCCGGGTCAAATACGCCTGCAAGAAGCAGAGGCTTGGTACGGTGGAGGCACCTCTCTTCAAATGTGGGGGCAACAAGATACAATTCAACCACACTGAGAATGTATTGTCCTTTGTTGAACATACCCTTCAGAGTCTTGACAATCCTGACCTCGACCGTGCTAAAGCCGCACTACAAGATGCCGCAAAAGAAATCAAAGAACGGCAGAAACTCATCAGACTTGCCTATAAATCAGAGGTAGAAATAGAATGTAGAAATTAACTTTCTTGAGTTGGTTTTATATCGTGGTCATGCTGAATTTTAATCACCTGTTGGAATTAAGCTGGAAATGCAAATTTTGGGGCTTATTGGGAAGTTATTCTCAAGACAATGGATGTCAAAATACTACACATCAGCAGGCAGCCAAATCCACTATCTTAGTGGGATATCAATTGAGACAATGAAATCCTATGTAAGAAACCCAACTGATACTCTCAACATAGACTCCTTCTTTGGGGATGACCTTGTTTAGTGTACTAGCCAAAGAACATGGTCCAAATGTGACTATGAGCTATTTGACTGCGAAGATCAGTGCCCAGAAGAAGTATTAACCACTGGTAGCAGGTGATCTAAAGGATGTGTCAAAACATAGGTCTAGCTGTCCCCTACACATCAAGTGCCATGGATAGGTGTCATCCAGTAGGTTGCATGTGGTCTAGTAGCAATCCATAGATCAGGTATAGTACTTGGGGATCTCCATGAAAGCAACATTATTCTACACAGTGAAGGCTTTACTCCTGTCATTATTGACTTCAGAAAGGCGCAAAATATAGGATCAAAATGCCCTCAACGCCAGCTTTGGAAGGAAGAACAAGAAACGTGGATGAAGAGATATCGTTGGATTGCACCAGAGCTTGTACAGAATGAACGTCTTATGTCACATCATACTGATATCTACTCATTAGGATTCATCATGACACAAGTGCGTCGTCATTGCAGTATTTCAACCCTCAGTGAAGTTTGCAAATTGCCATATCAGGTAGATCCTGCAAAGCGTGCAAGCTTGGAATACATTCATGGACGGTTAACGACCCTTGCCTTACAGTGCAGTTAACTGATTAAAGTTAGCAATGCACGGAACACATAACGTTTATCTTGTTGGTTGGGTAATGACAACTTTAAACTACTTTTATTCACTTGCATCTGTGATATATGCAAATACCATCTCTTGGAAAAAATGAACTGAATATTTTGTGGCCCAAATAAAATTGCAGTGATAGGACCAGTCATAATTGGAACACTAAGGAATGTACATTTCCATTTGTCATAATTATGTTCAGTACATTATACTACATGTACATTGTAGTATAATTTATATTTAGGCTTGAATATTATATGCTAGCTGTTGTTCAAAACAACAAAACAGTTTTATTTGTTGGGGATGTAGGAAAACAGTTCCACTTTCACTACATGTTTCACAAAAACCGATACATGTCCACAGCAAAAAAAAACAGCCAAGAAGAGAGTTACATGTATAACCCCAGGTTGTATCAGAGCAAAGGTCAGAAGACAGAAAAGTCATCAAAAAGCACACAAGGGCAAGTCTTCATTCAAAGAAAGTGCAAAGTCTACAATAGATGAGAGCAAGTACGACAAAGCCATTTAGGGCACTTCTTATAAATGATAATGCCCATGAAGCTTGTCTGAAGATCTTCAAGAAAGAAGTACACAAAGAAGTTGTCAAATATCACAATAACAGTCCTCTATCACACAATTTCAATGTTGACAATTTATAAAGAGTTGGGATTGAGGGGAACTTGTCAAGGACGCTCTATTACATATCATGCCTCTTCTTGTAAATGCACTTATGGGTGGTCTTCCTCATCCTACTACAATTCAACCTAGGCAGATCTTTTGAGGAAGAAAAAGATTCTTCAACTGAAGATGCTAATCTGATTTTAGACATGCACATTGGCTTCCTTTTGGCTGTAATTCTATATTCCCAGAAAATAAACACTTTCAAATTTTGGGTGTAGCCAGACACTACAAGATTGCTTGCATGGGCTTGGCATCTGTAAAGAAAAGTTGACTACCTTGAGGACAGTGTACACAATCTGTTGTGATGCCAAGCAGAAACAGCAGTTATGGCAGTCTTCACTTTTAAGTCCAAATGTAAATGGAACAGATGCCTTGAGTTCACTTTCTGATTCAGACATTGATGTTGAAAAGGGTAGTGTGTATGGTATTGCAGGGATAGAAGCTGAACAGGGTAGACTGCAGCATATCCAAACAACAGACAGGCCCAAGGAATGTACATTTGACACCATGTTAAAGAAACACGAAGCCAAACAGAGTCCTCACACTAGGCACTAGAATTCATCTGTTGTGCAATCCTGCTGATTCTTCAATGACAATGTAAAGATCAGCTGCCAGGAGAGAAGTACTTGAAGCCTTCTGCTGAAACGCAAGCAAAGTATTCCAGTGTACCAAGTACAAATATGGTAGGAAAGCGCAACTTTACCTATTTAGATATGCTTGTCAGACAGAAGCCCTCTGCCAGTACATTGTGGATAAGAAAGTAAAGGATGCATGGACAAGAAGTCCCTGCTGATGAGATAAGAAGACCAATCTACTTTCAACGTTCTTTTCATCACAAAATTCTTGGGTCAGAATCTTCTCAAAGGGAATTCTTTCAGTTGGGAACAGACCACTGGAAGGGACGAGATTTCACCGTTCCAGAAATAAAGAGCCACCTCATCAACATCATCCAGCAGAACAAAATCCAAGCATCATCGGACCAAGCAACTGTGGAAGAGCAAGCAAAACCAGAGCCAAAATATCCCAGATTGGACCCCTTTGAGAAAGTTGCAAGAGACCTTGGTGCAGAAAATGCAGAACTGCAAAGCAAAATGGAATTGCAAAATGAAGAAGCTCAAAGACTCAGACAAGAAAACTCATGCAATGTTGAAAGACTGAATGCTGTAGTTGAGAAACTCAAACAGGAAAAGGCAAACTTAACAAATGCCCTAAATGGAGCTAAACAGAGACTCAACCATGTATATACAGCAATGGGAAAAATCAACAAACCTAAGCACATAAGGCAAACCATTCATCGAAAGAACTTATCCATAGCAAGGTGACGAGCTGAGGCTATGAAGTATAAAAGGGCGGACACAAACTGTAAATCATGTAAACGTTTGCAGTCAACAAAAGATAAACTTAAAGCCCTGCAAGTGCAGAACTCAAACAGGAAGTGCCGGGCCAAGAAAGCAAACAAAAGTAAAACAAAGCAACCAAATATAGACACACAGGTGTTAACACATACACTGAAAGACAGCATCAAAAGAGTGAACGATCAAAAAGAGGTTATTGTGGAGATCGAGAATATAATTCTGCAAAATGAGGAAAACAAAGAAAAAATCCAAACCAGAATTCTGGGAAATCGGATCCATCCAGCGATGAAGGAAACCTCCATGTATCTACAAGAACTCGGCGTTGCAGAGGGCAATGTTGGGCCTGCAATCCACCGTGTAATAACTACGTTGACTGATATGGAATTTGATGGAACACTCCCCTCCAAAAGCAGTCAGCAGAGAGTGGCCTCCGAAATGCGGGCAATAGCGAGGCAACACATAAGAGAGGAGTTACAGGGTGAAGAACACCTAACACTGAAGTACGATGGAACAACCAAAAATGGACACCATCTTGTGGAAGTGCAGGTTGCCAGTGAAAAGGAGACTTATACATTAGGAATTCAAGAGACAGCTGGGGGTACAGCAACAGACTATTCTGAATGCATAAAGGAGTTGGCAAACAATGTGGATGCAAACATTATGGTTAACGTAGTTAACACAATGACAGACAGATGCATCACAAACAACGCAATTGACAAACAAATAGAACAACTAAAGGGGAACAAAATTAACTCTTTCAGATGTGCAGTACATCCCCTTGACACAATCCACAAAGAGGCTGAGAAAATGGTGAAAGAATATGAACTTTGACATAAAACTTCAAGTGTCACTCTTTAAATGTCACGCATTCATGATTAAAAGATCTTAGGAGAGTTTATTATCAAACCACGAACCCAAGTAGAATTGCTTTTCATGTAGAAAGAAAGGAAACATTTTGGGCCTCAATGTGAACTCTTAATTCTGGGCATGTTGTATGGGCAACCTGTGTCCATTGTTTTTCCAAATATGTAAAATGTGAGAGTGACAATGTGTATGCCAGTATTGACTCTATGGATGAAAATCTATCAATGGTCAACCTCTCTATCACAGCACCTATTACAGGGTGTTATCCTCATCGATCTCTGATAGTTGGTGACCAGAGTGTACAAATCTACTTAGACAAATAGTGGTTACATTTAACATTTGCTTTTGCCTCTGCAGGATCAGATGAAGATGATCTCATGGAGGATCAATTTTACAAACTGATCCAATCTGTGTCACTGTGGCCTCTCAAGATGCAGCGACGCCTGTCCACAAAAGTCCAGGAACTGTGCCTCGATTCCCCCAACCCAAGCAGCAATCGGAAGGCCTGCCCCCTAGGCTGCCGGGGTGGTAAAGACAACGCAAATATATATAATCATATGAAAAAAGTTCATAAAGTTAAATTATGAATGATTTGACTTATAATTATTATAATTGTTTGGGCATTTTTTGCCCAAAAGATGTGGATGTTGACTATTGTACCAACGTTGGGTAAAAAGTTACCCAAAAGTTACCCAATTTGTTTTTAACAGTGTACCCAGTCCAAGCTGTCTTCCCATATGCTAAGCGACGAACACCTGACTTCAACTACTGCTTTCTCGGCAACGACCTGTCCGTAAGAATTGCTGTCAAAGAGGAGGGACGACTAGCTTTCACATCACCACGCCTGTGGAAAACTCTCAAGTGACTACCGACATCATCTTGCGGCGCAGGAGTTCCTGAGCACCGAAGACCTACAGCAACTATCCACAGAAACGCCCCCGGAAACACTATCTCGGTCAAGCATCCCAGTGCTGAACAAGTGCCCGACCACGCCTGTCAACAAGTCGTTGAACGTTACACTGGCCTCACTAGCTCCGGTCATACAGCCACTGCCAGTCAGAGCGTCAACACTGCCAAGGACTTACAAACAGCTGGCCCAGGACAACACAGTGACTCCAGATGGAAGACTCACCAACGAGCATCGCTCCCTTCAATCAGCCTCTGAAGAGCCGTCTCAGGTTGCGAGCCACTCCTCTGAATCCATCCAGGAGCACTTTGACTTGTAGAACGACGCATGAAGGAGAAGATTGTGAGGGTGGCTCATGAACAGTCTTGCCAGCTTTCGGCGAAGCTGTCGCAGGTCAGTCAAGAAATCCAACAGCGTTGGTGGAACACACAGATGCTGCATGCTGTATGGCAGTACATGTATGATGTGGCGACGGCACAATCCTTTATTGCCATGTGTACAATGTCTCTGTACATGACAAACCTGGGTCAATTAGGGCATTCAGTGTATACTATCACTTCAACCAAAAGTAGGACCACTGTATAACATTCACCATGATGAGTCAAACCTTTGAAAGGGTGCTTTCCAAACATGTGCCATATGTTGCTTGTTAAAAATTCCTTTTGTTGAAAATCAATCATGCCCTATGGCATAGACATAGGGCAACTGTTGGGCATGTTCTTGTTTGTAAGGTGTATCAAAATAGTGTTACAAAATTGACTTTTGCACATATTTATTTCTTTACAGCTGAGTGTGTTTCAATAAGTGAACATTTTGTGTATGTTTAACAGAAAATACCTGATTACTTCCAGCAGTGCAGAAATTGAAGGAAATGCTCAGCAAGACAAAATCTAAACCTCATCCCAGTAAGACAGAGAGTAAAACTCTACGCGAGTACACGTATACTGTGGTTGGAAGCACCGTGGAACAAAAAATGACAGAATGGCCAGACAAGTTGTTGCAAGCAGGGGAGGGGGTATCAATAAGTTCCATCTTGATACTTCCCCTGTCACACTTCATCAACACTTTTGTGCAGAATTTTTTCCTAAAGGGAGAAACCAAGCCAAGAAGTTGCAACTGGCAAATCTCAAAGCAGCGGTCACAACCTTTAGTGAGGAGAATATAAAGTCTTTCTATCCGTCAGGGAAATGTACTCTGGATGATTTCTTCAGAGAGATTAAAACACATCAAGTGAGAATTTACTTGGAAACCTGGTGTACTGAAGAGGACAAGGTATGAAATTCAGTCCTGAAGTCCTGAAATCAGACACACCTGATAAAGGTGACCAAGACAAAAAATATCTAGAGCCCCTGAGCTTCCAGGGCCCGCTTCCAGGGCCCTGGACCCCGGCCGCAAGGCTTTCGCGCTTATCCGCGATTTCGCAAGGAGCGTGGAAATAAAATACGCCAATTCAATAGCGACGGATGCGTTTCGGGGCGATCAAAGCTAGGTAATGTTGTCTTCCCCCTCTTTTTCAGCTCCTTTGGAGTCTTTCTGTTTCCCTTTTATTTTATTTTTTTATGTTTTTTTTTTTTTTGCTTGAAGAAAAGGTTGCCCCACGACCACTGGATCCGCCCCCCCCCCCCCCCCCCCCCGCATTTCTCATATTTTGCAAATCTCCAGTTTTGAAAAAATTCCGGGTGCCCCCCCCACAAAATTCCAAGTCCCCCCCCTGCTGAAAAAATCCTAGCTACGTCGCTGGTATTATGACATAACATGCATGGTCGTACCTGCAGCTGAAGCATCCGCAGATGAAATTGTTGCGCCGTAGGCTCTAGTCCCACCATTCGATTTATGGGATTGACTGTTATTCCCATGGCCAGTCTAGTTGACGCCATCCGCTCAATGGAGAGCTGGTCACCGTTGCAACAGATAGCAAGTGGTTGACCGTCATCTGTAATTGGTACATATCTGCTCAGCTGCCTCATAATCTCTATGACTCCTTTAACGGAGGAAGGGTCTGCCTTCACGACACCCAAATTTATCTGTAATGAAAAGTTACAATTGTATTTGTTTTATATCAAGTTATACCACTATCATTCTCCAGTTAATACAGGAAATCAATATTACAATATGGATACTTACGATATGGCTCTTTTGTTTTGATTCCTTTGTGAACTCGTGAGGGATGTGTTCAATGACCGCATCCGTGCTGATGGCGGTCAGGGCGGGGAGGGCTCCTCCAACAAGTATCCTGGATACCATGACACACATGTGTTGGCGGAGGTCATGCCAGTCAGCTGCTTGGGGCAGGAAGGTGTCAAGTGGAATATCCACAGCTTTTAGGGGGCCACGGTGTCCAACTTCAAAATCCTCACACGGGACCCTGTTGATGGCTGCGAACGCCAGTGCCCACATGAACATCTTATTCCCCGCGTCTGATTTCTGATATCGGCACTCTGTGGAAATCTGAACATTATCCCAGGTAATGGAATACCCCGGTGGCCGGTCTACATCATCTGCATCTATATTCAAAAACAGAAATGTTTGTTTTAAATAATGAATACAGAAAAGTTTAATTCATTGCTTACTTTTCAGCTCACTGCCACTGTAAATTTCAATGTCATTAATTCTGTACCTTGAACCGGTGTACCAGTAGAGTCGTCCATCAGTGATGGGTCTGCCTCAAGGTCTACAGGGTCTGCCATTGAATGGTCGATGGTCTCTTCGGGAGGAAGCCTCGTTAGTTTACCTGGATCATTTTGAATTGTTGCCTGATGGGAAAAAATCCATGCGCATGAATGTTCATTATATGCTTTGGTTACATTCTGCATGCAATACTATTAATTAACATTAAATTACACGGTCATTAAAACTTGTGACTTGTTTTTCTAAACATTTCCATACCTCTATAGCAGATTTTGCAGAAAGAATATCCTGGTCCAACCTCAGTCCGTAACGGTCGATGATGCTGCGTACTGTCTTTAAATTGTGGCAAAGTCCAGTTTTTTGGAATGAATCCAAAAGCTGTAATATAAATATTTTCGTTGGGATAAGTAATGAATTGAATAGCATTTGTGATAATAATCGTAAGAGCAGTTGAAGAATCCGGCACACACATTATAAGACACATTTATTATTACCGTTGAACTACATCCATATTTGTAGAACGACATGCCAATAAGGGCTGGGATGAGCCGAAACTGGGAAGATCGCATCTTTGAGACCATTGCTAGGACGACGCCAAGTCCAGGAACAAGAAGCCCAATGCTCTTGCCGTCTCTATTACATGATGAAAGAAGAAATAAACAAGTGAACGGACGAATCTTTAATGTTATACAGAATAGTATTGGAAACATACACAAACAGAAATGTTCATAGTTTTACGTATAACTTTCAGGGTATGAAGACGGTGCTGGTAGAAACCCATATGGCGAAAATATTTCCGCCTGAAATGGTGTATTTATCCAGAAATTGGTAAAGCAAAGACCGCAAACAGTTTTAATCTCGGGGTAAGATCACTGAACCATTCTTTGTTTGATATGAAAAATTGAGTCCGGTTTTCGACGTTTTCCCGTGACTCATAAGGCCGATTGGGCTGAAATTTTCGCAGGTGTTTATTAGGAAAACGAATCTGCACCCAAAAAATAAATAAACAAAAATCACACTCACATTTGGACTCGATGTGTGTCCTTCTGTTTTGTCAAGGTGTGACAGAGAATCAGATGCAGGATGGGAAGGTTCACTCTAAATTCCTGCATTGCGTCATGCCAGCTGAAATTCTCTGCCGAAACCCTGTTCACTCGAGCAGTCACAGTCATTTCTCTCTTTTGCAGAAACCGAGACATTTCAGCCCTTGCCATCTTTCCTACTACCTGCAAGATTTGTGCCTTGGCTCTGTCACTGTTTTTCATGAGGGTGCGGACTACACCTGAATAATTGCTCTCATGCAATCTATTCACCGCGTTTTGTTTAAAGCTCTGTGGAGAAATATGAAAATATGTATTAACCCTTTACTTGACAATCAACATTTAAGCGATGAATCCCCTATATAATGTGGGGTTGCATAATGATAAAGATTTTCAATTTTTAAATAATTGTCATTTTCAATATTTTCGGAAATGCTCATTTCAAGTCAATACCGTAACGCTTGTTTTTTATGCTTACCTTAGGCTTGGTCGTGGCAGCGATTTGTATCGGATGTTCTTGGCGAGATGTATTCATCCCACGAAGCTTTCTTCGCAGTGGTCTCCGAGTTATACTGGACTGAGCTGATGACCTTGGCTGTGACATACCCGGTTGAGAGGATGTAGTAGGCTGATGTGACGTACCCGGTTGAGAGGATGTAGTGGGCTGATGTGACGTACCCGGTTGACAGGATGTAGTGGACTGATGTGACGTACCCGGTGGAGAGGATGTAGTAGGCTGATGTGACGTACCCGGTTGAGAGGATGTAGTGGGCTGATGTGACGTACCCGGTTGACAGGATGTAGTGGACTGATGTGACATACCCGGTGGAGAGGATGTAGTAGGCTGATGTGACATACCCGGTTGAGAGGATGTAGTGGGCTGATGTGACGTACCCGGTTGACAGGATGTAGTGGACTGATGTGACATACGTGGTAGAGAGGATGTAGTGGGCTGTGATGGATCTGGCCTGACATGCACTGGGGAAATTTCTAGATTTTCAACTTCATGATGCTTACCCGATGATGCTTGCATTGGTGTACCGGTCAAAAGTCGTCTTTTGGTTTGACGCGGCATCCTTGGAGTGGACAAGTCCCTTTTCCTGCTTGTGGCATCTTCACTCCACTGTTGATGCTTACTGCTCAAGTCCACAAGTTGTTGTTGAGGATACCATGATTATCTCTGTAGTTCTGTACACACTGATGGCTTTTCACATGTATCATTCATCAGGATGTTTCACTGCATGTCATTTATCAATGAATGCTGCATGGTAGCAGTATCACTCTCCTACTGGTTGGCTGTACTGTGTGTCTGTACAGCTTCTGCAATGTAGTGAAGTTCAATGATAACACTGATGTGTGTTCACTTCATCTCAATAATCTCAATGGATTTTCAGGACTCCTGCACCTTTACCCATGCAGCACAGTTGTGCCTTCTTCATCAGGATATTAGTTATGCACTTGTATCAGTCTTGAAGAGAATCTTTCACATTGCTGAAATCTGATATCTTGGCAGATCTCTGACTGATGAGAAGAAACACATCACAAGCTCAGTACCTGGCACAGATTCACTGCTGTCTTGGAGAGAGTGAAAGTGATGATGATGAGGGTGCAGGCTTAGGATGTTTGTTCCACTCATGTTGGATGTCAGTTGTCATAACTGCACATGTTGATTCATACATCAATTTTTCAGGCAATGACAGTTCTGATACTGTGTTCAAGATGTCTCTTGCTTAACATTCAAGCTGCATGTTGATCTTTCCAAGAGCTCTGGAGAAGATTCTCAGGTATTTCAGCAGTGTGGAGCATTTTGCAGTGGCAGTGGAACATTTTGACAAAACGTTAATTTGGATGTCAAATCTGATCTACTCCACAGCCAATCCTGTTGATCTGAGGCACAAGATTTTCTTCTGCGATATTCCGCATTTACTAAAAACAACACAGAACAATTTCGAGATACAACAACAAAACAAGGCAGTTGTTCGTAAGCAGAAACCAAGGAGATTCTTGCGAAATACAGTCAAGCCTTATTTGTAAGATTATCTAGATGCACTAGTTAAAAGACAAAGGAATTGGGATCTAAAATTGATTTCAAATAGTATGTTGTTTTAAGAGCTAAAGAATTCTTAGAAACAAGGTTTGACTGTAAAAATATGCTATTCAAGGACCTCAGGGCAGAGCTAAGTGTGTTTGCAGAAGAGAGACAGCACAATGCTGAGAGGATCAGAAGAGCAGAGGAGATGGAAGAAAGGCCATACTACACAATGAAAGCAGTAGCCGGTCAACTCCCATAGCAAAAGTCAGGGCACACCCTTTCCCCTCAGAAGGAAGAACCCAAGGCTGCATCCAAGCCCTCCAAGGATGAATTCCCAGCATTTCAGCAACTTATGTCCAGACAACCTGATAAGATGACAGCTGCTCAAGAGCAAAGGGATGTCCTGCAGGAAAGCTTGGCCAATTGTGTCAGGATTTCTGGATTTAGTCCAGAGCCAAGGATGACCAACTTTGGGGAGATGGTTAAGGCATTCTACAGAAAAAAATCTGCAGAGAAGAATAAAGTGCAACAATACCAACTGTGACATCTGCAGATATTATACTGTATCTGCAAACAACCATACACCGATAGCCAGAGCATGATAGCATGCCATAAATGTTCAAATTGCTATCATTACACCTGTATTAATCTGGAACCAGAATCGCAAACAAAATCCTAACTTGATCAAGTGTTATTTCTTTGTGGCGTATAAAATGGGTGAACGTTTTGCATCAAGCTTGATGTCTTTTAATCAGGATTGTAGCTGGATCTGTCAAGGAAACTGACCTTAACAAGACATTAATTCATTGTTGCGCTAGTCATTTCATACACAATGCTGCACAAATACGCCGGAAATATTATCCGAACAATTTCCATGAAGCATTGAACTCACAATATAAACACATTGCAATTCAACAAAAAACCTTGTGAAAAAAACATTTTCATGATCTAAAATAAAAGATAAATCAAATAAGAGCTTGAAGAAGATCAACTCAGAGGAAGACGAGATCTTGGAGGAGGAAAATGGAAGAAAAGTTCAACAAGAGTCTGGAGAACTTGGTCAGAGTGAAAATAAAACGCAGCAGGTACAACTTCCAAAGGAAAGACTTTGAAATCCAAGAATGTGTCAAAGGACATATTTTGTTTGCCATACGGCGACGCGTCAAGCATTATACCAATTCCACGCGGGAAACATAGAGAGATTCTCGCCAAGAATGGAATGTCCGGAAAAATTTTCATTCGGCGAGATATGCCCCAAAATCGCAGTTCTCCTTGCGAATTTTTGGAAACAGCGCGATTATTTGACGGGCGCTGTGTGTGTGGACGCAACCGAAGAGAGAAAATCGATGTTACATCCCACAATGCAGTGCGCACAGATAAACTTCCGGCCTCCCGATGACTCATGCATGGGTTATAGCGTGAACAATCGGTGTGTTCACAATTCATGCAATTGCAATAAGCAGTTATCATAAAGCTGTACGCTATACTGTCGAACTTCCATACTTTTACTTGTTGTAAACTCTTCATCTTCAATTTGCGCAAAATGGCGGATTCGTCTGGGACACACTGGCGAGAAGCAGAGGTTCTTGCCCTCATAATAAGTATCTGGGGCGAGGAGGACATTTTCCTCAGAACTGAAGACACTAGGTGAAAGAGGAAGCCAGTGTATGGCGTAATAAGTCACCGCCTCAGCGACATGGGAATAAGCCGAGAGGAAGCTCAAATCAAAAGTAAGATTCGTGCTCTGAAGGCCGAGTACAAGAATGTTCTTAAACACAACAATACGTCTGGAAATGCCAGGAAGTCGTGCCCTTACTTCAAAGAGCTGGAACGTTTCTTGGGACATCGGCCATCCATCAACCCGCCGGTGTGGTTTGACAGTTTATAAAACTTTGGTTAGATTCATGTTAATCATCAAAAGGAGTGGTACCTTGGTTCATGCACTGGAAAGAAGGAAATAGAGGAATTAGAGGAAAGATTACTGAGCATGAAGCCTCCCAGCGAAGTGACATATGCACCATGATCTATTTCAATACCGACACCAACGTACATACGATCGTTGCTGCTACAATGGATAGTGACAACGTCACTCATCATAAGTTATGAAGGGTCTTAAAGTCATCGTAACTTATAGTTTGCAGCCATGGCACTCGTGCTTCTTGCCGATTTTGAGGTCATAAGAGCTCTCAAAAGAGAAAGATTATTTTGAGCATTATAGATTGATGCTCTTTGCAACAGATCACAAAGAGTAATTTTTCAAGGTTTTCAATCAGAATTGTTGGATGTTTACTCAGGTGTTCCTCAAGGCTCTGTTCTTGGACCTCTGCTTTTCAATATTTTTGTATTTGACTTCCCATTTTGTGTACAATTTAGTCTTAGGCAATATGATGATGACACTGTCCTATATAGACCTATTACCTCTGATTGTGACACAGTAATTTTTAAGAACGACTTAAATAATTCAATTAACTGGTGTAATTAATCACGTCACTTAATCCTAAGAAATGTAAGCTTATGACTGTAACTCGTAGTAGACATCCTCCTAATCCCATTTATAATATCGGTTTGGATCCTCTTGAAATTTTTAATCAATACAAGTATTTAGGTGTCGTTTAATGTTGACAGCTTTATCAAGCTTCTTTATTCCATGGAGAAGTTGAATGTTTGTGTTGGCAACAGTGATTATGCCGAGTTGGTGAAGTCTAGAGAGGGTGAGCATGGACAAATCCAAGATTTCAGAAAGCGTTTTTGGCCATCTTGATCAACTCATGAAATAAAAAAATAGCATATAACAATACTAGTCAGCGAAGCCTATATTATGTTTGCATATCTTCAGATGTGTACACCTACAAACTGCAAGACGATCTTGAGGCTGGGGACCTAGTGTTAGAAGAAGACTGAAACAAAGGTAACATTGCAAACAGATGGCATTGTTAGATTAAGTTCTGTGGGCAATGAATATTTATCCCATTTTGCGGAAAAACACAACAAGGTAACAATTAGAATTACAAATTAGTTTAAAAAGTTACACTTCAGTTACTGACAACGTTTATTTGTTATATACTTTGTCTTGGTTTAAGTGAATTTGAAACTAGAGTGAAACAGGAATTTATTCCAGACTGTACTTTAAATCACCCATAAGACTTCCATGATTTAAGAAGCTCTTACTTTTGAATGGAGGCACCTGAATGGAAACCTAAAGGAAGACTCTGGACATTAATGTCCAATGTGTCTCTGGAGTCATTGGAAAAATTCAAATTGTGTGACATCATAGAAGAGGTAGAGCTGAAAATGGCCTTGACGTATACCTTTCTAAGAGGTATCATGCCATCACTGACTGTGTTAAGAACACACATATTTCTGTAAATGAAATCTCATTTTGTCCAACTTACTAATTGATCAGCAGCGTTACATAAATATTAAACACCATGCTTCATTCATGCTGGTTTTGATGAGTATTTTGTTTACATGAAGCATTTTCTATTATTTGTTCCTTGATGTAGATTGGCTCAAACCTGCCCAGCTACTTGGAGAAAGCCAAGCAAAGTGAACCATTTCTTCTTGTTCTTGGGGAAGCCTTGCATCCTGAGCAAGTGTTTGTGATCGTCCAAGGCAGAGCCATACATGCAAGCTTTTCTCTGCTCAAAGGTGTTGACCTTTGCTTTAAGTTATATAATATTCTAGACATATGTTTTCCCTGGCAATGTACAACAACGTGTGAGTTCATCCAGAAGATGGTGTATCGCCTTGGTAAGGACTAAGGTTACACCTCAGGATGCGTTAGATCTTTTAGAGCATATCTTAAGAATAAGCAGAGTGGCCAACAATAAGCAAGTTTGACAATTACTGGATTATGGTTTTTCAGTGTTGAGTCATCACACCTTTCCAATTCAAACTCCAAAATTTTCTTTAAATTTAGTCAAAGTAATAACTCTTATATCTTCAGGTTTTTCATTAATGTTTGAAAAATAGTTATGAGTCTGTTGCCTCATGCGTGTGATCTGAGGATAAACTCTTCTTGAAGGTTCATTATACGGAAGAGGAATGGTCTTCTCCAATTTATGATGAATGGCATTTGGCCTCAGAGGTTTTAGAGATATCATCAGCTTATGTTTCATTCACAGACAAAGTTAAGGAACTCTTCCTACAGCAGCTTGGAGTAACCATAAAGGAGTCCCTTTATGGACAACGGAAAGTTGATAGTGTCGTGAACATATCCATTCTGATTCAAAGAGATTTGTACTTTGCACTGTTTGGTGACGAAAGTCCAGGGCCCTCGTCATCGTCTGGAATCAGTGGGCAACTGGAATTGCTTACTTGGACAGAACTGGCACTATTGCATCATTAATGAGAAGGGTGATTTTGCCTTTACGACGCGACGCCAGGGACCATTTCATTTTGGATAAAAGAGAGGCAGTCTCTGCAAGAATTTACTGATGAAGGTGGTTAGTGGTGATATACCTATCATTTTACAGCAAAAGATCACAGCATACTGCATGCATTGAGTGCTGTACATGTAGCTACATGTATTCTGGTAATGCATACTGCATGCATTGAGTGCTGTACATGTAGCTACATGTATTCTGGTAATGCATACTGCATGCATTGAGTGCTGTACAGGTACATGTAGCTATTCTGGACATGCAGGAAGAGCTGAGGTGCCAGAAGAAAGGTCTGCATCAAATTCTGCAGAAAGTAAGCGAGGGTGTCACATCAACAACTGAGTTGCCTGACTCAGTGACCTTCCCACTGTGGTCTTATGCAGACATGGATTCCTTGGAGCAAACGCTGAAGGACAGAGCTATTAAGAAAGTTGTGGTAAGAATATTTGTTTCATAATTTCCATTATTTGATTTCAGGTTAAAGTGGAAAACGCATTATAATACAATGATGACCTATTGCATTCACCTGAGGTCCTGTCCACATCAAACCCCCTAAAATGAACCCATCACCCGAGAATCGTCCACCTTTATATAGCCTTCCGGTGATGATGATTCTGTTTGTAGTGTCAGGAGAAAAAATGAACGCACTGCTGATGACTTATCAGATAGCTTATCAGATACACCGGGTCACTAACCAAATACAAAAACCATCCATTCACATTATAAGTGATGTCGATTTTTCGGGAATGCCTGATCAAAAGTTATCTTGTACATCTGGGGAAATGAGAGAAAGTGATTTCCCAGACAACGTTTTAATGGAAATGTGCACCTGAACTCAAAATAGTCGGAACGCATTTCCCCAGTTATGGACAGTCCCATTGCCTGTAAAGAAAAAGTGTTTCTTTTTCATTGATCGGTCAGATTGGAAGAAACTGAAGAAGGAACAACATGGATGTACCTTTCCAAAGACATGGATACACACCTTTACCAAACGGTTAAAGACACTGCATCCTTATTGTTCTTTTCAATAAGAAAATCCTGCATGTAGTCAATCAAATGACCTTGATGTTTCCAGATGAGGCCATACCACTTCAGATTGGAATCAAGATCAGTGGAGATGGAACTCGAATTGGGAAACGCATCCACTGTGTCAATATCACATTCAGAGTTATATATACTCAGCAACGAACATATTTTGGCCATGGTTAGAAAACCAGAAAAGTACAAATTTCTCTCACAAATTTTTGAACCTATCGTTTACGAGTTGCCAGACTTTGTTTCGATTGGTAAGAGAGCTGTTTCTTTACAGTCACATTTAGGTGCCGATATGAAGTTCCTTAATGAAATGACAGGTTTGGGTGCATGTAGTAGTAAATATAGCTGTGTCTGGTGCAAATGTCCTAGCAATGAACGATATATGCATGCAAAGAAGTGGTCTATGACAGATACTGAACTTGGTGCCTGTACCGTTGATGAGATCACCACTCTTAGCAAAAAGCCAAAAACAAAAAACATGAGCTGTGTGGTCCGACCAATTCTTCCATTCATACCCATTCATGCTATTGTTCCGGACCCACTAGCTCATCAGGCCAAGGAGTAGCCAGCAGAGCATCGCTAACAGCCCCACATATCCAGGGTGAGCAGGTTCCTTTACCACAAGGCAGCCATGGGAAGCCTAGGCTCAGCAGTTATTGGGGGTCTTTTCCTCCTAGAGAAGATTAGAATTAATTCCATGACAAAACCAAAGTTGGGCATGTAGGGGGATTTTAGAAAATAATCTGACCCTGAAGATCAGAGAGCAAGTGGGGTTCAGGAAACCAGCTGAGGTTTATCATGAGTCAAAGAAATCTTTGCATCACATTCACTCCAAGAAATAAGAAACAAGTGGAGAACATTTGACACAGGGAGAACAAGAGACATCAACAAGCTGAGAAGCACACATTGGCTGATGACATTTTAAGTATCGAGATCGACTTGGACGAGTCTGGATTTGTGAGACGTGTCATGAGAAGACGCGCAAAGATACCATCCATCATCATATGTACAGACACCCATATTGATTGAATTAAGCCATGCTACTTCAACACATATAAAGCAGAAGACTCCAGTATAATAGGGGTCAACAAAACCTTCAATCTTGGCCCTCTCCACGTCACATCATTGATGTACAAGAACGTAGCAGTGAAGAACCAATGACTACCAATTCAAAACCTTCAATCTTGGCCCTCTCCACGTCACATCATTGATGTACAAGAACGTAGCAGTAAAGAGGACAACAACCAATGACTACCCCATTCATCTGTGTTGACTGTGTATGTAAATATTTAATCTACATAACCTCCTTGATATGAATTGAAAGTGTCACAAATTTCAAAATGGATTTGATTTGCTTTGTACATGAAAAATCACCGTATTTAGGGGATTAAAGTTTACCTACCCTGTAGAGCCAACATGTGTCTTTGTGAATCATTAATGTCTAAGAACTCAGTTGAATCCTCCGAGGATGTGATCTACTATCGACCTATAGGCCCCCTAACTGTTGACAAATAGACTGAACTGGTACAGTTAATAAAGACATTGAAAACCTTCTCATTCCATGATGCTACGATTTAGAAAACTGTCTTTCATGGGAAAGCAAATGAAAATTTTTGTGATGTTGCAAGTAATCAAGACAAGTACTGACGCAATGAAAATCACTTAAACCTTCCAAAGGTTGAATTTGTACAGAACTGAAGATAACACATGTCCATGATACTTCTTTTATGTCTTTCAGAGATTGCTCATCAATGATCCAGTAAACCCCCTGAGATATGCTGGGGTGCTGGTGAGCAAGGTGGGATACAGGACAATGATACAAAGGGCTTCCAAGGCAGCAAACAAGGGAAAGAAGCTGCTGAATGAATGAGGCTATTGATCTTGTCTTTAAGGAAGAAGAACTGGCAGCATCAAGTGGCATGGGGTTGCGCAAGGAGAAAGGGGACAAGACATCCAAGCCATTGGATCCCATAAAAGTTAAAGCTATTTTTTTTAAGTAATCTAAAGGGAGAGAGCACAGCCCATGACCATGAAAATACGAAGAGGAAGCCAACATACAGGCCACAATGAGAAACTCAGTGGAAATGGCTACGTTCATACGTTATGATGGTGATGCAAATGTTCAACACAGTGTGCAGAGATATGAACCCAGGCGCAAACGGAACATTTTCTATGATGGCACCGACAACTTCAGGGTTGACTCTGTAAGAGCGCATTGTTAATAAGACAATCATATGTTGGCCAAGTCTCACAAATCTGCCAGTGAAAAAATACATGGCACAAGTCAGGCAGAGTTGATGCTAAAAAACATGAACGTAGCAGCATTAGCCAGATAAATACATGTAGCTTGGTTTCAAAATGCACATGTCATTGCAAAGCATGGACATTGTGAGTTTCTGAAGTGAATAAATGCAAGCACATACCCAAACCTGACTAATATGGTATTTGCCTTAATAAGCTGTTTCCATGGCCCAGCTGTTGAGTAATCTTTCAGCATCATGAAGGATGTCCTCATCAAAAAGAAATTTCTACCAACTGAGCTTCCAGCCCTAAGTTGGCAGTGTTATTGGGAACACCACCAATGTAGGGCTGGATAGCTCAGTTGGTAGAGCGCCTGTACAATATTCAGGAGCTCGCCGGTTCGAATCCCGCTCCAATCAAATTTTCTTTGTTCACTTTTCAATGACTTTAAAGTGGTTATTTCATGATCAAATGAGAAACAAGTGGAGAACATTCGACACAGGGAGAACTACATCAACAAGCTGGGAAGTGCACATTTGCTGACGACATTTTCAACATGGAGATCGACTTGGACGAGTCTCGATAGTGTGAGACATATCATGAGAAGACATGCAAAGATACTATCCATCATCCTCATGTACAGACACACAAATTAATTGCATTAATGCTACTTCAACACATACATAAAGCAGAAGACTCCAGTATAATAGGGGTCAACAAAACCTTCAATCTCTGCTTGGGTCAACAAGAAGAAGCAACCCAAGAATCTTTTCATAGAAATGTACCACTCATCTCTTGATATCAAGAGTCAAGAGAGAGTCGTGGACTCCACAGCAGATGGAGTGCTGCAATGTGTCACAAGTTCAGAAGGCGCTCATCTTTTTATGAGAAAACTGACAATGGGGATGTTGCAAAGTCTGTTGTCACTGTTATAGAAACAGGTCAACTGGACGTCTGGGCCCCGTCTTCCTGGTCAACCTTCCTCTCCAGCGTCCGGACAAACTTTGGGTTGATGATATGTCTGAAGATGTTTGGAGTTTGGCCAATGTGAAAAAGTTGCCAAAGTAATTCAGGGCAATAATGTGAATGCTGAAGGACTCCTTCAAAGTACAACTGTCTTAATTAATCATCTAAGAAGCAGGCATTCCTCTGAGCAATGTAAGGAACTAGTTCAAGATAACAAAGAATGTGACACAGAAGCTAGAGTTGAAGATACCCAAAACTGGACGGCATTCCAAAATGCCCCAACATTACAGGAATACTTTGGCATAATGCAGATTCGTGGAAATCAATGATGACTTAAATAATACTCATTATGGATTGTAATTGAGTATTGCAAAAGCAAATGTTTGAATTAGACATGGATACAGTGTATGTAGCAATCATTCGTTTGAGAGTTATTTGATTTGCTAATTTATCATGAAATGGAAGCTGTGAAGTACATATTGCCAAATACATCACAGAACCCTGGATGGGTCTGCTGAGTGAATCTCATAACATTCTTGAGGTGAATGATTTTTACCAGGAAGATGTCACCACACTAGAGAAGTGGATATCAGATCCTTCTTCTATGCTAAAGACAACGTCTACCATATTTGCCTTTGTGGCAATGAAAGAAGATCTGTTCTGTAGTAAACTGCTCACATTCAAGTCCAGAGAAGAACAAGCAAGTGTGGAAGAAATCAAGAAAGTCATTCTGAGGCAGCTTATAACTCAGCTGCCCGGTGGATGCTTCTGGAATCCAGATGAGCAGCTGAAAGAGCATAATATATCTGGGGAATGGAAGTGTGCCATGGTAGACCGGCATACATGTACCACAAGCTAGTTCACAATATCAGTATGTTGTAAATCTTGAGGTTAACAATTTATTACTATATGACATTGCTATCAAAGGTATGAGCAGCCAGGCATGAGTAATGAGGAAGTCCTCTCCAAAATACGAAATCGACATCACATAACTAGTGACAAAATTGACTTGCCTCCAGTCATTAAGACCCTAAAGCAAAAACAAAAGGTGATGTATCAGAGATCTAAAACATGCATACGTGCTGGAGGCAAGTCTTTGGGAGTACAGTTGAACAATTGTAAACAATCAGAGTATTCAATTAAGTTACCGCACAAATCTGGTAGTCCCGCTAAACGAAAACTAGAAGATGACTTAAATGATCAGCGAAATAAGCGCATCAAGGTTGAACATGAGTTGACCTCAATATAAGCAGATTTGAGGAAACAGAAATGAAACGTCTAGAATTAGAACTTCAGGTGGATCGGTTAAAAAATCCAGTGAAAAGACAAAGAGGTCAGAGAGGTCAAGGCAAAAGTAAAAAAAAGTTGTACAAAATCACAAAAATACGTAAACCGAGCCAAAGTCTTCAATGACATACAAAACAATGTAGAGGAAAGTACAAAAGATACTGGCCTAAAACCTGTATATGTTTGTATATTATGTCCCATGCCATGCACATAGTCTGAATCTAGTCCTTATGGAATTATTATGGATGTTACCAAATGCATCCCAGAGGCTGAACTATCCGAGTCACTCCCAGAGAATGTTAACTAGATCGAAACCTTTGGAGAGGCTTTTTGAAAGGTTTATCGTTTGGCGAGAATTGCTGTTGTCCTGCCAGTTACATCTGCATCATGTGAATGTAGTTTCTCAGCACTCAAATTGATCCAGACTGTAGTGCAAAACTCAATGGGAAACATCAGATTAACCAATCTCGGAATTCTCTCAATTGAGAACGAACATGTGCAGAAGATACATGTAGACCTCAACCATTTTGTGGATGAATTCGCTGCCTTCCTGCCTAATTACCTTACAGGAACAATAAATAATATCAATAAAGATAAACATGAGCCAGAACATGTACACCACATTAGTTTGATCTGTTAATGTGTTGTTGTACTGATACACTGTACCTACGACTTGGTAATGCTAAAAAGGCTTATTAGCAATGTGGTTAGCATTTTGTTGTGTGATGCATTCATCAGTTGTTTCCCTTCCCGTTCCCCTGAGCTAAATATGTATGTGAGTTCTTATGTGTTTTTTTTTTACATTTTTGAGATTGTAAATTTTGATGATTTATTGATTATTTCATTACAGATATCAAAATTTACCAGTTCTTCTGTGCCTTAAAATTTGAAACTGGTAGGGATGTACAGTCATGACTCTGGTGTGACAACCAATGCCAGTGAATCGTTCAATGCTGTCATGAAACGTGTCTTGGAAAGAAAAGAGGTAGCGGTGGACAACATGGTCCTTATTAACCATGCTATTGAAATACCACAGGATTGTAGGTGGGTTCTGGAGCCTCTAGGGATGTACAGTCGTGTGACAACCAATGCCAGTGAATCGTTCAATGTGGTCATGAAACGTGTCTTGGATAGAAAAGAGGTAGCAGTGGCCAGCATGGTCCTTATTAACATCTGTTCCATGTCATGTCCTTGCGTGTAAAAAAGTATCTAAGAAGTGAAAGATCATCAGTTCGCCCACTACTGGTAATCACAAGAAGGTGAAACACCAAAATGTCAAGGAAGTAATAAACAGTGCACTGACAACCTTTGACAAGCAACAAGCTGCAGCAAGTAATGATGGAGTGGGAGGAATGATAAATGGAGAGGAAGTGTGAGAGAGAAATCATTTGAAGACGAGAAGATTGTGAACATGAACTACGGCTGATTAGAATGTTTGGCCAATTAATTGCCCAACTTGGAGGTGTCCTGCTCATCAGGAACCAGCAGGAAATTCACCTGCTCATCAGGAACAAGCAAGCAAGTCACCAGCTCATCAGGAACCAGCAAGCAATTCACCAGCTCATCAGGAACCAGCAAGCAATTCGCCAGCTCATCAGGAACCAGCAAGCAATTCACCAGCTCATCAGGAACCAGCAAGCAATTCACCAGCTCATCAGGCAGGTCAGGAACCAGCAAGCAATTGAAGGTGTTGACCTTTGCTTTAAGCTATATTTTATTTTGGACATATGTTTTCCCTGGCAGTGTACAACAATGTGGGAATTCATCCAGAAGGTGGTGTATCACCTTAATGAGGACCAAGGTTATAACCCACGATACATTAGATCTATAACAGCATATCTTAAGAATAAGCAGTGTGGCCAACAATAAGCAAGTTTGACAATTACTGGATTATGGTTATTCAGTGTTGAGTCATCACACCTTTCCGAGTCAAACTCCAACATTTTCTTTAAATTTAGTCAAAGTAAATACTCTTAAAATATAAAAAATCAAAGAAATATCAAAATCTTCAAGTCTCTTTGCCAGATGCCTCCTCACATACACATTAGGACTTACTCAGATGGCCAAAGGTGACGTTGATAGCATACTAGATGCTTACCAAGAATGGCTGCAGGAGCTAGCACACACACTTCATATACCCTGGTAGCTGCACCCGATGTCACCAAAGACGAACAACAAATATACAAGGAATTACTGTGTAGCATTAAAAGCACAATGAGTTCAGTTGACAGTTCAGTGAGGAAGTGGAATGTCTCCGCAAGGAACTACTGCCTACTGTAGTGGAGAATTGGCAAAATATGCCGAAAGATGAGAAGGAGAGTGTCACTGCATTTGGAAGATTCTATTGTAAAATGCATCCTACCATAAACTTTACTGAAGAAATAAATAAAATCCTCAAATCATTCGAAGACATTACAGTCTGGGGAAAGAACCCTCACACTCTGACAACATCTGAAGCAGGAGTGCCTCGTTTGGTCCACACAACAAGTAAGGCTTTTAATCATCGTGGGTTGGATCAGTCAGGAGTAGAGGATGCCTTCACATCGTTCTTGGAAAATAAATTTCAAGTCAAGAACAACATAGTTGACTTCATCGGCAACCGGACAAACATCTTATTTGAAGGTGGTGCAGCAGCAGTGTACTATCACCACATTCACATATCCAACTATATTGCATATCTTCCCAATCCAAACTGGCTCCTGTTAGCAGTGAAGGAGGATATTCTAGAGCCAATCCAACAAGCAGATGGTAACGACAGTTATAGAAATGTGACGAAGCCTGTGTCAGTTGAGGACTACAACAAACACATGTGTGGAACGGACCTGGTAGACCAGTACTTCCAGTACTACAATCACTCCTATCAAAGTGTCAAATGGTGGAAGAGGGTATTTTTCCACCTTCTGGAGGTCTGCATCACAAGTGCATTCATTGTTCACAAGAACATACATGGCAACTCCAAATTGTCTTCCTTGGAGTTCCAGCAGGCGGTTATCCAGGGTCTACTTCAAGGCTGGAACAGAGATCAGAAACGAATCAGTCTATAATACAAAGGTATGGATCTCTTGTGCTCTTTCACAGTTTGTGAAAATCCCAACGTCATGTTAAGTGTGCCAACAATGTCCGCATGCATGGGAGAAACTTCAATACTATTATTTGCAACTTTTTTTCAAATTAACAAATACTTAATTTCAGATCCACCTGGGTTTACAATTTCATTGGATAACATCCAGAAGGGGGTTCATCGAAGACATCAGTCTTCAGAGAGGTCAAACCGGATGTTGATGTGGACCTTGGCGTTTGCGGCGGTCAACAGGGTTGATTTGGAAGGAGGTGTGATGGATGAGGATCAGCCACTTCGTAGAGCTGAAGAGATGCCCCTGTCAACCTTCCTACCACAGCCAGAAGACTGGATGGCATTACGATGTCACATGAAGACATTGATCACAAGAATGATTACAGGAGGAGCACTGCCGTCTCTCAGCAATATCGCCCAAGGAGCTGTATCAGCACACATTCCACATGATCACAGTGCAGAGTCGGCTAAACTCTCTCATCTCACATCAGCACACATTCCACATGATCACAGTGCAGAGTCGGCTAAACTCTCTCATCTCACATCAGCACACATTCCACATGATCACAGTGCAGAGTCGGCTAAACTCTCTCATCTCACATCAGCACACATTCCACATGATCACAGTGCAGAGTCGGCTAAACTCTCTCATCTCACATCAGCACACATTCCACATTAGCTCCACACCCACTCCCCGGGACTCGGCTTGACATCCCAGCAATTCCCAGCAATTCCCAGCGATTCCCAGCCATTCGCAGCTTCTATTGCTTAACCAATCTCTTTACTGCAAATTCCCAGCAGTGTGCCAACTTTGCCAACCAATGGTAGAGGGCCATGCACGGGGGGGGGGGGGGGAAGACTGCGCATGCTCACAAACTTAAAGAAATGAGAGTAATCCGCCATTGTTTTTTGGTTCGGCGATGCGGGCGGAGGCTATGCATAAACCTATGGTGAAGAAGAAACGAGAAAAAGGTAAGATTTCTGTAATTACAGTTCTCTTTTTATTGGCTTTGGGACAGAAGTAGTCCAGATTTTTTTTCGGGAACAATGAATTGGCTCCGGGATTGAATTTAAAAGGCGATGTAAAAGAGGTTCAGTATCTTGTAATCCGCCATCAAGTTGTTTTTTGGTTCGGCGATGCGGGCGGAGGCTATGCATAAACCTATATGGTGAAGAAACGAGTAACAGGTAAGATTTACGTATTCAAAGTTCACTTTTTATTGGCTCCTGGACAGAAGAAGTTCACCTTTTTTCAGGTACAATGAATTGGCCACGGGGTAGAATTTATAAAGCGATGCAAATGAGGTTCAGTAACTAACTGTTTTCAATGCAAAGTTGTGATGTTCAACTGTTGGAATTCAATTTTGATTCAGAATTTTACTATTTTTAGGGCCTACTGCAGACCATGCATGAAGGATTAATACCATGAGAACTTAACTTACATATGCTCTTCTTTAACCCTGAAAGCCAGTTTGTAGGAATTGTTTCACTATTTTATTTAAGTATTATTTGCCCTGTTCTAGATAATTACCACTACACTAAGATCAGTTTTGCTTGTTTTTTGTTTGGCCTAACCCAGTCCTGGTACCAGAATTAAAGTTACAGTTTATTTCCCCCTTACTTTCTTGCTTTAATACTGTGATACTTTCCAGGTTTAGTAACTCTAATTCTAAAAGTTTCTCGTGGTTTTCATGTGCATCATACCATGGAGGAATAATAAAACATAGTTCCTCCATGATCATACCATGCCTTATAGCCCTTTGTTACTTTCTTTCTTGGAAGTTCATGTGATGATTTATTTGGTCTAGCCAGGAAGGGATTTGAATACATAATGAGCCCCATAGGTCTGTGCAGTAACTTTAATTTTATGAGGTGCTAATCCTTTGGTGCACAATGGCTTGCAGTTCTTAAAGAGACTTTTAGGAAACTTTGTGCTCAGTCTATTTTTCACATGTACTAGTACATGTATGTTGTAATCTTAAATAATCTTGTGTTTCTTTTCCTGGTTTAATAATTTTTATATTTTGGAAAAAAAAATGAAAAAATCAGGATTTTAAAAGCAAGTTTCTTTTCCTTCATTCCCAACTTTTTCAGGGGTTTTGCAAACTTTTCAATTGAACCCAGAGTCCTCCCTGAGTAAGATTATAATTTGCTATTCCAGTTCACAGATTTTCCTTGTTACATGAGCAGTATTTTGTACTTGTTGCAAGGTGTTACATACTTCATTGTCATGGGGTTACATGTATTTAATGCACATTATTTTAACTCTTTTTTTCTTCTTCAGTATGCCGAAGAAAGGGAGGCCCGATGCATATTGGCATGATATAATGCTGAAGTATGCTGCCGGTGAACACCGCTTTAGAGTTGGACAATCACCAGGCTCAACAAAGTGGAAGAAAGTTGTCAAGGCCATTGATGAATGTCCACGCCACAAGACGACCAACACAGTTGATCTGTTTGGCAAGCAGATAGTTTGCAAGTGTGGCTACCACAAGGTAAATTATGTGCATGTGAGTCATACACAGACATGCTTGAACCTTCCTTCCAGGGTTGATAAAAATCATGATTTTTTTTATTTAAATCATGATTTAAATGGAGTGTTTTAAATCAAACAACCCTGCTTCCCCCCCCCTCCCTTGAATATAGTTCTTGTGGACTGCTTGGCAAAATTATGTTTCCTTTGTTAATGTTTTGGCTTTTACTAGCTAAATTTCACTTTTCAGAACATGATGGTTTCTGTTTCTGATGGACGATGTATGATAAATATGTGTAACATCGATTGTGCTGGAAAAAGTTATTGGTGTCCATATTGCCATTGATGAACATTTTGTGTACAAACAAACATTGTTATTGGCTGATTGTTGCTGATGTAAATATATGAGATCAAAGAACAAGGGTTTCTGCAAACTGGTCTGTGAGTCTACACTCCCCAGTTCTAAATTCACCATCAATATATTGCCACCTTGCTAGTGCTTCTATCTTCACCTGATTTGGGGAACTGTCTTGATGAGTTTAAAAAACGCTTGTCTTTTCCTATCCTTCCTTTGCTGGCCTCTTTAATACTTTTATTTTGAAGATAATATTTCTATAAAGTCCTTGCAATGATAGGCTTACTTAATATTTGTGCATTTTTGTTTTTGATTTACAGAGCAAGCAAACTCAATCCACGGCCGCAAAGTCAGTCCCAGCCAGCAGCTCTAGATCATTGTCATCTGCATCTCCTATTCCATGCTATGAGTGTGAGCAACTTATAAATGTGGATGACTTTGAAAACCACCTGGCAAAATATCATGCCAAAATTGCATGTGAACAATGCTCTACCATTGTAAATACAGAATTAGAACTTGTTCAGCATGTGGAAACTGTTCACTACCAGGCATTAGTTGCTGTCTCAACTACTGCTGACCGTCCACCGTCCAGTCGTCCACCAGCTGCATCTCCTGCTGCTGACCGTCCACCGTCCACGCTCTCTCGTCCACCAGATGTCTCAACTCCTGCTGGCCGTCCACTGTCCAGTCGTCCACCAGCTGCATCTGCTGCTGCTGACCGTCCACCATCCACACTCTCTCGTCCACCAGCTGCCTCAACTCCTGCCAGCCGTCCACAGTCCGCACTCTCTCGTCCACCAGCTGCCTCACCTCCTGCCAACCGTCCATTGTCCGCACTCTCTCGTCCACCAGCTGCCTCAACTACTGCCAACCGTCCACCATCCGCACTCTCTCGTCCGCCAGCTGCCTCACCTCCTGCCGACCGTCCACCGTCCGCACTCTATCGTCTACCAGCTGCCTCAACTCCTGCCAGCCGTCCACAGTCCGCACTCTCTCGTCCACCAGCTGCCTCAACTCCTGCCAACCGTCCACCGTCCGCACTCTCTCGTCCGCCAGCTGCCTCACCTCCTGCCGACCGTCCACCGTCTGCACTCTCTCGTCTGCCAGCTGCCTCACCTCCTGCTGACCATCCACCGTCCGCACTCTCTCGTCCGCCAGCTGCCTCACCTCCTGCCCACCGTCCACAGTCCGCACTCTCTCGTCCACCAGCTGCCTCACCTCCTGCTGACCATCCACCGTCCGCACTCTCTCGTCCGCCAGCTGCCTCACCTCCTGCCCACCGTCCACAGTCCGCACTCTCTCGTCCACCAGCTGCCTCACCTCCTGCCGACCGTCCACCGTCCGCACTCTCTCGTCCACCAGCTGCCTCACCTCCTGCCGACCGTCCATCGTCCGCACTCTCTTGTCCACCAGCTGCCCCAACTCCTGCCAACCGTCCACCGTCCGCACTCTCTCGTCCGCCAGCTAACGTAAGAGGCAATTCATTCTGTTTTTGTTCTGCTCTTATACAGACAGAGCACAGTCTCTGTAATGCAGAGAAGATATTCTACTTCATGTGCATATTGTTTCATGGACAATAGGTAATGTCACGGTGGCACTAGAGTCACTGAAAAATCTCATATATACAGAAGCAAATGGAAGGCACAGTGTGCAACCACAAAGTATGGAAGGAGGTTAAGTCATAAAAGAGCCACACCGCCGAAAAATGTCACAACAAATGAGCATATCTCCGAAGAAAAGGTATAGAGATGTACCAAAGAACAATGCTGGACAACAATTGTCTTGCAATGAACAGGTTGAAAGATGTCTGAAAGACGCATTATGTATCCTCAAACTTAAAAAACAGTGGAAGCAGGATGTTAAAAGAAGACTTCATCTGGTGGCAGAGGATGTAGAGTCCTTTCCTATGTGACATGTAAAACGATTAATTACATTGATGTCTTTCATTTGTCTAACTTTATCAATAGACGAGGACAGAGCCCACATACAGTCATGCTATCAAGTGATGCAGATGTTCCACCACACCAAGAGCGAAAGTTCTTAGTGTTCAAAAGCTCACTACTGAAGCTGTTCGAGAAGTGCCACTGGTGTTGCTCTTCTAATGTCAAAGTGACAAAGAGAACTGCAGCTTGACAATAGGGCAACAGTGCCACAAGTGCCTACGACGATTCTGCTGGGAGTCCCAGCCTTGGTTTGCATCAATACCAGCAGGGAGTGTTCTCCTCTCTACTGCTATCATGTTTGCAGGTGCAGATCCTACACAGACACTGCACCTGCTGAACAGCATGGGAGTTACAACACACACCATCAGAACTTTCTATGACCACCAGGCCAGGTATCTAGTCCCAGCTGTTGAAACAATCTGGAAAAACCAAATGTAAATTTTTCCACTAGGGGAAGTGAAAATGTTATGATAAGATTCACCCGAAGTTGAAACTAACTGTTTGGTCTGTACGTTGTATTAACATAAACAAATAACATCATTATTTCATACCAGGCAATACAACAAACAACCAGGATTTCAATGCATTAAACAATCACTCGACTCTGCCTCCAATTAATTATTCGTACTGTCAAAAAATATAATTTCTTTTGAAAAATATAGGCAGTCATTTAAAATGACGAGACTAAGGTGTACGGCCTCACCCCTGAAGGAACACTCGACCATTCTATGATGACATAGGGAGAATAGATTGCTGAACGTTATTAAGATGAAAGCGACACTGACCCCCGATGATGATGACAGCAACTCAGATGACAGCGACGAAGCGCACTCCATCACTGAAGAAACTGTAGCAGAAGATGAGGCCCAATGTGACACTTCACAATCTCAATACAAAGGTATGGATCTCTTGTGTTTATGAAAATCTCAACGTTGTGTTAAGTGTGCCAACAATGTCCGCATGCATGGGAGAAACTTCAATACTATTATTTGCAAATCTGGGTTTACAATTACGTGGGATAACGTCCAGAAGGGGGTTCATCGAAGACATCAGTCTTCAGAGAGGTCAAACCGGATGTTGATGTGGGCCTTGGCGTTTGCAGCGGTCAACAGGGTTGATTTGGAAGGAGGTGTGATGGACTAGGATCAGCCACTTCGTAGAGCTGAAGAGATACCCCTGTCAACCTTCCTACCACAGCCAGAAGACTGGATGGCATTACAATGTCACATGAAGACATTGATCACTAGATGGCATTACGATGTCACATGAAGACATTGATCACTGGATGGCATTACGATGTCACATGAAGACATTGATCACTGGATGGCATTACGATGTCATATGAAGACATTGATCACTGGATGGCATTACGATGTCACATGAAGACATTGATCACATGAATGATTACAGGAGGAGCTCTGCCATCTCTCAGCAATATCGCCCAATTTTCGACCCCTAATAAGACATAGCAGAAGCGAGTGTTAGAAGAACCCAAAATATTACCTAAAATACAACAGAATTCCTTACTCTATGGTCTAACAAGTGGCAAGGGGGTTGAGATACTAATTTTGTTAAATATTTCTTGGGGTAATATGCCCCCATCTTGTTGGAATAGGGTTTAAAAAAGCATAGAACATAACTATCACAATCGACATCATGGAACATCATGGATATGGCTGATAGTCATATTTTCAGGTTGTTTAAAGAAAGTGCTATGGCCAAAGTTCCAGTAAAAATGGCTCATGCTAAGATAGAGGAAGTTATTCCTACTTTCAGTTTGCGTGGAAGAAATTAACTTCTCAGAAAATGTTTTGGGAAGAGTCTCAAACGCGGGAAGCCTGGCCCATCAAAAGGAAACCCCTGTCGGCAATGGGTTTATTATGGAATTGAGCTTAGAGCGCCCAATGACGAGGAAGGATTAGAGGGTATCATGTCCGACAAAATATTTGTGCCAAGCAGTTGGGGCAAGAACCGTGCAGACACCCCACCATTACTTAATGGTGTGGACAACATCCTCCGAGGAGTTCACGTCACGCCCGCTGAAGTTGTGGTGCTTCGGGAAAGAGTTGCCGCTTTAGAGCAACAGCTAGAGCGGGCAAGAAAAGATGCAGATACAAGACCAACTGTGATCAAACATTATACCGGAGGTTTTCCACCTTCTATGATGCTGACTAGAGACCTTATTCCACCAGGTAAAATCATTGGGTCTGGCGCGTATGGGGAATGTCAGATGTCTTTCTATAAAGGAGTACCGGTAGTGGTAAAACAAATGAAAACTGCTGCCGACGAAGCTATGCGAGAGCGTCCTAAATGAGGCAAAAACCATGTTCAACCTGGAGGCTCATATAAATTTGCCACAGTTGGTTGGAGTGTGTACATTGTATACGGGAATTGCCTTATTGCCTTATCACCCAGTATTGGGGCAGTCCTGAAGATGGCAGCCTGACCATCTTCGAAGTCCTCAAATCCAAATTGCTTCTTGGGTACGTTGTCGAAATGCTGAAATGATGCAGCTTTTTTGATCCCCGCTTCAAAACACTGCTGTTTTTAAGTGATACGGACATTGATGACATCCATGACACAGTGACACAGGAGATGATTGTAATTGCGGAAGAAGAAGCCCCTGCTGAAGAGCTCACCGCATCAGCTACAACAAAGGCCCACCTGCAAAAACATCAAAGATGTCGTCCCTTTTTGGCAAGATGTACAAGGGGGTGAAACTGAGCACCGGCTCAAACGAGATGAGGTGAAGAGATTTATGTAAGTAATTTCACCATGCCCCACATCGTACCACAGACTAGTAGAACTACATTTCCATCGGTACAAGCAGCGTTTATGGAGATATAGAGAGAGGACGAGATATTTAAGGAGGTACAGTGTACTAACGGTAAAAACAAACCAGTATATGGTATTATCACCAAGCGACTTGCCGCAATGGGGTACACTCGAACCCTTGGTCAAATTAAGAACAAAAATACGCAGGCTGAAGGGGAGTTACAAGGACTGTAAGAAGCACAATTCTACATTTGGTTGTGGAAGGAAGCAGATGTTCTTGATGAATTTCTTTGACACCGACCTGCGAACAGCCCCCCTTTAGCAGGGCTTGAAATAGTACCAGCCCGGTGGACAATGTCTAGCAAAAACCGCTCCGGGCTAGCTAGAACTCACTTCCTTGGTTGCCCGGTGGGCTAGTAAAAAACGTACCTGGTTTGGATCAATCAACATGCTTTCGGGTATAATAAGTGTGAAAAATACCGTCTTGAACAAGACTAATGTCCCATGCAGAGAACACACAACCTGTTAAACACAACTTGCTAATTGGTACAATCTCTTCTCTCCTTGTTTGTAATGTGCTAATGATTGGGAGAATGCTGTATGTACCTCTAGTGGGCAGGACTGGACTCATGAACCCGATTCCCGTTTTTGCTTTCATCCTGTGAACATCTCCCACTACTCGGCTCCAACCTTCACCTCAACGCTACGGCTTTTGTAGCTAAGCACCATGATACATCATTGCGATTGGGATGGATGTTGTGTTCCCTTTCAGGACAAACACGGACTGTTTCGACACATGTTCCAGCACTGGCCATGGCAGGTTAGCCCCTATGTCTGCACATACTGCAAGAAGGGATATTACACTCAAGCACTACTGGGAACCCACATGCAGACAATGAAACATCAGGAACAGTTCCAGTATGCCAAAGGAAGTGGGGAGGCCCGATACAATGCCGTTCCATTTGCTCACCACTGGATGGCCAAGGCATTGGCTAAGGGTGAACTCATAAGCACTGTCCATCACCATCGGCTCATGATGATGCAAAAGCTGACAACCGATGAGCTTGAGCCCCCGACCATGATTGCCCCGACCTAATGTGATAACGGGTATGATCCCATCTCTCCTGTAGCTGGCGAGCATACTCTGCTGCAGGATGAGGGATGAGGCTGCTGCCAGTGATGACAGGGTATCCATCCTGTCACCATGCTCCCAGGAGGTCACCTGAAGTTTTGATATACTGTAGATGTGGTCCCATCGCTGCTTTCCCCGCTGATACCAGATTTCGCACAACCAGTCCCTACTATCATACCTCCAACCAGTACTGTGCTTACAGCCAGAAATCCCAGCATGACTTGGCCCACCTTGACGGATGCCAAGCCAACGGACCGGCCAACGGCATCACGGCCGATTACGACCCCATTGCTGCCGGCAATGCCATATCCAACCTTCCCCTAAGCAGAGTTGTAACCAAGTCATTTTTTCTCAAGTCAAGTCAAGTCGCAAGTCATTCTGTCTCAAGTCAAGTCAAGTCACAAGTCATTTCGTCGCAAGTCAAGTCAAGTCGCAAGTCATTTCGTCGCAAGTCAAGTCAAGTCACAAGTCATTTCGTCGCAAGTCAAGTCAAGTCAACAAGTCAACCATAAAATATTTTGCCCCAAAATAAACTACTCGGCACAGTCTTTGCTGCAGATGGGTAAACCGTTTATTTAATAGATGGCCGTTGAATAAAAGAAGGGACATCTAACACATTAGAGGGTGCATATGAAACAAGAATAAAGAGCTTTTAAAGATCGGCCTGTTGTATATAACTGTGTGTTTACTAAATAGACACCAGCTTCATGTTACAAGAGTTGGGCATGGAGCGTATGAGTAAAATGACAGCCGCCATGCCACGACAGTTGAAGTTGACACGGCACGGCGAGTCTGTTCCATTTTACTGGTAGGCCTAGTTAAAGAACCCATAAACACAACACGGCTGAAAACTCGTTTTTCGATCGTCAAAAAATTCATATATATAAAACATTAAAAAATCATAGCAAAAATTCACATCTCAAAGTGATCGCGAATTAAATTTTAGATAAAGAATAATATATTGAAACACCTCAACTTCAGGGAAAAATGATGTTAAAACTAACGTTAATCGATAGCTGACGTTAGCTTTTCCTTCCTCCATGCTAGTGGTGAAAAACTTGTTACGAAGTGCGTTCCTGTCGTTCCATTTTAATAATCCAAAATCATATGATCCTGCCATTTGCGAGTTATAAGCACAAGCAAAATGAACATTCACTGTGGGTTATGGAAGATTTCCTTACCCAGCGAAACAAAAAAATAGGTCCTAATGTCGGAAATTAATGTCCTCTACGACCAGCAGAAACATTTGCTTCGTGTTCCCTACACACATGGCACAAAACGTATCGTGGATGCAATGGAAGTCTGGTTACGGAATCACATAATAGTTAACTAGAGACGAGACTCAAGAGTAGTCAAGAACCAGACATAGTAAACTTGTATCAGTCGATATCATGGGAACCTTTACGCGAAAAGCTCGTCCATCGGTAATTAACATTACCCGACTCTCGTGTGTATGTACACGGCCAGCGCTAGGCTACACACGCACGTGAGCTGAACTATTGAGCAAATCATTACGACGTCATGCGTACTTAAAATACCCCGGTAGTTAAAGTAATCCGAAGGCTGAGGCAAGTCTAATAATTCCGAGCACAACAGGCCCATCGTTCTTCACAGCACACCGTATACCGCGTGTGGTCGCTGTGTAGGCACCGTGCGATCGAGATATGTCGACCGTTGTGTGAGCTCTGTCGCCCGTATACGTGCTGTGTAAGTTTTACGCTACAGAACATTGTTTCAGTGCTTTATGTCAGGAAAAGTAAACTGTTCTTCTTTCGGGAGGCAAATCATTTAAAATACACGATGGTTTAATGTTGACTTGCAAGTCATTTTTTTAATAGTCAAGTCATTTTGGCTCAAGTCAAGTCAAGTCTCAAGTCATTTTGGTTCAAGTCAAGTCAAGTCGCAAGTCATTTTGGCTCAAGTCAAGTCAAGTCGCAAGTCACTAAAATCAGTGACTCGAGTCGGACTCGAGTCCAAGTCACCGACTCGAGTCAACAACTCTGCCCCTAAGCGCCGGTGTCTAAACCAGCAGTCCCAGTCGTCTTTGGCTACAAAGGTCTCGAGTGTCCCCACGTGTTCTGAAGAGGAGTCACTGAACATACACCTTTATGCCAGGAGTTTGGTCTCTATCCTCCAAGATAATATTTTAACTAAGGACGACATCTCCTTGAACACTCATTGAACTCTGGACTTATTATGTCTTGGACTATAAATTGATTTTACATACATCAATGTAGTTATTACAAGAACCGGATGATACAATAAATAAAAGTTAGTGAACCCTATTTGGTTGCATCGTACACTTAAGAATGTATGGCAGTTTCTTTTCACAAATTGTAATGTGCATAACCAGTATTGTATGAAGAGGATATTGAAATTCAAAAGCAATATATTCCATACACACTAATGACACTGTGTTCTCAACAGTCCACGTGTAATTCCAATGATAATGATTATCTTGTACTTTCTTGAACAATTCCAGACTGTGAGCATGGATTTTCCACCATGAAGAGATTGAATACTGAGGGCCGGAATCGTTTGGGAGAAAAAACACTCAACAGTCTGCTGATTATACCAAAGATAATCATTTCTTTTCATCGACAAGAAGGAAGGACAGATATTTTCTTTGTAACAATGGAGACTTTGCTAAGCTGTGAGAGAAAAGACGTGATGATCAGTGGCTGTCAGGGCTATATGTCAAATTTCTTTGACAGTCCTTGTTCATGATAATTAAATCCAATTTGGGGGGGTTTTTGGGTGTGGCCCCTTGCCACACCCACCACCTGCGCAACGTAAGAATGGCTGTTCTGTGTATGGGCTGGGTAGTATTACACCCCAGCACCTCAAACCTTTTGTACCTTCCATGTTAAATAAACCTCACCCAGCTCCCGGACTAACACAGAAGCCACTCGAGAGATAAGTTGTGTGGATAAGATGTATAAAGTTTGTTTGTTATGATAGCACATAATTATGTGTGTGGGCGTAAAGTTTACTGTGTGTGGTAATATTGAAGTGCATGAACTTGTTGACAACTTGTGGGGAATTTTTTTTCCCTGAATGTTACAACCATATCTTGTTGCTTTGATCTTATGGCAGATTATAAGCTGGTAAAGGCAGAATGAAATTAATTACATTTTGTCCGAGCACTTTAAAAAAAAATCTACTTGTACGCACAAAGCCAAAATAAAACCCAAAGAAGTCAGCATTACTGTTCTCATCTCTGTTTCCCTTTGCGCCAGTGTAGTACGTCAAGGAAGTTGCGTTCGTATTTTATAAACAATTACTCTATGGTTTAAACAGTTAATCACGTGCAAGCTTGCTCTATGCATGCAAGGGAGTTTTTTTGTTAGTGTGGCAGATTTTATAAAGTTTTGTAACCATAGCAGTCGTTTGTACGAGTTCATCTGGCACTTAGCTCGTGGAAGAAGTAACGTTAATTTACTGAAAAATTTAGTTGAATTTTGAATTCAGAGAAAGTTGGTTCGAGATTAGTACACCGAGTTTGAAGTTATTTGGCAATTTTCCCCCACTGTTTCTGATCCTGGGGCTGGGAAATCTACTAATAAGCTTGATTGTGCAGATCATGACCGAGAATACGATCAAACAAAACGGCAAAGATCCTACCGGAAGGAATGGGAGTCAGAATTTAAATGGCTTTCCTATATCGGAAAGCTTGGACTTATGTTCTGCAAGTTATGTCGAGCTGGCAATATCACGGGCAACGGCAAGAGGCAAAATGTCTTCTACAAAGGAACGGATAACTTTAAGACCGATTTGATCCGAACTCACGCTACCAGGGACAACCATCACATTGCAGTAGATCGGGAGAAGGTCAGACAGTATGCCCCCCATACAAGCCCAGCAGAAGTACCTGTAACTATCTTACCATTAGTTTGTGGCAAGATTTTATATTTGGCAAAGTGTGGGTTGACGTGCAGACAGATATTTCTAAAACTTGGGAGAGAGGGCCATGTGCATTCTATAAGTGGGGTCCGTCGAGTGATTCAGCGTTTTGAGGAAATAGGTACTCTTGCGGACAGACGGCAATCAGGATGGCGGCCACGTATGAATTGCCGTCATCTACGGATCATCGAGAAAACACTTCATGATGATGATGAATCAACGGCAACTGATCTCCGTGGTGTACACAAGGAAAGTGTTTCCCTTAGCACAATTAAGAGGTGGAGAAGGCGCCTTAGATGGGTAAAGACTGGGGCAAAATACTGCCAACTGATTCGCCTGGAGAATCAACTTGCCCGCTTTGAGTACGCAAAAAGATGCTTAGATACAAACAAACATTTCAAAGATATTGTGTTTAGCGATGAATTCTCTGTACAGATGGACCGCCACACGAGGACAACATTTCGTAAGATTACCGATAAAGGTTGAAGAAAACTAAAGCCGCGGGCACAACACCCAACCAAAGTTCATGTTTGGGGAGGCATCTCATGGCGTCTCAAAGCTCCTCGTTTTCGACTGGATTATGGAGTGAAATTTGTATACCGACAGAATACTCGAGGAGGGGTTGAAACCATTTGTGAACAGGCATTATCCAGATGGACACCGGTTCATGCAAGATAATGACCCTTTTGATAATGATGCCTTTTTCTTAATTAGTTGTTTTTAATCTGTATAAAGATTCTGCTTGTAAAAAATCTGTTTGATTCCGTGTTTTCTTCCATGTAGAGTCATCAAGAGAGAAGAGTATAAAACCTCTGATTGAAAAAATGATAAGAAGCGGCAATAACAGAGAGAAGGCATTCATGGATGCAGAGTTTCTGAGATGGAGCGAGGATGACCATCACAAACAGGAGGTATTTCTTTTGCGCTTTGGTTTTTCTAGAATCGGTGTACATTCCCTGTTTTGTGGAGGCTTCAGGGAGATGTTACGTGTTATGTGCAAGATCCACCGAAGTGGTTTGGCCGGTATGCTCACGCGATTAAAGTTCAAGGTTGAGAAAGTTGTCTCTTCATCAAGCAGCATGCCAAATAAAAATACGACAACAGAACAGCTGAGACAGAAGGTGGACAGTCTGCAGAGCGAGCGACGCATCCTGAAAAGGAATAGCATGGTGCTGGAAGAGAAGATTACATCGATACTAAGAAAGGAAAGTGTGGAGCTTGATTCAGTGGATGAAAGCGCACTGAAGACAGCCATGTTAGTGGATGATGAAGAAATGTCCAAACTCCTACCTAAAGATTCTCCATCACGTCTTCTTTGGGAACAACAAAAAGACTCGCTTGCCAAGAGAAAACAGATGCGATGGCACCCTGCAGTAATCAGGTGGTGCATTGCATTGCAGAGTAAATCTCCAGCAGCATACAATTTCTTGCGGGAATCACAGTTCATGAGGTTGCCACACCCCAACACGCTTCACCCCTATAGTGCATCTCCTCGGATTACAAGCTTACATCTTGCCCTGAGGAAGAGAGGAATGTAGTTGTCTTGCACCGTGTTTACACTTGATCGCGCAACGGAGGATCAGATCCTGCGGTCGCGATCAAGCTCGAGGGATCTGATCCATGCCGCTTTTATACTCGATCCTGATCCCGCAATGATCGTGCGTTGGACAACGGAAGCAAGCGTTCAAAGGTTATTCATTTCGCGCGAAAACAAACCGATCGTTTATTTTTCTGTGGTCTTACATTTCTCAGACGGTCTTCACAAATCCAAATCCCATTTTCTTCAAGCTCTGTGAGATTGTCCAGTCGACTCTCGTGTGTCCACAGCCGACCGCGTATCGCTCCATTCGCCATCTTGCAACCGTGACTACATGCCGTGTGGCGTGTTTTTTGAAAACAAATTGTCGATGTTTTCCACACAAATTTCCTCGCGGAAAAACACTGGCTTATAAAACTACTACGTCTAATAAAATGGCTAAAGCATGCAAGAGAGTATACCCTAAAAAAAAAAATCACAATGTGACGGGATTTAAGCTTTGGAACGGCGATCGAAATAATCATGAAGACAGGAAAAGGAGAACGAAAGTTGCAAGTACCAGTTATCGCTTATTAGGCACACGTGCGTGCAGCTCACAATATTGGTTACCAGCGTAATGTTGTTTGTATCTTGGACCATGCTGTCTGTGCATCGTGCAATAAACAATACTTGCAGTGGCTGGTAAAATACGGCACTTGTTTTCGCACGCTTGGCCATGCTTGTACCGGATGCCGTCACTGTAAATTGCAGGATCCGATCCCGCGTTGCGTTTACACTCAAACCTTGATCCCGCACGCGAGATCGGAACCGGATCCGATCCTTCCCGAGAGGTGGATCAGATCCCTCTTCATCCCGGGATCGGATCCTGATCGCGGGAGCGTTTACACTTATCGTTGATCGCCCTTTGATCGCGCGTTGATCGCCCTCGCGGGATCTGATCGCCCTCGCGGTATCAAGTGTAAACACGGTGTGTCTTGTTTGACAAGATGAAGGTAAAAGCAGGTCTTGTTTACTCTGTCAGGTCTGGAAAAATTGTTGGGTTCACCGATGTGGGAGAAATTTCAAACGAAATATCCAGCTTTGAGCTCAAATGTAAAGGGAACAAGAACACCGAAGTTGCCTCCCATGTTCTCGTGTTTATGGTTCGTGGTTTGATCAGTTCTGCATATTATGCCACAGGATAAAAAGAAAATACCATCCAAATCTTTGAAATTGTCCCAAGAAATAGAATTGTTGTCCTGACTGATGTGGATACATTTAAAGTACATGTACCTACATGTACACTAAGGGAGAGACAATACATATTAAAGATTTTGGCTACGGTGAGCAGAAAATCAGCTCACCAGAGCAATTTGAAGAAGTGTTAAATGTCAAGTTCCCGGGCCTGCAAGAAGGTGGAGGTTTCGAGCTGTTAACAACATCTAGCAACAAAGATATGGTTCAAGTAGAGGGGGCATACTATCTCAAAAACCTCAAGGGCGTTTGGGGCAAAGCCTCCTTTATATCCAGCCTATACAGAAGTCGTTCCCAGAAAATGGCAATCAAGTAAGTGGGAAATGAAAAATGTATAACGAAAATCAATTAAGTTTATTTCATTAACTAGGAATCTACATGTTCGGTGCGAAACCATTAGGGGCCATCTTAATGCTGATCTAAATACTGATTTATGCCATTGTCTATAACTTCCTTTTCTTCCAGCTGCCGTCTTCAGACATTATCCCACAACTGTGGAGCAGGATTTCCGGGATAAGATTAGTGATTACTTGGGTGGTTGCAGGTGACAGGGATGGAGGAAGAAAGAGAGCTCATCCCCCAAGTAGGACCCCACATGCGCTTCATAAAGAATCTCAGAGAATGTCAGGAGAAGGTACATGTACAGTCTATGTAGTCTTTTGCTTTTTTTACCTGTGCAGAGTGTGCATCCGATACCAACTCATATTGTTTCTTCTTGGCTAACCACTATTTTTCTGCTGCTACTGAATTTGGTAATTTTTGGAGGTAATTTTTGGCTGTGAAAACCCTCAATGAAATACCCATATTTCTTTCTTGATAAACCTCCTCAGTAATGGGATACATCTGCTACAAATGTGGGAACCTGATCGCTGGCAACCAAGACAGTTTGGTGTGGCATTTTAGAAATACACTGTACATGTATTCACGAAATTGTTAATGGGTTGTTTATTGCACAGATCACCTGCAGTCAAGATGGATGCCTGCGATCATTTCGAACTCATTTTCGAACATTCAAGAATCATCTTCAAAAAGAACATCCCCTTCATCAGGAGTATACCTACCATCATTTCAATCCTATTCATGATCCGGTAGCTATTGGAAATGGTGACAGCATTGATAAAGGACATGAACTGGAGAAGATGAGAAGCTGGAGGTGCCTGAAGAAGGCATTGAGTTGTGGGATACATTTGCCCAATATTTGCCATCATGTCATCTTGTAATATTTGTGTGGAAGGGTTTATATAAAGTTGTGACTTCCTGATATTTTAATAATTTTAACTTTTTATTTTGACTTTTTGGAACATGTGTATTTTGCCCTGCAGGAAGATACTAGATTTAAGACCAGCAGGTAACCTAACCCTATTCTACCTGGTTGTTTAAAATCATAGTTGCAGTATCTGGTTGATAATGTTTGTATCAGGAAAGGTTGTTCCGTTTTGTTCCATGTTTGGATTCATTCTTGCTGCTTCAAGTTGATTTAGGTTGCCTTAACTGCTATCAGGGGATAATAATATTATATATGTCTAATGGAGCAAACAAAATTCAAGAGTTGAGCACGCCTAAAACTGGGTCCTTGTGACTGTAACGTAAAACCTGTGAGATTAACAGTAATTTGGAGAAAAAGAAAAAACTTTGTTATTGCAAAAAAGTGCAATATTGCACTCAGTATACTCACATTGCTCCTGATTAGATGTGCATCTATAATTCTATGAACAAGGATCTTGTCATATGAAATTAAAAAGTAAATGCAATAAAAAAACATGTTCTCTGTTTGATTGTTTTTCAGGTAGTTCTATCCAGTTTACACAGGGAATATAACAGTTTAATTAAAAAGGTAAGCATGTGTTCTTGGCTTAGGTATTCAATTTCTTTAAAAAAACAAGTGCAATTCAAGATCCAGTATTTGGGGAAAGTTTAATTCTTTTACACATTACATCACATTAATAAGGTTTTTAGAAAATGACTAGAAAACTGTATTCATGAAGAAGGGGGGCTGTAAAGCCCTGCCCCTCCCAATGTAACTGCCCCTGTGAAACAGACTTTGTGGACCATGATCAGAGAACACATGCTTATAGACAGTGTGAGCCAATTTTTTTAGTAATTTTGATCCACAACTTCTAGTTATGACTTGGAAATGAGTCAATTTCCAGGTCCAGTGGGTTTAACCGAAATATCCGGGTCATTTTGACCCGGAACTATTAGCTGTGACCCAGAAATTGGTCAGTTGCTGTGACACAGAAGTGGGGTCATTTCGCTTGACCCAACTATCCGGGTTATTTTGCCCCGGAAGCATTACCTGATGTGAAATAGGTCAGTTGCTGTGACCCGGAAGTTGGGTAAATTTTGCTTGACCCAACTTTCCGGGTAATTTTGACCCAGAAAGGGTTGAACCAAATAGAACCCAGATTCCGGGTTAGCTTTGAACCGGATTTCCGGGTCAAATCTGACCCTGGGGTTTTAAGAGTGTACATGTACATTACTTGTTATGTTTTCATTGTATGTTGTGCTTTCTTCTTTGTCAAAGAAAAATAAAGACCAAAGGCATGAGCTAGATATGGCTCTTCCTGTATTTCACGCATATGGACACCAGATGTCATGCCAGGTATGTTTCTGTTGAGAAAATGTCAGTCTTGTTTGTGTGTGAAACTACATGTATCCCAATATTATTGTATAGTATCAGAAGCTCCTGTTTTGATGTCATGTTTTTTAATCATTCACTTTATGATTTTATGATTGGCAAGGGTGGTTTACAGTACCAGATGGCGGTCCGGTTATGGTTTAACAGATGGTGAAGTCATGGAGAGACTTTGGTCATATCTGCGGAGGTTTGCATCGATAACTAAGGAAATGACACCTTCGCACAGAGAAGACCTCTTGACTGATGTAGTAGTGACTTGTAGTCCTTATGGACCGAGCTGTGAAGGTTCAAGATGATTCTACTAAAGCTCTTCAAGAAATCTGCAGTGAATGCTCAGGTATTCAAAAGAAACAAGATTTTTATTTTGATGTTTTGCAGAAGACTAAATTAAAATTTAGATTTACTATCAGAATCTTACATGTAGGTCCAACCAATTTAGTGCAAAACATTTAGGATTACTTTTGGGTCATTGTGTCTGTTGGTACTGAACATGTTTTTGAGATATTTAAAAAATTCCAGCTAAAATGTCTGAAGGTCAAATCCTGAAAAATTAACCTTTTGCTGGTGGTGTGCATACAATGTATTTCTTGATTTCACCACAACCTTCATCTCTGTTTTATCCTTGTTATCTTAAAATTCAGGATTTACTTTGCTCTTTTATCAGTATCACTCAAAGATGTGCATGAATGGAGAGAATCTGAGCGTGCCCAAGCTAAAATGACAAAGCCATCTCACAAAGGTATAAAGGGAATTCACAAAAATCTGTGAACTAATTCTGCTTTTTCTCTACTGATCCATTTTATCTTTCAACATAATATTAAAGTTGGTGACAGTGAATGTGTTTTGTTATTGTGTACTATGCATTCTACCTATTGTTGTTGTTCAGAAAAACAATTTCTGATTTTGTTTGGTGCATTGTTTTACAATGTGTCTGTTTGCTTGCTTGATGGTTTGTTTGTGTCTGTCTGTCTGTGTATCTTTAATTTTTAGTGTTTTCTCTGCATTGAATCATTATATACCGCAGATAAACTTCCGTGGCAAGAAAAATATGTTAATAAGCTACAAAAAACTATGAGAAGGTCGGTATCAACTCCCCTCAATATCATACATGTGCATGTAGTTTAGGATTGTTTATTGCTGCTATTACGTTTGAGATCATTAACCCAAAACCGCTTCTTTTGCTATGATGAGTTTGTGACAGTTAGCATGATTGCTGTACATTAGGCCGGAAAAAAAAATTTAAATACTATTTTTGTCTATTTTAGCATGGAAATGCTTTTTTTGAATGGATACGCTAATGACATTTTAAAACAGAAGAATACACTGTCAGAAAAAAAATATTTTAAATATTTTTCAGTAAAATGTTATACATGTATCTCGATGCAACACAGTTGGACACGCAGGTTTTCGTGTTCATATATATATGTTATACATATATTTGTTTTTCCATTTTTCTAAATTTATTTATTCATTTATTTTTAAATTTACCTTTTCAGACACTAACATCTGCCCTTTGGACAGTGACAGTGAAAGGGCCAAACACCATCGCAATTGTATCCCCATACCAGCCAGGTGGAGTAAATATGGTGGGTATGATGACTACATCAAGAAGAGGAAGAACTGTTTTCTTTCGACATCAATGAACTGAGATGGTATAGCAGGCCCAGAACAGTGGAATTTTCTTTAGAGAGGAAGCATTTTGCCAAAGGGGGCTTTCGCCTTGCATATTTACATAAGGCCAAAACCAGGGATGCCGACTTTTCATCAAAGACATGAGTGGTCAAGAAATACCAGACAAGGACAATCGATGACATCCTGGCGCTCAATCAAACAATGAAGCAGCATACCAACATGACCTAGAAAGTTGTGCAGATGCACATGCTGGCCAAGAACATTTGTGAGAAACTGGAGCAGGAAATTGAAAAGGATGGGAACCTTTAAAGAAAAATTGAAAGTTCCTCCATTGATGAAAATGTGATTGAGCCCACCTTCAGCCCAATAAATACTCCCCGTGCGTGTTTTTCCACGCTCCGTTATAGCCTTTAAGGTTTATGTGTGTGTTACTGTTAGTATGTAGTAGGCCACTAGACCTACATCCGCGTTTACATAATTTGAACATTTGTTTTTCATGATGTTGAGCAAGAAAACCAAGCCGTCTGTACACAAAACTTCTACAGGTTCGGATGATAAATCTACCTCCAGTGCTTCTTCTGGCGATTCTGGTGCTATAGAGAAAAGAGAGGGTTCTGGGTCTGTTTCAACGTTGCCTTGGGTCTGAATCGAGAGGGCAGTATTTCAACATGGTGCCACAATTTTACAGCAAGCCGCTGTACATGTTTGGATACCATGCTGGCCACCACTGGTTTCCCTTTCAACATGTAAGTGGGCTACCAATCCAATTGATGTCCCAAAAATGAAGGCAGTCATCGCCTTCTACTTCTTGCAATAGCCATTGCTAAAATGCCACAATACCGGATGTACTGGTCGACATCAAAGGTTCTTCTCAACAAATTCTACTCAAGCATCATGTCATGCAATCGCTTCACAGATATACTACGATTTCTGCATCCGTCTTACAAGGGCACATGATGGACATCCAAAACTTTTAATTTTCCAAACATGCCAAACTGCAACCTTTCCTCAGTCTCATCTTGCCCACTTTCTGATCTATATACAATCTTCATCAGCAACTCTCTCAAGATGAAAGTATGCTTCACTTCAAAGGATGATTAAGTTTCATACAATACATGTATATGCCAAAGGAGCCATTAAAATGGGGGATGAAGGCATTTTCTTACTGCATCAGTTGCACTAACTTCCCACGGTCCCATGCTACATGTAAGGGCAAGAATTCCACTGACGACCATGACGGAAACAAAGTTATATCCTCTAAAAGTTAACTTACTGGATACAAGTTAGGACCAACATCAATCTCAGGAGTGGAAAGCTGGGTAGCACATCTGGAAAGTGGGTTTTACGGGGTATTTTGGACTCACACTTCGGATCAGTAGCGCACAGCGGGGGCAGCCATTTTCTATATCTGTGAACTTATGTGTGGTGCGCATGACAGAGGGCAAAGGGCACTGGAGCTGTTGAATATTGATGTTCAGGAGGAACCATTGTTTGGCGGGGGCGGGGGGCGGGTGGGGGTGTTTAGTGTGAGGTAATAACGGTAGAAAAATTCAGGGAGGGTTTAGGTGTGAGGATTTCGAAATAGCATTAATTTAGAGACATTTTTGGAAGGTCTGAATTGAATTGCGGTACGCAGCCTAGATTTAACCATTGCATATTGGGACTCCCCGGCCAATTTTACTTGACCTTAACCTCAAATAGAACATATTAACCTTCTTCTGGCAGCAAGCGCACATGTGGCGTGCTCAGATAATCCATTGCATTTGTAATAATATTGTTGTTTCTTCCACAGCCCGGGTTCGAATCCCAGTGAGAGCAAGGAAAAAAAAGTAGGAAAATAAGAGTGAATAATGTAGAAGAGGAAGGGATATAGGAGAGGTAGGAGAGAAGAAAGAAGTGTAAAGAGGGCGTTTTTTTTTTTTTTTCTTTAATTTGCCCCCTTTTTTTAAACCTCTCCCCTTAGTCACTGAGCCCCCTCTCACACCTAAAAACCCTCAAAATAGATTCCCCCCCTTCTGAACTTCTCAAATATCCCAAAATTAGGTCAATTTGGCCATGGTCGTCAGTGGAATTTTTTCCCATGTCAGTTATGCAGTAAAACATCAATCAGAAATGTGTGAAATCATGTCAAAAGATTCCATAAAAGCACCTGCCGGCTTCTACATGTATATGTCAAACACGAACAAGTGGTACTTCAGTGGTACTTATGATTATTTTTTGGACTGCAATTTCAACAAATGTCAGTTCGAACATACACATAATTGTTGAAGACTCAATACGTTTGTACACTGAAAAAAATCCTCACACGCTTTAGCAATGAGCCCATGTACAAACCATATTATGAAGACTGGGAACTTGACAGCATGCCACTGGCTATGCCAAACAAGTTGTCTCACATAAACTCAAATGCCATACGTCTACGCAGGGTTCGCGTGCTTGCCTATAAGCGTGTCATGAAACAGTCGTTGATCATCTTAAACAACTATCAAATGCACTTTGACTTGCTCTCGAGTCTAGTCTCGAGACAGTTAACGCAAGTTCTTTCGGCATGGTTTGCAGTTGCTGAACTCGATATTCTACGTCACTCACGCTCTGGGCGGTTTGCATACAGCAGAGAAAGAACCAGCACATAACAAGGAAGAAATGACCTACCTATCTGCAGCACCAAGCATCATGTACATGTACTTACCTTACTCCTTAGCCCAGGCATGGAGGAAGGGACCAGGCTAGCAAGAACTCAAAACCCACCGAGTTGCTGTAGACGTGGAGCTTACTCTTTGCATCTTGGAAGTACACATTACAAGCTAATTAATAGCACTCAATGCACTCCATGTATGCTGGTATGTCATCAGGTCCACGTTGCACATTCAAACTGAAGGAATACTTTGTTGTGACAAGGTTCATGTATACTGTTAGCTGCAGTAACTGTAGCCCAATATTACTCCTGACGTTGTTGTCCTATATACGACAACAACGTCAGGAGTAATATTGGGCTACAGTTACTGCAGCTAGTATACTGTATGTTGTTGCGTTCATGACCTCCACAAGTCCGTTGTCCGTGCACGCGATGCGTGGCAGCCTGGGCCACAACCATTCGATCATTCCTGAGACTGGTCATCATCAGTCACCAACTATCAACATTCATGACATGGCCATAGACTTCCGGGAGGTGACTAAACGCAACCTGGTAATACATGTTTGCACCTAGAACGACTGTCCAGAACATTTAGGAACATTAAAACTTCAGCAACATAGGCAACGCAACACCTAACTTGTTTACTTCCAAGTTCCACACTCCAAAGCAAATGAACACGCGTTCAGTCAACATGTGAGATATTATACAGTACGTATATGGAATTCCATTGTGGAGTCGGGGTACCTGCTCCAGGGACACAGTGCACCATACTATGTCCCCATCCCAAGAGAGGGCGGCAGACACTCAGACCGGTAAATAATTTCCCATAGGCTCCCATGCAAAATGACCAATTTCAAACAATTATTACAAATACTCAAGTTTCTCAGACAATCAAGCCATACACCAAAATGAAGCTGATAACTTCCGTTTTAATTTTCTTCACAATTTTCTATAGGGTAACCAACGACTTTTTGAGAAAAGACCATCCAAAGAAAAATGACCCTAAAAACTGCCGAATTGACTGGTGTCAGACTCAAAAATGTACCCCTCCAACCACTTCATGTCATAAATAGAGCTCAAAGGTGAAAGTCCAAACTTTTTTCTTTACAAGACTTCCCATAATGGCCCAGCAAATGCTTTTATAAAAAAAAAAGATTAAAAAGAAAAAGAATATTAATGAGCTCTGCAGACTGATTTGGACCTATTCACTGGTCTGCATCTGTCAATATTAAATTCACTGTACGTACATATTGTTCATTGTCTTAATAAGCCTGGTGGTTTTAAGAGGTTTATGTTAAGGTGAAGGTCACTTCAAATATTCAAACATTTTAAGAGGATTTCATCATACTTTTTGAAGCATAAATAGGCGCATTTACTTTGAACTAATTTAAGGACCTATGAACTTCTCTCACTTTCTTGCAATTTCTGAATTGTGGGCGGGGGAGGTGTTGGGGGTGAGTGGGGTTGATGGGGCTCTTTCTACATGTACATCTCTCATACATGGGTGGTGGTATTTCCCTGCCAATCCTGGTGGGGGATGAGGCCAAGTTTCCCCCTCCCCTGATAATTTATGAATTAGGAGAATGTCAATGGCAATGTTCCACAGATCAATTACACTGTTTTGCTTGATGCAATCTTCATACATGAGTTTCCCTCAAAACAGATAACAAATATTCTATTTTTGAAATGCATTTTGAAAAATACATGATGAAAGTGAATGCTCTACCTGCCAAAACAACAACAACAATACAACAACCACCAATAAAAGTAAACAAAACAAATTAAACAGAACAACAAAGATGGTCATGGTAATTCCTTAAAATACAACACACAATTTCTTTCAATACATGATGTACAGATTTCTTTATTTCTTAAAAACTGAAAACACTTGTGGTATAAAGGTCCCCCAAAGACCAACAATATCCATTGCTGGTTCTTTGTATTAACCACTCAGAGGTGGGGGTATCATCAGGAACCACCTGACTCATTGTTGCCTTCTTTCAAGTGTTTCAATGTATTACTTTATTATTCAAAAGGTCCACGTCCTGGTAGAGGTAGAGTTGCTGAAAATTCTGCAAGTCTGAATGGTACAGTATGTTACCAAAGATATGGAGAAGGTGTAATATATTCAGGTCACCTCTGATTCTTCACAAACAGATTCCCTTTCCACAAGTGTCATTCACAAAGTGCACAGTCAACAATACTACAATTCACTGTATTACATTGAAGAGAGTCGAAGACTTGTGGAACTTGTTTAACAAGCTAGTAAGCTGAGCTGTAGTTGATGGTATTAAAATAACCAGTGAGTGTGAGTAGCTGCTAGGACTGGTACCATCATGATCAAGGTGGCAAAGAGAGAGAGAGAGAGAAGGAAATGAAATTGAAGCCTGGGTGCAAACATTCTTTGATAAAAGTCCCTAGAATGTAAAGCTTGGGAAGCTCAAATCTGACTATCATGTTTGGATGTTGAAAATACAGAAAATAATTATTAAGAAAAAAGGCACAGCTGTATGAAAGCAAAGAGTATGATGAAAGGAACAACCTCACTTTAAACAAGCCCCACAATGTATGATTGTATATAAGTACCATTTGGTAATGTACAATATTGTACATGTATGTACATGATTATGTATCAATGGATAGTTGAGTCTGTATAGTAAGGAACATTTCATTGGTTTTTGTACTTACTGGTCTAGTTTGGTAATAACTCATTTGTCAGCATGTTTAACACTGCTATAAGGCAGTTTGGAATGATATGACAAGGAACAAGATCCAGCTAGATCATTTGCCTTGTTTTCTAAATTTGGAATCAAATGTTGCAATGGTTGTGTGCATATACTGAATATATTTTAGCTCAATATTTGACAATGCCCTGAAATAAATGTTCATTTGTGACATGTGCATTATCATAGCATTCATAATAATTCTAGATATCATCAACTACATTGATCTCTTAACACAATCTCAAGATGGAAAAAGTTGCCTTGAGTAGAATTATGCAATGTCACTCAAGAGTACATTTTCTTGGCACAAGTTGAAAATGGCAAGTGTCATCAGTTTTACTGTAAAATTGAGCCAAGAATTGTTCAGTGTAAACTGTTGCCAATGACAAAATGCAGTCAGAGAAAAGAAAATCATCACTTCTGCTTAAAACTACAAAATAATGTCATGAAAACTGCTGACAAAAATGTTCCATGCAATAGTCAATGTGATCTACTGTATCAACAATCAGACAAAATTAGCAAAGTGCACTTCCTGCAATGGGTATAGGGGGATATATCAGTTGAAGGATCACAACAACTCAATAACATAATTAACTGTTCTAATCTAATCGAATTCATCTAGGTTTGGGGAAACTGGTCATAAAATATACTTGGTTATACAATTACTGGTAGTCTGGTTTGTTCCACTTTATTTAGTCTATATATTTCTAACATTGTGCAAATACCATAGTAACCAAATAAGTGCCAGCTTTTGGGAAGTTTTTGGAACTAAAACTGCACTGCATGAGCGGTTAGGTTTTGCTGATTAATTTTATGTACATGAGTGATTCATGAATGAGTGACTTGCCATATGCTCCACTCCACTGTTGATGCTCACTGCTCAAGTCCACAAGTTGTTGTTGAGGATACCATGATGATGATCCATGGTCCTGTATATTAAAGTTCACTTCATCTTGAATGCTTTCTGGTCCTGCAATGGGCCCATGCAGCACAGTTGTGCCTTCTTCATCAGGATGTTAGTTAGGCACTTGTACCAGTCTTGAAGAGAATCAGTGACATTGTTGAAATCTGATATCTTGGCAGATCTCTGACTGATGAGAAGAAACACATCACAAGCTCAGTACCTGGCACAGATTCACTGCTGTCTTGGAGAGAGTGAAAGTGATGATGATGAGGGTGCAGGCTGAGGATGTTTGTTCCACTCATGTTGGATGTCAGTTGTCATAACTGCACATGTTGATTCATGTACCATTCTTCACCTGAGAGAAGTGAGGGCAGTTCTTGGTAGCTGCTGATCAATGATCATCATGTATCTCCTTGGTACATCATATTGCAAACGTGGATATGAGTCTGTCATTCAGCTATCATTTATTTCACAAGCTGTTGTGTTGGTCTCTGTCAGAGCTCTGGATGACAATTCTCAGGAAGTGTTTTTGAAAGACTTCAACAGTTCCTTCCAGATTATACATTTGTAGGTTGACATTTCAGCAGTGAGGAGCATTTTGCAATGGCAGAGTGGAGCATTTTCAGCTGTAGTCTCATTACAAATGGCATATATCAGCATAAACTACATTCACATATACTTTACATCCATTTGATTAAATAATTCAAAGTCAAAGATACCTGTACACATTTAGTATGGGTTATAACCTGAACCGTCAGCTGAGGTTTGAAGCCCCAGTGACACCCTGAAGTTGGGTCATTCCAGAGTTCAGGTGCTAACACCAACCAGTATCTCTTCAAAGAGTATTGTCTCGGAATAAACTTTGCCTATGAAATTGAATGAACCCATTGGCTAAATAAATATGACACCATGTAATATCAATGCATCTTATTCATGTCTCCATATACATTGCACATTATAGGAATATTGACAATGACAATGACCTGAAATACTTGATCACAGACTTGATGTTCATTCTAAACTAGATATTAACAAAGTGATGCATTCTCAATGGATAAAATAAGATGAATACACACCTCATGAAATTTGCACTTTGCACCAAGCCAAGTTACACAATCTCTCATTTATTCAAATTTTAACTGATGAAAGTAAAGGGCAACCAATACTAGCCCAACCCAAGCTGTATTTTATGAGCACCTTGCCAAATTTGTCCCACACAATACAGCAACAGAACACACTGAACCCATGATCTCAAACAATCTACAAGTCAAGCTACACACTTGTAAAATACCCAAGATAATCTTGGCAATGTAACTCTCCTAGTTATGCTGTATGTGATGCTGAACGGATGAAGCAAATCAAGGAAAAATAGTGGAAACCTCTGCAAGAAAAACGGTAATACCATACGGTATTATGGAGATGAAGAAGGCCAGAATCTTGAGGAGGATGCGTGGACTTTAAAGAAAAATGTTCTCATTATTATTGATTTGTAGAACTTGCATTTTAGAACAGTAATTCAAAATTGGGCCATCTGATAGAAATCTGCTGCCAGATTCAGTGTGAAAAACCAGTTCATGTATAACACAAGAATGTCTGTCCATGTTATGAACATAATCGTTCAACATGTAAACTACTGTGGGCTAGTTAAAAAAAAAAACTTAAGTACGAGGCCTGTCAGTACCTGCAGACACAGATCTTTGGCCTAGATCTGCAGGGTATCAAACTTCCGCCAAGAATCCGGGAACTTACTGCAACAATACAGACCACTTCAGAGAATCAGGAGCAGTTGTAAAAAGGCCAGCGGGAACACAATTTGGCAGGGGGTGCTGAGATTTTGTAGCATAATCTCTGTGCATGAAGCCAATTTTGCGTGGGGTATGCTGAAATGCCCCTCAGATAGAGCTCCGAAGACAGTCTTAAATTAGATGTTGTGGTGCAATCTTGGGCATTTTTGGGAAATTTACCAGTAATCTTCAACTTTAATAAGGAAAGGTTGGTGAGACTGTGGTTGAGGAATAATGCGATAGAAAAAGCGCGAAGCCCTTAATAACGGCGTGGTGGGGAGAAAATTTTGAGTTGACAATTCTGGACAAATGTCACTAAAGAATGATTATGGCCAGAAGTATGAATCGGTAGCTGTGAAAGATTACTGCATTAAAACTGGTTATGTAGTGAACAGTTGTGGAATCCATGTTTGTCCGGAAACCCCTTATTTGGGTTGTTCTCCACATGGCCTTGTAGATAATGATGGGATTATTGAATTTAAATGTCCTTACACAGGTAAAGAAAAAGTGAGAATCGGCAGATATTTTTGCAAATCAGCAATTATTTTCGCGTTTCGGCCCCGATACACAAGTTTGTACATGGGGAGAACCCTGCACCTGACGTCTAACTTGAAAATCATGATTTATAATTTCCCACCCTAAAATGATTGTTATTGTTAATCGGCGATCTGTGGCATAATGACTCACCCTGGTGTTTTCTGGTGTCTTGAAGAGGCATTCAGAAGATATAAAATTCAATTATCATTTCGGATGTCAACAAAAACGAGCAATTTTCTGCCCAAATTTCAGTACATACAAAAAAGTCACAGATTCTTTTGACTTTTCCCATGGGGCTTTGCAAAATAATAATAAAGAAATACATAACAATGATCTCTACTAGTCCATTCTACATTCAAATACGTACAACGGAGTGAATGGGACCAGTCTACTCTGTACACACGTGCAATGCCACTGGGAAACGATTATGTGACGACTGTTGGCTGAAAGTTTTACTTTCAAGTTCCATGGTTTTGCATTGCATTATAGTCCGTGGGCCGTGAAGCCAAATTCGCTTTAGTTTTTGAGTTACGTGACCATCATCACCGAATTTGTTCCGACTTGGCATGGATGTAGATCTGACATTACTGAACAAGAATTGAATTGTTCCCACGTCCAATTTGTGTTCACTAAAGAGAAATTTGCGATAGAAAATCGTCAAATTTTACGTACAGAAAAAACATAAGAATAAACAGCGCCCTCAATCGGTAGAAAGTAATTATCCACATAAACGAGCGAATAAAAGGCCACGGCCCACGGACTATTAGGCCTATTATGTAGGTATGTGAAATGAAAATTTCAACTTTCAGCTATGCAAATGAAACAAACACCATTGGATAGGGCTTTAATCGAACATTGCAAATATGCAAAAATTGTCAAATTTGGACAACTATTAATGAAGTTATGATTTTTTAAAGGAATTAAATAATGCCTTTTTTTGGTCGCTGGTTTTTAAAGAAAAACAAAGAAATGTTTGTGACCCAAATTCACTCAAATTGAGGCATACTGTCATAACTTCCTCATAACTTCCTCAAAACTTGATCTTTTCAACTGCAATTTCTGGTGTTGACTTGGCATCAGAAATACTTTTAAATATGTTGATTGCACACACATAAATATGTTAAGCACTAATTAAAATTAATTATGGCAATAATTAAAACTGATGAATGAATTTATAAACATATCTCAATTCTGGCTTGTGGGTACTCAAATCGAAGCTTCTGATGAGGCGAGTATAATTACATATATTTTTGTTCACCATCACCATCAAAAAATTAATTATGGCGATAATTAAATATGACTAATTAATGAATAAACAAATTTCAATTCTGCCTTGTGAGTACTCAAATAAAAGCTGTTGATGATGTGAGTGTTATTATATTGATCATAACCATTTGTCATTCTCTCCTCATACAGTATTTCTTCATTCGGCTTTTACTTTGTGTCACAAACACCAGCCTCGTCTTCAATTATGTCAACTGTCCTAGCTACGAGCGATTGTTTTCCACAAACTTGGAACAGAACATTGTTCCGGTGAACTGAAGTTTTCAGTTAAATACTGTTGAAGATAACCAGATGCTCTTTATGGCAGAACCAGGAATCACGCTTTATTTCTATGAAACACCAGCAGCTGCTTGAAAATAAATAAACTTATATATTTTTAATAAGCTTAAAAAAAAAAAAAGCATTTTATGTTTTATTTTTAAAATTCTACTATAAGTGTAAGTAGGAATTGTATATGTATGGGTTTTCGTAATAAACATGAAATTGAGTATATTGTTAGTTTCATTTTTTGGCTTACAAAAGCACTTGTAAAATATTTATGAATAAACAAAAACTTTATTTTTGATAAAACAGGGTTAGGCCTACTTAGTTATAATTCTTTTTCCAAATCCTGGGAAAAAACTCCTGAAAAAAACCCATGTAGTACATAGTTCCAATGCTGGATTATCAAACCCCTCCCCAGGCCATTCCTTCCCTCCCCAAAAAGTTGAAAAACAATTTTAAAATGATTAAAACCGAGTCAATTACTACTCCTACATGGTTTTCTTTATAAACTTTGTAAATAAATCACAATAGCCAATCAAAATGCGTGAAATGGGTCACATGACCAATTGACCATTCTAAGCACAGATCACACATGGAATACTACAAATTTATATCCATAACCATCCTGCTTCCTAAAGCTTTAATTTCCTTTACAAACACTGATAAGTCACAAGGAAACCCCAAACTACATAATAGATAACAGGTAAGTGAAATATGTCCCCTATTCATGCCGATTTTTAAGGCGGATTACGTCACAAAATTGGAGTGAAATTTGACTGTCGGCCATCTTTATTCGCATTCATCAGGTTTATTTACGTTTTTGCGGAGAGAAAAAAACCCATTGCGACTCGATCAATTCTCACCAAATTTGCCACAAATATAAAATGATATATGAACTTGCTAAATATATACTTCTAAAGTTCAGATTAACATGCCTTCGACAAAAAGATTGGAGAGATTCACGGGCAATATTTTCAAAATGATCGCAAGTTAACTTCTGGACATCGCACAAAAAAATTTCAAAGCACAACTTGTAGAGGATCCTTTCTACTACATAACCATATTGGTCTTGTTCCCAGGCTTCGCAACACATTTAAGCTATGCACAATATTCCGAACGCATCCGGACCCGACTGCTAAAAAAACGGTGCACAATACATGGGCCGAAAGGAGGCGCGCCTTATACGTCGCCATTTCACATACCTATATTATGGTTTGCCTCTTTTCAGGCAACAGTTGTCGCAGCATCGGCCAGAAAAAGAACCAGCGCATAACAAGAAATGACCTACCTGTCTGCAGCACCATGCATCATGTACATGTACTTACCTTGGTTTCAGGTCAACTCGGTCCGTAACCAACTCGGTCCGAGTCAACTCGGTCCGTGACCAACTCGGTCCGTAACCAACTCGGTCCATGACCAACTCGGTCTGTAACCAACTCGGTCCGAGGCCAACTCGGTCCGTAACCAACTCGGTCCGTGGCCAACTCGGTCCGTGACCAACTCGGTCCCTATGGGAAAATGCACGCAAAAACGTCTGGTAATTTTGTTGCAGCAAAACGAGTACGAAGTCTCGCAAATTGCGTGAATTAAACTATTTATTTAGGTCTATTTATTTATTTATTTATTATCTTAAAAACATTAAAAGAATGAAAAATACATTGGCAGGTGCTGCCCAGGGCCTGACAAAAAGTTAAAAAAAAAAAAAAAAAAAAAAAAACCCTGTCTTCAAAAGACGTGCCTTCCCAAACACCTGCCAATTATAAATCTTATGTTAAATTATGTTATATGTATATACACAGATTAATCAAAACAAAGCTAAAAAATCAAAAACAAAAACACAAAACAATCATCATTATTATTCATTAATTGATTTATTAATTCTAAACATAAAAGCACATTTTCATAAGGCATTTAAATGACTTCGTGTATGATTTAATTCATATTTTAATTAAAATTGTATTGTGCCATTTTATCAAATAATTATGGTATCAACATAATAAGACATATATAATTTATTTCTTCACGGTTTCAGCCACAAGCAAAACATATTATGTTATGATGACATTAAACACATTAATGCAAATAGCCTACATGTTGTAGGCCTACACTGCTGCAGCAAACTGCATGGATTCTTGTTTGTGTACGTTTTCCCATAGGGACCGAGTTGGTCACGGACCGAGTTGGTCACGGACCGAGTTGGTCACGGACCGAGTTGGCCTCGGACCGAGTTGGCCACGGACCGAGTTGGCCACGGACCGAGTTGGCCACGGACCGAGTTGGCCTCGGACCGAGTTGGTCACGGACCGAGTTGACTCGGACCGAGTTGGTTACGGACCGAGTTGACTGGCACCCCTTACCTTACTCCTTTGCCCAGGCATGGAGGAAGGGACCAGGCTAGCAAGAAGTCAAAACCCACCGAGTTGCTGTAGACGTGGAGCTTACTCTTTGCATCTTGGAAGTACACATTACAAGCTAATTAATAGCACTCAATGCACTCCATGTATGCTGGTATGTCATCAGGCCCATGTTACACATTCAAACTGAAGGAATACTTTGTTGTCACAAGGTTCATGTATACTGTATGTTGTTGCGTTCATGACCTCCACAAGTCCGTTGTCCGTGCATGCGATGCGTGGCAGCCTGGGCCACAACCATTCGATCATTCCTGAGACTGGTCATCATCAGTCACCAACTATCAACATTCATGACATGGCCATAGACTTCCGGGAGGTGACTAAACGCAACCTGGAAATACATGTTTGCACCTAGAACGACTGTCCAGAACATTTAGGAACATTAAAACTTGAGCAACATCGGCAACGCAACACCTAACTTGTTTACTTCCACACTCCATAGCAAATGAACACGCGTTCAGTCAACATGTGAGATATTATACAGTACGTATATGGAATTCCATTGTGGAGTCTGGGTACCAGCTCCAGGGACGCTGTGCACCATACTACGTCCCCATCCCAACAGAGGGCGGAAGACACTCAGACCAGTAAATGACCAATTTCAAACAATTATTACAAATACTCGCAAGTTTCTCAGGCAATCAAGCCATACACCAAAATGAAGCTGAAAACTTCCATTTTTATTTTATTTTAAATTTTCTGTGAGTTAACCAATGACTTTTTGAGAAAAAAAATCCAAAGAAAACTGACCCTAAAACTGCCAAATGTATTGGTGTCAGACTAAAAACTGTACCCCTCCACCACATTTGGCATAAATAGAACGACTTTAGGGCCTGATTTCATCCAAATAGCTCAAATGGTTCCATACATTTTGTCTTTACAAGAGTTCCGATGTATGGCCCAGCAAAAGCTTTTATAAAAAAAGATTTTGAAAAGAATATCACTGAACTCTGCAGACTGATTTGGACCGATTTACTGGTCTGCATCTGTCTTGATTAAATTCACTGTAAATTGTCCATTGTCTAAAGCCTGGTGGTATCTACATGTACAGGTTTTCTTTGATAAGGTCTGTAATTTCACAGTAAATATCATATTCTAGCATTATAAGAGGATCTGATCATAGTTTTTGAAGCATAAATAAGAACACATAATTAATTTGAATTAAGAAAAAATCAACTTTTCACCGCCGTTCTTGCAATTTCTGAAGTGCAGGAGGGGAGGGGTTGGGGGTTAGGGAGGGGGGTTGATGGGGCTCTTTCTACATATACATCTCTCATACATGGGTGGTGGCATTTCCCTGCCAATCCTGGTGGGGGTGAGGCCAAGTTCCCCCCTCCCCTGATAATTTATGAATTAGGAGAATGTCAATGGCAATGTCCCACTGATCAATTACACTGTTTTGCTTGATGCAATCCTCATACATGAGTTTCTCTGGAAACAGATAACAAATATTCTCTTTTTGAAATGCATTGAAGAATACATGATCAATGTGAATGCTCTACCTGCCAAAACAACAATAACAAAGTCAACAAAGTCAACAAAACAAAACAAACAGCACAATGAAGATGATTATAGTTATTCATTTACTTTACAGAATATGATGTAAAGATTTCTTTATTTCTTAAAAACTGAAAACACTTGTGGTATAAAGGTCCCCCAAAGACCAACAATATCCATTGCTGGTTCTTTGTATTAACCACTCAGAGGTGGGGGTATCATCAGGAACCACCTGACTCATTGTTGCCTTCTTTCAAGTGTTTCAATGTACTACTTTATTATTCAAAAGGTCCACGCCCTGGTAGAGGTAGAGTTGCTGAAAATTCTGCAAGTCTGAATGGTACAGTATGTCACCAAAGATATGGAGAAGGTGTAATATATTCAGGTCACCTCTGATTCTTCACAAACAGATTCCCTTTCCACAAATGTCATTCACAAAGTGCACAGTCAACAGTACTACAATTCACTGTATTACATTGAAGACAGTTGAAGACTTTTGGAACTTGTTTAACAAGCTGAGCCGTATGGTTGATGGTATTAAAATAACCAGTGAGTGTGAGTAGCTGCTAGGACTGGTACCATCATGATCAAGGTGGCAAAGAGAGAGAGAGAGAGAGAAGGAAATGAAATTGAAGCCTGGGTGCAAACATTCTGTGAAAAAAAGTCCCTAAAATGTAAAGCTTGGGAAGCTCAAATCTGACTATCATGTTTGGATGCTGAAGATAAAATACAGAAAATAATATAAGAAAAAGGCACAGCTGTATGACAGCAAAGAGAAACAGTGTGACAGTATGTTGAAAGGAACAACCTCACTTTAAACAAGCCCCACAATGTATGATTGTATAAGTGCCATTTGGTAATGTACAATATTATACATGTATGTACATGATTATGTATCAATGGATAGTTGAGTCTGTATAGTAAGGAACATTTCATTGGTTTTTGTACTTACTGGTCTAGTTTGGAAATAACTCATTTGTCAGCATGTTTAACAACTGCTATAAGGCAGTTTGGAATGATATGACAAGGAACAAGATACAGCTAGATCATTTGCCTTGTTTTCTTAAATCTGGAATCAAATGTTGTAATGGTTGTGTGCATATAGGGAATATATTTTAGCTCAGTATTTGACAATGTCCTGAAATAAATGTTCATTTGTGACATGTGCATAATCATAGCATTCATAATAATTCTAGATGTCATCAACTACATTGATCTCTTAACACAATCTCAAGATGGAAAAAGTTGCCTTGAGTAAAATTATGCAGTGTCACTCAAAAAAACATTTTCTTGGCACAAGTTGAAAATGGCAAGTGTCATCAGTGTTACTGTAAAATTGAGCCAAGAATTGTTCAATGTAAACTGTTGCCAATGACAAAATGCAGTCAGAGAAAAGAATATCATCACTTCTGCTTAAAACTACAAAACAATATCATAAAAACTGCTGACAAAAATGTTTCATGCAATAGTCAATGTGACCTGCTGTATCAACAATTAGACAAAATTGGCAAAGTGCACTTCCTGCAATGGGTATAGGGGGGAAATATCAGTTGAAGGATCACAACAACTCAAAAACAGAATCAACTGTTAATCGAATTCATCTAGGTTTGGGGAACTGGTCACAAAATATACTTGGTTATAAAATTACTGGTAGTCTTGTTTGTTCCACTTTATTTACTCTGTATATTTCTAACATCAAGTGCAAATACCATAGTAACCAAATAAGTGCAAGCTTTTGGGAAGTTTCTGGAACTAAAACTGCACTGCAGGAGCAGTTATAACCTTTTGCTGATTACTTGCATATGTACAAGAGTGATTCATGAATGAGTGACTTGCCATATACTCCACTCCACTGTTGATGCTTACTGCTCAAGTCAACAAGTTGTTGTTGAGGATACCATGATGATGATCCATGGTCCTATATATTAAAGTTCACTTCATCTTGAATGTTTTCTAGTCCTGCAATGGGCCCATGCAGCACAGTTGTGCCTTCTTCATCAGGATGTTAGTTAGGCACTTGTACCAGTCTTGAAGAAAATCAGTGACATTGTTGAAATCTGATATCTTGGCAGATCTCTGACTGATGAGAAGAAACACATCACAAGCTCAGTACCTGGCACAGATTCACTGCTGTCTTGGAGAGAGTGAAAGTGATCATGATGAGGGTGCAGGCTGAGGATGTTTGTTCCACTCATGTTGGATGTCAGTTGTCATAACTGCACATGTTGATTCATGTACCATTCTTCACCTGAGAGAAGTGAGGGCAGTTCTTGGTAGCTGCTGATCAATGATCATCATGTATCTCCTTGGTACATCATATTGCAAATGTGGATATGAGTCTGTCATTCAGCTATCATTTATTTCACAAGCTGTTGTGTTGGTCTCTGTCAGAGCTCTGGATGACAATTCTCAGCAAGTGTTTTTGAAAGACGTCAACAGTTCCTTCCAGATTGTACATTTGTAGGTTGACATTTCAGCAGTGAGGAGCATTTTGCAATGGCAGAGTGGAGCATTTTCAGCAGTAGTCTCATTACAAATGGCATATATCAGCATAAACTACATTCACATATACTTTACATTGATTTCATTAAATAATTAAAAGTCAGATATACAAGTACATATTTTTAGTATGGGTCATAACCTGAACCGTCAGCTGAGGTTTGAAGCCCCAGTGACACCCTGAAGTTGGGTCATTCCAGGGTTCAGGCGCTAACACCAACTATAGTATCTCTTCAAAGAGTATTGTCTCGGAATAAACTTTGCCTTATGTTTGTCTTAGACATGAAATTTAATGAACCCACTGGCTAAATAAAAAAAGACACCATGTAGTATCTATGGATCTTATTCATGTCTTCATATACATTGCACATTATAGGAATATTGACAATGACCTGAAATACTTGATCACAGACTTGATGTTCATTCTAAACTAGATATTAACAAAGTGATGCATACTCAATGGATAAAATAAGATGAATACACACCTCATGAAATGTGCACTTTGCACCAAGCCAAGTTACACAAACTCTCATTTAATCAAATTTTAACTGATGAAAGTAAAGGCCAACCAATACTAGCCCAACCCAAGCTGTATTTTATGAGCACCTTGCCAAATTTGACCCAAACAATACAGCAACAGAACACACTGAACCCATGATGTCAAACAATCTACAAGTCAAGCTGCACACTTGTAAAATGCCCAAGATAATCTTGGCAATGTAACTCTCCTAGTTATGCTGTATGTGGTAGAAAGCAGAAGTGAAAGATCTTTAGATATGAACTTGAACACTGGTAAACACTTGCCATTTATGTGAACATACTTTATACCTGATACATGTAGTTCACCCATACACTAGCACCACATGTATTGCCACTAGTGACATTGCATTGTTTTACTCAGGTTCGAAACCAATTCCAAATAACAGAGTGATATTGGTAAGTACATTTAAATATGGCCACTGCCAACATTCTGAATGTGTATTCAATTGTTATTCTCTAAATGACAGATGAGGAGGTTTGCCAATGGTGAAGAATGTTGGTGATGCATAAACATGTACATAGAACTGCATGAGATCAATATTACTAATAATGGAAATTTATTTAGTATAGAAGCCCAATTGTACCAGGTTTTTAAGTGAATGTTTTCTATTGCAAATAAATGCAATGCTTCTGTGTTGGAGACTGGGGAAAAGGAGAAGTGGAAGATTGACAGCATTCAGAAAATGGCTTTGGAAAAACCAAAGATAGAAACCAAGAAAGGTGGAAGGGAGTTTTTGAGGTGATGATTCATATGTATTTGCTAGGTGCTTGGGAAGATTTGTGAGTTGGAGGAAAGATAGAGAGAGAGCACCAAGGCAGACAATGAGTCAAGACTCAGCTTGTGCAATGTTTGCAAAGATATTTTTCCAGCACCAGTTGTATGCTTGTGGAAAGTGTAGGCATAACATTTGCAGTGTCAAGTACAGTGTTCCCAGTTGATGTGTACGGGTCCCCTTTTTGGACATAATGCCTGGCTACAGCCTATGGCATAGGGTTAATACATGTACTTCCCAAGCTGTCATATCCTTGTAAGTTGTATACCTTGACAGACACAGAAGCAGGGTTCAGATTATCCCTAGGTCAAGCAACCTAACCTCACTCTACACGATCCTTTTCCAGTGGTTTGAGGTAGGCGTCTCTTCCTAACAATAGTACTCCACAAACATGACAAACTGCTGTTGTGTTTTCTATTTATTTGTGACTTGAAGAAGATACAGAAAAGAAAAGATTTTTCCTTCGGAGGAACAGAGAAAGAAAATGCACTTCCCAAGCTGTCACATGTATCCTTGTACACCTTGACATAGAGGCAAGGTTAAGATTATCCATAGGTATGTCTAGACATATACAGTAGATATGGTAATCACCATGCATGAGATACCCAAAGTTTGTGTGTTATTCAGAAACAGCGGTAACTATGTACCCATCTGACATTGTCCAAGAGAAACACATAAAGCAGTGAAGATTTGTAACCTGCCATCTCATATACAGTATAATGCATACATGTAATATCATATGTAAGAAGTTTACTAACTTTACATAGTGTAAAATGGAAACTGTTGAGTGTACATTGACTTTAAAGTGACCCGGTGTGAAGCAAACAAATGATAAATCCCCCACTTTTATTTGTTCACAGAGTGAATAAATTAATTAATCATTGACTTGCAAAAAAGATTTCCCCTATAATCATTATTTTGTTACCGCCATGCATGGCATCCTCAAAGATGGAGGAAATGCTAATATGTTTGTTTGAACGGCGAGGTGTGAATTAGAATGTATTCCTTTTCTTCATGGTGCGTGGTTTTCTTTGGGTATTGGAACGGGTTACATGTACGTAACAGATCGTAAGGGAGTAGTGGCGGGGTCTGCCCGCCCGTTACTTCACGTCAGTCCTGCACCAGAGGTACACCTAAAAAATGTCCACTTCCAACATACCGTACTTTCCAGGCGTTTATTTCCACTATGCTACAGGGTGACCTTCAGCCAAACCCCTCGGACGCGGCTCCAGCAACTAAAGCCGACATTCAACAAAATGCTCTCTGCATTCCCATCGAGTTTTGACAAGAAAATTAGCAAAACTAAAGCTGCGCTGCAGACTAAGGCCGTAAATTCAGAGACACCCTACAATAATGCTTATTACCACGGCATACCCCTAGCCGTGCTTAACCTGAACCAGAGAAAAGCTTTTGATAACGTTAACTAACACTACCTTTTTACGACATAAAAAACTATGGGTTTTGGTTCCAACTTCATATCTTGTGTTAAACTTTTGTGCAACAACACAGAAAGCCTACTTAAAATACATTATGTGGCTCTCTGATGTGTCCCTTTCCCTTTACCTAAGGGATCTGTCAGGGACTGGGTCTAAGTCATTGGAACAAAGAGTGAAATCTACCTAGTAAGGAGAGTTAATACCAAAAAGAAGTAGAATGTGTAGAGCGGGCACTGTACAGGGACCTCGTCCAGGCTGCGAAGGAGACTGCTGCTGAGCTTCAAGGAGTGGTGAGTCTTTGCAAAAACAACCCATGCAGTAGACAAATTGAGATGCACTACTCCTTTGACTTCGCTCAGCAGGTTCACTATCCTTTCGACCCCGTACAGCCTGGTTCCATTTACTTTCTTACACCACGAAAGTTGGGGATATTCGGTATCCACTGCGAGGGTGTGACGCGTCAGGTAAACTACCTGATAGATGAGGCTGTCACGATCTCCAAAGGAAGTAACTCCGTCATAAGTTTCCTGCATCACTTTTTTAACATTATGGCCTTGGTGAGACCAGTGTTGAACTTCACTGCGACAAAATAAAAATAAATTCCTGATGTGGTACCTACTTTGGCGTTGCATGTCTGGCCTCCACCACTCAGTACATGTCCACTTCATGGTCGTTGGGCATATCGAAGTTCGCCCCCGACTGGTACTTTGGTCTACTTAAACAGCGTTTCCGTCGAAGCCAAGTACACTGCTTGAATGACAAGAAGGAAGTTGCGTTGAAGAGTGTGACCTCTGGTGTCAACATCCCACAACTTGTAAGTGACGAGGCTGGAAACATCACCACGAACCAGTATAACCATGGAGGAAGAAATCTCCATGGTATAACTGGCAGGAATTTCTGAGAAGAGCAAAATCGTACATGTGACCGTGGAGAAACAGACCAAGAGAATAGTCCCCATAGTTTGACCAAAAAAGAAACAAGTTGATGTACATCATGGTTGATCATAAAGAGTCATGTTAGTTTAAGTAAAAGTGCTGATACACGGAAAAAATACCGGTTGCTCTCTCGAAAGTTTAAAGAGCTTTTAAATAGTGTATTAAGCCCCAAAATCTATTCTTTTTAGGACGAGTATTTTTCTAAAACTCAGAAAACTTTAAGAGGCATGATGTAACGTTCTATCTAAAAGGTCGAGGTCGAGGGCGAGTGAGGGGAGGGGGGGTGGGGGTTTGGGAGAGGAAAAGGGAGACAAGAGTCCGCGCCCGAGGGCTAAGAAACCCACCACGAGGCCCACATCAAAGGCGGTGGACACAGGGGAGAAAAACCAGCGTAACCGGCACAAGTAAAGTTTAAGACAACATGATCATCGATACTCCTCTCGTTGTTTATGGGGTTGTGAATTGTTTCATAGGACAGAGAAAGGTAACGGTGTCTCTGTCTTGCATAACAGACGGGGAATGTAAACAACCATATTTATCTGTGTGTGTAGAGCTGGCAAGATAGGAACAGGAGGGAAATTAGAACAACTTATACCGGTGATTATATGCTGAGCCTTTTTAGTCAACAATGTTGACTTCCGCTAAGAAATCAATGCAGTTTTGGAAAGTGGTGTTTGGGTAATGTATGTCATATGAAGGAACCATGTTGCTTAATAAACAGCTTCCAGTAGATATTCCTGATACCAAGAAACAAAAAACCCCTGGTGTCTATGACTTTGTAATCCAAATCTGTCTCGAGAAACAGAAAAAGATTGCTGTTTCGGGATACAAAGTCAGTGTAATTGGGGAAAAAACAAAGCTATAAACTGGTGCTTTTGACCACAAAGTGTTGGACAATGGAAAAGTTGTTACCTTCAAGCTCACTACGGCCTGGCAAGCAAGAGTTTGTTCAACCATGGTTGCTGCTAAAGGAAGACAACGCACTGCAGCACTAACCAATCCCAACAAAGACGTTGCCTGAGAGCAACGCAGGGTCACACTACGAAGGACCATGTTTACACTCGTGAACAAGTCTCTGTCTAGCAAGGCAAGTGTTGTTGGAAAAGAAAGAGATATTTCGTTTGAAATATTGAAAGGCATACATCATTAATTGGTTACAAAGTACATACACTGTATTTCATTTCATTGATTCATTACGCATCTGTTTGGTCATATGAACCATTCCAAATCATAAGTTGTAACTCAAAAGATAGACGTTACATACTACATGTACTGAATTATTCTTATTTTTGATTTGTCAATTGACAGCACACATAGCAACATCACAGTCAGTGTGGATTCAGACGTGGATGACAGTGATGGCAATGTCAGTGAAGGTGACACTACAGCAAGCACTAGTAGCACATCACGTCCCACTCCCAGTCCAATCCCAACCATATCAAAGAATCCAAGAAAGTGAAGGTGAAAAAGAAGGTGGGATGAGTCCTCGCAACTCGAGGAAGAGATCCTAAATTATCTCAAAGATGGGAAGGAGGCCCACACCAAGAATGAAGAAGATGAATATGATGTGTTTTTTCGGTCCATGGCAGACATATGTCGCAAGCTACCCTCCAATGTGCAATCAAGGGTGAAATTTCAAATACATAAGATTCTATTTGAGGCAGAGATGGCAAATACCGGTTCTGGAAGCCAAAGCATGTAGAGTAAACATTTACATAATAGTGACATACCTGTAAACCATCCAGTATTAATCAAGTGTTAATTTATATTTTTCATATTTGTACACATCTTTATCGCACATTTGTTTGATTTAATTAAGTTTATGGATATTTGAAAAGTGAACAAAGACAAATTGACTAGAGCGGGATTCGAACTGGCGCCCTATACCGTACAGGCGCTCTACCAACTGAGCTATTCAGCCCTGACTGAGGTCGCCGGTTCGAATCCCGATCCAGTCACTTTTTCACTTTTCAAAGACTTTAAATTCAGTCACTTTCCCTTGGTCTGAAGCTGCCACATCCAAACACGCTCCACTCGTACACTCATTTTGGTGACCTGTCATCAGGTTTCAACTCTGATTTGGTTTTGATGGTGGCTGAGCATGTCAAACTTCATGACGTACTTGAACATGAACACAATGTGTCAATCATGTTTGATGAAATGAAGATCAAAGCAGGATTAGCATATTCAGTTCGTTCTGGAGCTATTGTGGGTTTTGTGGATGTTGGGTCCATTGTGATTGAGATTCTGCAGTTTGAGGTGAAGTGCAAAGGAGGAGAAGTTACTGTTGCAAGTCATGGGCTTGTGTTGATGGTTTGGAGGATTTTTACGTCACTACGGTCACCAATCAGGTACTACCCTAGCCAGATTTGCTTTATTTGAGTTGTCATAGGCATATTACCTCGTATAAGATGATATGGGGTCATTCCGTGTCAAATCAACCAATGGGGCTGCGGGTCACCTCTCAGATTTGGCTGAAATTCATTTCTAACAATCATCTATATATATAATGAACATATGCAAAATTAAAAATTTCAACTCCAAGTCATTTCGGAATTAGGGCCTGTCAAAGTGGGCGTGGTATCGCCCTTAAAAAGCGTGCGATACTCGTCAATGAAGAAATTGCGTTTTGAAATGTCCTTAAGAGCAACTTTAAAATAAGATACAAAGCTTAAAACTTGTACCCAGGGTAACTTGCACCATGGAGCTATCAAAATGCTTGCACCAAAGGAACTCAAATCTGGCCTTAGACAATTGTATCTCTTCCCCCTTTCTCTCTACAGGCAGCTCAAAACTCAAATTTATTCTGCGGAAAGCATTAATTTCCATTTTCAGCCCCCCTAATACTCAGATTGATCATCAGAAAAGCTTCATATTGCATGTGTATTAAAGAGGTACATATGGTCACCCTCAAGCAAGCATATTGACCTTACACATTCAAACAAAAATTGGCAATGCTCCAAAGTTGGTTCCAGACAGAAAATATTTAAAAAAAAAACGCAGAAATTCCCATTTTCCATTACCTCATCCACATTCCCTAGCCAGGTACTTTTAATCACTCTTTATAATTATTTGCCATTGCTAGTTGGGGACTTGCTGTTAGCATCTGTTACAAAAATTCAAAGTGTTTAAAGATGCGTATCCATACACTGTCTGTATTTTCTAGGTGGCTGCAATCTGTGTATTCAAAGCCAGGCTTAAACAGTGCTATGGTGGAAGTATTGAAGAAACACAAGGAGAGTGATCCAGACAAGTACAGCCGTGTCTGCCTCATGATAGATGCCATGGCCATAAAGAAACACCTTCACTATGATGCTTCCAGAGGAAAAACTGTGGGCTTTGTTGATCTTGGTGATGGCCCAGATGAGAGCACTGAAGCAAGTGAGGCCTTGGTGTTTATGATGGTTGGACTTCAGTCTCATTGGAAAGCTCCAATTGCATACTTCCTAACCAGAACTCTGAAGCCAGTAACACAGAAAGTGCTGGTCGAACAAGCCCTGCAAGCTCTTCATGAAGCAGGCGTTAAAGTTGTGTCTTGTGTGTATGACCATGGATGGCCATGCTACAAATGTCAGCATGATGACAATACTTGGGTGCAAATTGACCCTGGGTAAACCACTATTTCATCCATCCATTTTCTGGAGAGCGTGTGCATCTCATAATGGATGCTTGCCATATGCTGAAGCTAGCAAGAAATATGCTTCATGCATACAGCCCTATCTCTGGCCCAGATGGCGAGATTAATTGGTCTTTCTTAGACAAGTTAAGTAAAACTCCAGGAAACCGAGGGACTTCATCTTGCCAATCGACTGTCTTCAAAGCATGTGGACTTTGAAGGGCAAAAGATGAAGGTATCCCTAGCTGCACAGACACTGAGCAGGTCTGTTGCATCAGCATTAACCATGCTCAGCAAGTCGAAGGACGCAAACTTCCAAGGGTGTGAAGCAACCATCAAGTTCATTCAGGCAAGGTTTTCTTCAGTTTAACAAAGGCAAACCTGAAGATTCAAGTAGTAAAATGAAGAAACGAATCATGTGTTTGAGAATGTGTTATTCAGTATTTTTACGCTTTCTTTTTTTCTTTGAATTATGAAGTAAATATCACAGCAACAGACAATTCACGATGATTCTTGTTTTTTTTCTTATTAGATAATCGACAGATTGTTTGACATGTTCAACAGTCGGAATCCTGTTGCAAGAGGTTATAAGTCCGCACATCGCCCAGGAATGTGGAATTATTCAATGACCTTCATGCAAGATGCCAGTAACTACCTGCTGGCCCTGAAAACAAAGGATGGTACACCCTTGTTTCGGACAAAGAGGTCTATAAGAATTTTAATTGCTGATTATTGTTGCTTTCATTTTTGTTCTCGACCATTTTATGCAATGATATTCAGCATGTTTAAGTTTTATTGTGATGGGTGTTTTTATTTATAAGGGGTTTTACTAAAACTTTATCTAAAAACCTTTCAATATTTTACCCATGTTTGTTTTTGTTGAAACAATTTCCTCTAATTTGCAGATGCTGTTTCAATGCATGATGTTATTACTAACAAAGAAACTAACCACTGCAAAGTTTGAGGGGTGTTTTTCTATTGAGCAGTGTATACATGTGGATGGGGACAAAGGATATGTCTGGGGAACGTTTTATAGGCAGCTGCCATTGTTGCAATATTTAAAAAGGTAAAACTTAACATTTCTAATTCATTATGCAAACTAGATTGTTTTAAAGGTAGAATCATAATTTGGTAAGAAACCAAAACAGAAATGTTCACAGATTTACGTTTAACTTACAGGGTATGAAGATGGTGGTGGAAGAAACATACCGTTAAAATATTTTCGCCTGAAATGCTGTATTTAACCAGAAATTAGTAAAACAACGACCAAAAATCTTTTTGATCTCCTATCATCGCCATCTTCTCTCCATAACCCATCAAGCCTGGACTTGGCATCATTGCAGTCACTTTTGGCCATGCTAGTCCAGGAACAAGGAACACTTGATTCCATCAATAAGTGTCTTGACATTATTGAAGAAACGCAGCAAAAGATGCCCACGGCAATCAATGGGTTGCAGGGAGTGCTTACTGCTGTACCAAGAGAAAAGATCCGGAAGGAAATACATGAAAGTCCCGTATTCAGCCTCCTTATTGATGAAACTACAGATGTTGCAGACTTTATGAATCAACACATCATCTACAGCCAGTACTTCTTGCCTCAAATTGGGAAGGTATTCCATTTCCAAAGTTGGTTCAAAGAAGTCAATGTTAAATGTATAATTTCACAGGATTTGAATTAATGCAATGCAAGCATTATTTTTATGCTGTAGCTAGCCACCAGTTTCCTTCATATAATTGACATCCCTAATGGTACAGCTGAAACGATATCATCTGCACTGGAAAATATGCTGCAAGAAATGAATCTATCTCACACAAAGTTTGTAGGATTGGGTTCTACAACTCAGAATTTATCATACGTTATCATAATTTACTCATATGTTGGAACGAATGATAAAACTAAGAACAAATAAATTAAACTTGTTTACCCATGCAGATTGCTGTTAGGCTAAGAGAACTAATGTATTTGTGGTTGTATCCATATCAGAAGGAATGATGTTCAAGAAATGTTGTTTATATTACGACATGTGCTTTGACAAAATGGATTTCATTTCATTTTGTTTTGTTCTGTTTCATTTTATAGCTTTACATATACCTTTTTTAACCATTCAAGTTCTGAAACCTGAAGAAAGACTCCGGACATTAACGTCCGATGTGTCTCTGGAGTCATTGGAAAAATTCAAATGGTGTGACGTCATGGAAGAGGTGGAGATGAAAATGCCCTTGACGTATACCTTTCTAAGAGGTATCATGCCATCACTGACTGTGTTAAGAATACATATATTTCTGTAAATAAAATCTAATTTTGTCCAACTTACTAATTGATCAGCAGTGCTACATAAATATAAACCATGCTTCATTCATGCTGGTTTTCATGAGTTTTTTGTTTACATGAAGCATTTTCTATTATTTGTTCCTTGATGTAGATTGGCTCAAACCTGCCCAGCTACTTGGAGAAAGCCAAGCAAAGTGAACCATTTCTTCTTGTTCTTGGGGAAGCTTTGCATCCTGAGCAAGTATTTGTGATCGTCCAAGGCAGAGCCATACAAGCAAGCTCTTCTCTGCTCAAAGGTGTTGTTTTGGACATATGTTTTTCCCTGGCAATGTACAGCGTGGGAATTCATCCAGAAGATGGTGTATCGCCTTGGTGAGGACTAAGGTTACACCTCAGGATGCGTTAGATCTAAAGAGCATATCTTACGAATAAGCAGAGTGGCCAACAATAAGCAAGTTTGACAATTACTGGATTATGGTTATTCAGTGTTGAGTCATCACACCTTTCCAATTCAAACCCCAACATTTTCTTTACTTTAAATTTAGTCAAAGTAATAACTCTTATATCTTCAGGTTTTTCATTAATGTTTGAAAAATAGTTATGAGTCTGTAGCCTCATACCAGTGATCTGAGAATAAACTCTTCTTGAAGGTTCATTAAACGGAAGAGGAATGGTCTTCTCCAATTTATGATGAATGGCATTTGGCCTCAGAGGTTTTAGAGATACCATCAGCTTATGTTTCATTCACAGACGAAGTTAAGGAACTCTTCCTACAGCAGCTTGGAGTAACCATAAAGGAGTCCCTTCATGGACAACGGAAAGTTGATAGTGTCGTGAACATATCCATTCTGATTCAAAGAGATTTGTCCTTTGCACTGTTTGGTAACGAAAGTCCAGGGCCCTCGTCATCGTCTGGAATCAGTGAACAACTGGAATTGCTTATACTTGGACAGAACTGGCACTATTGCATCATTAACGAGAAGGGTGATTTTGCCTTTACAACCCCAGGGACCATTTCATTTTGGATAAAAGAGAGGCAGCCTCTGCAAGAACTTATTGATGAAGGTGGTTAGTGTTGATATACCTATCATTTTCCAGCAAAAGTTCGCAGCATACTGCATGCATTGAGTGCTGCACATGTAGCTACATGTATTCTGGTAATGCATACTGCATGCATTGAGTGCTGTACATGTAGCTACCTGAATTCTGGTAATGCATACTGCATGCATTGAGTGCTGTACAGGTAGCTACATGTATTCTGGTAATGCATACTGCATGCATTGAGTGCTGTACAGGTAGCTACATGTATTCTGGTAATGCATACTGCATGCATCGAGTGCTGCACATGTAGCTACCTGTATTCTGGTAATGCATACTACATACATTGAGTGCTGTACATGTAGCTATTCTGGACATGCAGGAAGAGCTCAGGGGACAGAAGAAGGCTCTGCATCAAATTCTGCAGAAAGTAAGTGGGGATGTCACATCAGCAACCGAGTTCCTTGACTCAGTGACCTTCCCACTGTGGTCTTATGCAGACATGGATTCCTTGGAGCAAACGCTGAAGGACAGAGCTATTAAGAAAGTTGTGGTAAGAATATTTGGTTCCTAATTTCCATTATTTAAATTCTCGGGTTAAAGTGGAAAACGCATTATTATACAATGATTACCTATTGCATTCACCTGAGGTCCTGTCCAAATCAAACCCCCCCAAATAATAATATATTCACTAGTTAATGCTATAGTATAGGACATTATATTATTTGCGTTGATCAATATTTAGTCCATGTCCCCTTAAAGATATTGTATTAACACAGCATGATTTTGTGATGTTTCTAATTAATATTTGTTAAGTGGATTGTCATAGTTTCTGCATTTTTCATTTTCATTGTTGAGCAAATAAATGGGTAAATAAAAAAAGATTAAAACATGTAATCTGATTTATGAAAATATTGTCTATATCACTTGTTGTGAAAAACCTCCTAAAGTACATATTGTCTATTGTGATAATTACTATTCAAGTCCTGCTCTCTTTCAGAAGTTACATGTATCCGACCTCGGCTCCGGGTGTTGTGGAACAGAAAAAAGCATGTCAAAGGCAATACATTGCCTTTGAAAGAAAAGCTGCCAACCCGAAGACTACTTCCAAGAGACTGGATGGATTGGAAGAGATGGCAGGCAAAGTATCGCAATCCTTCTGAGATACCCAGGATGATTTGCCATTTGCAAAGTACATTAAAAACTGACTATATGAATACTCCACAATGTCACAGGCAACTTCTCCTGAACTATTATGAGGTTTCAGTGCAATCTCAATGTGTACAACATCTCTGTTGTGATAATTGCTGTGTGAAATGTGAATGTGGTGGTGGCACTTGCAATGCTGATGAAACAAAAGGATGGTTGGAGAAACTCATAATGAAGCCCTCAGTAGGGAAGTCACTTGATTTATGACCTTGTTAATACTTACTTGAAGGTATGAACTGATTATCCGCACTGTACACAAATGTGCGAAACAATGTGTGCAGTAGCAGTAGCACCACGTCCCTTTTCTTGGTCACATTCATGCTACATTCAAGTGCTACGTTCTTTTCAACAGTGCAACTGAATCAAAGACATCTGACTCAAACCATACAACACAAGAAAAAGAGAGCAAATTTATGGAGAGATGATGAGATCAAGCTTCTTCTGCAGATATGGTATAAGGCAAATATTCAGGCCTAGTTTGATGGTACGACTTGTAACAACAAAACATTTCCTGACATCTCAAGCATTCTTAATTACTGAGCGCCTTTGGCAAACATCCACCACAACAGATATCATCAGCAAGCTAGCAGAACAAGACACCTATAAATTCCTAGTTCTCTCCAATACCATCACTGATATGTGAAGTTGACATACCCAGAAAACAGAATTGTGAGTTTGAATTTATTATTAGTTGTGTTGAATTGTGGAGAGAAGAACAAGGACATGCAAGTAAACCTTTCTTTGGGAAATATTGAAAGGTTGGCTTGGAGTTAAAATTGACGTCCTTCTAATTCGGTGTTGGTGAAATTGGTTGGGGATGTAGAGGTATGTTTTTATTGTTGTACTGGATGTTTGGAAGTGTCTGAAGTGTTTAAAAATTGAATTTTGAATTTGTGAATATAAGGTGGTTAGATTGCAGTTGAATTGAGTGAGTGGTTTTGAGTGGAAATATTTTTTTTTGCAGTCAAACATTAAAAGTTTGTATGTATACATGTTTGTTTTTTTGGTAGGTCAGAAGTGGAATTGGTGACAGATGACAATCAAGTCTTGACAGTGGATGTTGCAACCTTGGAGAGGGTTGGTGATGTATGTAATTTGGAAGAGAAGCTGCCATTGTGCTGTACGGTTATTTTTGATTCCATCTGTGAATCAAAGATAACAAGCATTGTACTGACTGGGTAAGTGTATTTTGATGGAACACTTGCATTATTGTATTTTTTTGTGTGAGTGCACATGTATGTGTTGTTTGGTATGAACGTAATTGTGGCAGATGGGCTAGTTAGTGGGAAAATAGATTGTCAGTGTAATTGGAAAAAATAATTCTGGAGGTTAAGAGAGGTTTTTTTTTTTGGGGGGGGGGGGTAGGAGGAGGGGGTGCAGAAGGGCTAGAAGACCCAATATTTTGGTTTGTTGTAACAATCGTGTGTGTTTTGTCTTATTGTTAGAAGTTGGAAAACATGCACTGATAGTTAACGCAATGTGTGTTTTATTTATGTGGTTGGCACTTACATCTGATAGGATTCATTGTTGTGTTTTTTTTTTTCAATAGTATTTTTTTTTGAGGGGCAAAGGAGAAAATTGATTTTTTTTTTTTGGGGGGGGCTGAAGTTTCCCTAGACGTTCGGCCTGAATCTGCCCTTTTTTGTAGAATGTTGACTGTAGCTGTTTTTGTTAAGTGTAATCTGTTTGAAATTGTTTGGCTTTTAACCCCTTCAGGTTTTAAAGACTCATCTAGAAAACTGCGATCGAAATTCTTCGAACCTGAGTCCCAGGATTGGTAATATTGTTCTACAAATGAATAAGATGCACTACAAGTATGCAAAGAGGATCCGAGAGTTTGTTTCGTTCTTGGACAGTAAGAACATTCCAAGGGGTGTATTACTCCTTGATGAGCTCCTTAAAATAACCCGTCAGGATAAAGTTTCCTAAAACAAGGATTTTAATAATAGTTTCTCTCAAATTGTCATATTTTTTAGATTCCACTTTGTCAAGTGCAAGAGGAATGCCATTTTGCATCCAAGATTTTCTGTATCGACCAAGGTGGATGGTGAGACGGTGATTGCAATCTGTGGTGGGCCAGGTGTATGTCATGGCTTGTAGCAATTCATAGATCAGGTATAGTACATGGGGATCTCCATGAAAGCAACATTGTCCTACACAGTGAAGGCTTTACTCCTGTCATTATTGACTTCAGAAAGGCACAAAATATAGGATCAAAATGCCCTCGACGCCAGCTTTCGAAGAAAGAACAAGAAACATGGATGAAGAGATATCGTTGGATTGCACCAGAGCTTGTACAGAATGAACGTCTTATGTCATCTCATACTGATGTCTACTCATTAGGATTCATCATGACACAAGTGTGTCGTCATTGCTGTATTTCAACCCTCAGTGAAGTTTGCAAATTGTCCTATCAGGTAGATCTTGCAAAGCACACACGTTTGGAATACATTCATGGACGGTTAACGACCCTTGCCTTACAGTGCAGTTAACTGATTAACTGAAGAGAAATCTCCAATGCACATTTGACAGTGGACTTAATGGAATGATTTCAATGGAAATTGTACATAGCAAAATATTCATACATAAATAAGGTGACCCCTTCTGTGCTCATTGCTTTTTGTACCGATTTTGTATACCAATGGATAAACTTTGAGCAAAAGGTGGGTTTTGTTTAGCATGAAATACACAAAATTAATCAATTTTTAAAAAGGTACATGTTATTTTTTCTGTGATTTTAGCATAGTCAATCAAGGTAAATAATCATGCACATGAAGATGTCTTGGTTTGAAAAAAGAAAAGGAAATCAATTTCCCGGCTACTTCATCTGAACTGTGATCTGCTTGAATTTTTTTTTTTTTACATTTGAGGGATTGAGGGCACTTTTTCAATCATTTTGACAAATTTGGTTTGTTTCATTTCTTGTAAAGTTTCACAGCTGTACTTTTGTTAATTTTTGATAGGTGGTGGTCCACTTTGAAAATCACACAGACAGCTACATGGACCCTGGGTTGAAGTGACCTCAGCATTATGTGAAGGGGATCACCAAAAAGCAATTAGGCACATTCTCTCTATAGAAACAGTACAAGAGGATGTGAAGTCGACCTTCATCAAGTCCGTTGTTCAAGAAGCAGATGGATTGTGTGATCAGAAAAACCAATCTATGTTTTGTGGATCAAATCTGGAAGACTTGAAGAGCTTCAATTTTGCTCATCAAAACAATGAATTGGAAGAGAAAGCACCTCATTTGTCCGCGATTCTGCATGCAGTTGCTGAGAGTCATAGTATCCTGCAAAATGTCAAGAAAACCAAACAAGCCATCATTCCAGGAGTTGCATCAGCAGCCGGTATCCTCCTCAACTGTAGATCCCAATACATGAATGCTCACCAGGTATTAACATCACTGGTTCTGAAACAAAGTGGTGCCAAGAAAGCTGCATTTGAACATCTACATAGTCGGTTCATAAGTTCCAGTTATAAAGTTGTTATGCAGCGTCAGTTGGATTTTGGAGATGATTTTGATGGAGAGTTAAGACAGTGGGCAAAGGAAACTTGCATTGCACAGTGTAGACAAGAAGAACTGAAGGACAGTGCCAGTAAGGAGGAATTGACAGCATTCCAAACCAGCAGGACTGATATGGGATATCAGCTTGAGGGGAGAAGGTTGCTGTTGAGTCCACTAGTCTAGTAGTCAGACTCACGAAGTACACACAGGGTATGGTGTGCATTCATGTGTCTTGTATACAGAACTATACGGCACACATTGTTGCCCAACTCGCTATGAAGTAATTTTCGTAAGTTTTTGAAGGTTTTTATCATTTCTTTGGAAGTAGTTCAATTTGGTTTGTTAGAGATTTCAATATGTGATTTTGAGTGACTTTTTTGTAATCATTTCTTTTACAACGAGTTAAATTTTGTGACTTTTCTTAGTGTGATTCGTGTCATTTGTTTGTTGTGATGTGGTATTGCAATTGTAATGATAAGTTTTTGTGATTTCTGTGCCAGTGTTGGGTTGGATGAGAATGAGGTGCATCAGATTGCAAGAGGGGAGGGGGAAAGAGGGAGTGAAGACATCAAAAGAGGGTGTAATATGTTGAAAAATGGATTTGTGTAGTATTTGTGGAGGGTGTGTAAGGATGTGAATGAAGGGAAAATGCAAAGAGTGAAGAGGGTGTGAGATGTGTTGATAAATTTGTGTGATTTTGAGTATGATGTGAAGCCTTTTCTACTGAGAATAATTAGACTGGATGAAAAGTATCAGAAATGTAAGAAAGCAGACCACAAAAGAGGAACAAATGATGCTATGTGTCTGCTTGAGGCAAACTTCATAGAGAGTATGCAGCATGGTTTACAAATGCAAGAGCAAATGCCTGGCCCAAGTGGTTTTGCAAGGGAAAGGCAAGAACCCAAAATGAGTGGTACCACACTGATTGTGTTCCTGGGGCTGATGACAATACCCAATAAATGGTTTTGTTGTACTGGATGTGAAGTGAAAGGTTGCAAAGAATTGACTGATGATGTAAGTTGGTGTCTTTGAATACTCTAAAGCCTTGTTATTTGATGGGTTATACCAGCTTGCCTTGAAAGATATGATCCATACAGGTGATGGCGATGATGCTAAGACAGGAGTTTATTTCAATCCACCATCAACAGGATTACACTTTAAAGAGAAACCAAAGAATAAATGCAAAAGAAAATCAGTAAGCAATGTGTTTATCTTGGACAATGAAAAAGACGTTTCCCATAAAACCCCAAAGAAATATGAAATTCATAAAAAAACAACGATCCAAGAAATAAATCAAATAATATAAATTTCAATTTAATTAAGTGATTAAGGAAGATTGGCAAAGCTTGCCACAGGGAATTGGAAATAATGGAGTTTCCTGTTGGTGGATTGCAACGACGATTTCTACTCAGGTTCCAGAGCCCCTGAACAGGTCAAACCAAAACACAAGTTTCTATTTTACTTGTGAAGCTGGAGCTGCAGGGAAGTGGCAGGAACTTGGGCTGCTGAGCTATGGCAAGAGGAATGTTGGTACGTCAGGGACTATGGACTAACTATTCCATGGTAGGATAACTGTGATTGGACTTAAAATGCAGCTCTGCATGTATTTTATCACGTGTAATTTTTCGTTTTCTTATCAAAAATTGAACAGGATAAAGCATTAAAAAGATTTAGGCAACAACACAGCCTGAAAAGAGAATGATTGAGATATTATGAAGTACACATATGCAGCTGTATTCAAAATGTTCAGTCCCTTTAATCTTGAAATACTTTTAATTGTTTCAAAATGTGATCTTTGCCTTGAGTCACCCCCATTGTGTTTGACACATTGTTTTTAAATTTTAAACTTTGGTTTTAAATTTTAAACTTTGGTTTTAAATTTTAAACTTTGGTTTTAAATTGGGTACAAAGCTTTGGAGATTTGGGTTAATGCTGAGCTGTTTTTGTTTACAGACGTGTAGTTTTGGAACAAGATTTCCGGGATAAGGTGAGCGATTACCTGGGTGGTTGCAGGTGACAGGGATGGAGAAGAAAGATTAGACAAGAGAGAGAGAGAGAGATAGAGAGCCGGAACAGAATGATGGCAATTTTAAGTCCCCATGTGTCAGAGACCCCTTCAATCAGCCTCTGACGAGCTGTCTCAGGCCGCGAGCTACTCCTCCGCATCCATCCAGGAGCACTTCAACTGGATGGAACGACGCATGAAGGAGAAGATGGTGAGGGTGGCTCATGAACAGTCTCGCCAGCTTTCGGCGAAGCTGTCACAGGTCAGCCAAGAAATCCAAGCAGCGATGGCGGAACACACAGATGCTGTACGGCAGTACATGTATGATGAGGTGACGGCATGTGAACTTGACGGTAGTAAGCCAATTACTGCGACGCATGCAGCAACTGTTAGGCGGACAGCAGATTGAGGCCGGCATTCTACGCTAGTTGTTCCTGCAATGTCTACCACCAAACATTCGCCTCATTCTCACCTCTGCGAGCGATTCTATCATTCAGTGCCCTCAGACGTGTGAAGACATACCTGCGATCAACACTCACTGAGGAGCGGCTGGGGGGTCTCACCTTAGCATCCCAGCTAGACACTGCAGATGGGATCAAGCGCTTCGTCAGGGATAACCCAAGGCGACTCTTCTGCAGATCCATCCTTACTCATAATCTAATAATCATTGGTTTATTGATTCCCACAAAGTAAAGACCACAGAGAAAAAAAAAATATGCATAATAAGGGAATATTTTTATTTGGAGTATCTTTTTTGTGGTAATAACCGCTGTTTGACCATCTTTACAGACCAGGAGAAGAAGACTTGTGCTGCATGCCTGTCTGGAATCCTGGACGACAAAGAAGAGGACAAAGCATATCCATCACATGAGACAGAGACTGGAGAAGACGAGCCTGGAGATGAGTCTGGAAATGATGAGCCCCCAAAGTACGACTTCCCATAGTATATGCCCTCGTCATCTTCCTCATTTGATTCCCCTGGAAAAAGGAGAGCAAATCCGACCAAAAGAAGGTACATGCGTACATGCACGTGCATTCACTTGACAATACTTTTTGTGTTAGTGTAGGAATGACTCAAAATGAGTTACAGTTGGTGTGGAGACATGGCATTTCAATATTATGATAAATGGACCAATAGCGCTCCGAACTAATGACGTCACAAAATTCCCGGATGTCAGACAAACATTGACTCACACACGTAGTGTACATGCAAGGGCACACCCGGCCCACGCACGCACGTGTGCATGGTTGCAATGTTTGTCTGAGGTCCAGTGCTATTTTTAGCGCAAGTGCGGAGCGCCATTAAGATTGCAAGCTCCATTTGCTGTGCGTATTGGCTCATGTTTAAGTTTCAGAATGGCAATCACATCTTTATTCTAGCTAAAAACATGCATTCATGTGTTGATCTGCCATGATCTACAGTAATAAGATAAGAATGCAAAAATTTCAAGGGAATTTTTGAGTGGAAATTAATATATATATATATTTTTTTGTAATTGATCATTAGAAGAGGATGAAACCCTAGATCAGTGTATAGGGAAGACACTGACGTTAGCCTCCTGCTGCAACCCAAGTACATTGTATTTGAGAAGGCCTTGGTGCTTCTATTCAAGCGCTGCCAGAAGTTTATGTCGTCAAGGGTGGAAATCCAGAAGCGAGTGCTGGGAACACATCTCACAGTGATTCAGGACTGTGCCAACTGTAAGAGGAAAAACATCTGGTCGTCGCAGCCTTTCTGCTCTGCAACACCAGCTGGGAACATACTTCTATCATCAGCTATCCTCTTTGGTGGGCAGGGTCCCACTGAAGTGTTGCGCCTCCTGAATAGTGTAGGCATTGCAACACATTCAGAGCGGGCCTTTTTCACACACCAGCAAAAGTATCTGCTCCCTACAAGTACAATTGAAACTGTATGGTTGGAGCATATTCAAGATATCTATGGACAGCTGAAGGCAGCAGGGAAACCACTGACCATTGGAGGAGATGGATGATGTGACAGCCCCGGACACTCTGCCAAATACGGTTCCTACACCACCCTTGAGCTGAAACTCAACACAATCATCGACCTCCAGCTTGTCCAGGTAAATATAGACAGTACATTCACTCTGCTTCACTTGAAAGGCACTTGGGTCTTCTCCAATGTTTGCTTATAGTCCTGTATTTTGGGACATCAAAAATAATGAAAATCATCATTTGCTTTATGGCCTACACTTACATCATTGTAAAGGAAAATTGTTGTCTTTTCCATGTAAAACAGAGCAACGAAGTAAACAATTCTAACAATATGGAGAGGTTCAAACGGATGATGTCATCGATAAGAGCCGCCGATTTGCAGGTAGAGAAAGTAGTCACTGATCGTCCTCGCCAGCTGTCCAAGTACATCTGTGAGAATGAGCCTGATGTGCTTCACATGTTTGACGTTTGGCATGTTGCAAAATGTACCTGAGTATCATCATGTATTTCTTCCACAAAACAGGTTTTTTATCTTGGCCTACATTTCAACAAGCATATCCATATACTGCAAGTATGCCTAGAGCTGCATGTTTTATGTCGATGTTCCCTTCCAAGATGAAATATAATAATAGTGACAATTTCTTCTTAGGGCTCAAGCAGAAGGTGCAGAAGCTTGCCACGAAGAAGTGGTTCGACAAGTTGCAGATTGGAAGAAGAGGGTAAACGATCATGTTTACTGGTGCGCAAGCTCAAAAGCATTTACTTCGTGACAGTTTTTTGACATGTCTGTTGTGCGTGGCAAAATGTGGTCAGAGACGGAGCTTGCCACGTTTCTAGACATATAGACTAGCGAGAAGAGATTACTTCAAAATTGGAAGGAATCATCCAAAACACAGCTGTGTTAAATAGCATTTCTCTGCAACTGTCCGAAAAGGGTTTCAGAAGAACCCCTAGAGAAATCAAAAATAAAATGAAAAATATCAAACGTGACTATAAGAAGGGAATGGACCATAACAAGAGGAGTGGTGTCGCCAGGAAAGAGATACCGTTTCAGGACAAGCTGGACATTTTCCTTGGGGACAGACCTTCATACCAAGCCAGTACAAGTCTTTCAATCAATGTTTGATGAAGGCAATGAACATAATGAAGAGAGCCAGGATGGCTCCTTGCCAGACCCCGAAGACAGCTTGACTGATGATGAGTTCTAAGAACTGGAAGATAGCATTTATACCACATCACCTCCATCACCGGTACCAGCAAGTCCAATTGTATTAAATGTAATGTGTATCCGAGTATAATAATTTAGACTTTGGAAAAGATTCCATAGGTTCTACCAGAGTGATCCGATAGCCTCTTTTCACTTTGCAACTTAAGTCCAAATATTATTAATATTATCATACTTCATAGGCCTATTTTGGGACTTTGGAGTTTCAGGCTAGACTAATTGAAAATTGTGTAAGAAAATCAACTTTCTTTTCCTTGTGCATCTACACCTCCCCTAGTGCTGTGCTTTTTATTCGGATATAGAGTAACCCACACGGATTGAACGTTTCCGTTTACCAATTTTCAAAAACGATTAACCGAAACCAACACCAAAAAAATATGGACTCACCGTAGCTCACGTTTTGTTCATGCTAAAAAAAATAACAGTCGTTTATTTTGTCTATTCCGCCAAGTAGAAACACACTGTTCATACATTTGATCTAAAAAAACATCGTAAAAAGCCTTCCGATCGCGATCGGGATCCCCGTAAAATATTCTGACCGTCCTTCTACCTCCATGTTGAAGATGTTCCAAAGTAACGTTAGGCTTACGGTCATGACGCGTCAGTTGCATTTTCCTGACCAAATAAATCTGTCCATATGTCCAGGTAGAAACACACTTTTACGAACTAAATCTGAAAACATATCTTGCAAAAACCATCCGAAAGCGAGGATCACTTTGGAGAAGATGTAAACAGTCAGCACGCTGTCTGGAAATTTCCATAGCTAGTACTCAAGCCCAATGTAATAGCCACGATAATTAACGTGCATTTAGCGAATGTATATCAGATCTTACTCCATGTAGTCTGGAATTATTGCACTCAATCCATGAGCCCAGTACGCTGCTAGCTTCAGTCATGTTGGCCGGAAGCGGTAAGCAAAGTCATTGCACAATGTACATGTGTGCAACGCGGCATCGCATGCACGTGCTCACAGCACAGTGAAGTCAGCACGGCCAGCGCACGTGTAGGCTTCAGTCATGAAGACCGGAAGTGCAGTGTACGTACATGGACATGACTTGTGCTGTCAAGTAGTGCTCTGATCAAGGGCGGCATGGATAACTGTCGGCTTCGGTGCAGATTTTGCGGTAAGAAATCTGCTTTTAACGTCGCAACCAGCTACAAAATTTGCAGTAATCTGTTTGTTTTGGTCGTCGCGAAAAGTGCAAAAAGTAGCTCGGTTAGCTCATGAGCTAGCCTACTCTGATTTTTTTTGTATGAAGTTGCGCCACCATAAAAATATCGCGATATTCCCGATACATGTATTTCGAATTTTTTTCCGGGGCCCGATATGATTTTTCATATGAAAAAAAATATCGCGATATCGATAAATATCGTCATTATTAAACAAGCTTAATGTCCATACCGTCTGTCAACACTGCTTTTATTCAGGCACTTTTCTTCTTCACTGAACACGCACGATCGCGGCCCGCTAGCGCTGTCATTTAAAAGGCGATTAAATCGTATAACACGGATCCGTATTTTTTTTTCATTCCGTAAACGAATATCAAATTACCCTATTTTGCACAGCACTAACCTCCCCAAAGAGATTTAGCTCCATCTGTAATTAAGTCTAAACTGAAAAATGTACAGACTTATTTTTCCAAGATATCAGGGAGTAATGTGTTTAAGGAAGACCAAACACACAGTCTGTCACACACATTTGATAATACACTTGCCACTAAGGTGCAACAAAAGGCTTTGTTAACATATCGTGACATTGGCAAATCCTCATATGACACTTATGTGAGATTCAATGTATTGCATGAGTCTAGTGTTGCAAAACCTGTGGTGAGACAACACCGACTTCAAACATTTTCCAAAGAAAAAGTTACAAAGAGAACGATCAACTACTGTATCTTGAAAAAGAGAAGAAATTTATCACGCTTTGTTACAAGAGCACTTTAGCTTTTTCAGAAGCACATTCAGCCTGTTCATCAATTATTTCAGTTTATCGAGTCTCCTCGAGCATTATGTACTGCTTCTGGTCTACCTTGTAAAGGGGCTAAATATCTGATGTATGGATTACTTGGGAACAGATATGCAGAGGCGTATTCACCCATCACAGATGCTCATATTTTCCCTCCTGGAACTTGTTTGATTGCAGAAGGGATGAATATAATATACACAAACCCACTATCTGGTTTCAATTTTTTTGTTGAGTATGCACATTTAATTGTAGCAAGATGGATTTCACCCTTTTTCAAGAAGAAATATAAAGAAGTGAGAATCCTTTTTGATCAGGTGTGTTTGCAAGGTGCTTCCCCCAAATGTTTTGAAAGGGAAAGAAGAGATGCTAGACAAGACGATGAAGTGGAGATTTTTGATTCTATAAATGATCACACACCACTGCCACTAAGTTGGTCCAAATTTCTTAAGGTTCGGCAAAATAAGCGGAATTTGTGCCAATATTTATCAAAGAAATTTATTGAAATTATTCCATCATCTCTACAAGCACCAAAGATTGCAATGGACTGGCAAGTGTGTTACAATGACAGGCAAGTATCCACATAACATCATTTATAATCATGAAGAAACGGATACCCAGATATGGTTACACGTAGCGGGTACTGCATGTTCATTTATACATATTTACTCTGTTGATCGTGATATTGGCATGATTGGATTGGCGTTATTGTTTGATGGCAAAACAATTGTAATGCAATCCTTACACAGCATCTGTGAAAGGTACATGCCTTATCACTGTTTTAGAGCACAAAGCGAATTCCAAGAAATAAATACCCACAAGACAGTTGTTTCTTTTTTCTTTCAATTTCAGGGGGGAACATTTCAGGACAACATTTCAGAGGCTCGGCCGTCTTAGGAGCAATTTTGAGAATGTGCCGTTCTTGCTACTAACAGCAACACTCGACGAGGACACAAAGGACAAAGTCCTGTATATTCTTCATCTAAACCCCCACGATATTCATGAAGTAATTGCAAATCCTGACAGGCAAGTACCGGTAGATTCTTTTCCTGTCATTTCTTCCAAGGGGCATGTATGAAGAATCACACAATTAATCATGTTTACTGGTAGCTAGAGACCGAAAGCTGTTGGCGGATTACTAAAGCGAACTCTAAATCTTCCTGGTGCATGGAAAGAGTTACAAAGTAATTTATATAATGTTAGGCAGTGACGTGTAAAATTTGCAGTGCTACTTTTAGCTTCAGTGGGGGATCTACTGGCTCTATGATAAACCTCCTCAAGATGAAACATCCCTCTGCAGCCAGCAGGAAAACAGCAGGTAGTAGTTCGGTGACTCAGGCCACTCTCATTTTTGAGGCGAGAAAGCTGCAATCCGGCAAGAAATAATAAAATCAACCAGTTGATGGCAGAGATGATTGCTGACGAATGTCTTCCAATCAGCTTGGTGGAAGCTGATGGATTCCGCGCATTGTTTGGTTATCAAATGGCAACACGATGACAGCTCAGCTCAATACGATGTACGAGGACAAGAAAGGGAGCCACAAAAACAAGCTGAAGGATGTAGGAAGTGTTGCACTCACAACTTGATTATTGGACCTTGCGTAGTCAAGAGTGGTACATGTACATGACCATGACGGCTCACTATATAGAAGACTATGGCAACACCATTCCACCAGCACTGGCACAACAGCTTTAGAATGCAGCAAGGACAAATGTCAACAAAATCGGTCCATCATTTGACAGGGACATTCGTTCATGGAAACAAGCTATCACGGTAAGTGCCCCTCCCTTCTCTCCAGCTCCATCTTACTGGATACAAAATGTTGAAATTGTTTTGTTTTCATTCAAAGCGTTAATCGGTTATTCAAGCTGCTTAATTGCGTATAGGTGTATGGAAAATTAAATTGTTCATTCGTATGAGTGTATAAATGTATTCTCATGTGTTTAAATTCTCAGAACCGCGCACCTCCTACAACCGAGCAAACGATGGAGAAGTCAACACAAGATGAACGCAGTTACAGCCTATGCTGGGACAACATTCAGTGGAAGTCAGAGAAAAAGCATCAAACTAGCTCCGACTAGACAGAGTTTTATTTGCGTGCATTGTGCTACGGAGTACGGCACAGGACACCGTCACTGCGACTTAGTGTACGTTGTAAGCCTAATACTGGTCATTTTTCCATCAAATATTGATTTATTTGTTTACAAATATTGACCAACACAAGGCCCGAAAGTGCCACTCAAAGGTGAGGGCTAAAGGAAAGGAGAGAGAAAAACAGAGCAACTAGGAAGATCTGTTTGCAAGAAATATCATTACGTGTGAATTGAGAGAGATCATAATTATCCTGTAGGAAAACAGGATGAGGGAAGGGAATTCCAGAGTGAGGCAGTGCATGGGAAAAAACTCAAGGAAAACTGGAGGAATATCTTGAGGTATCTTGAGGTGATGGTGATTTGGGGACAGTAACAAAGAAAGGATGGGAACTGCAAGAAAAGCTAGGTGTGAGACCAATTGACTGGTTAGGTGATACAACCATTGAAAGACCATTGGAGAACATTCCATGGTAATATCTGTAAAAACGGCTCAGTGAAGAAGGTTCTAGTCTACTAAACTGGACAACTTGATTAACAATAAAACAGACCACAAGACTGTGCAGACCATTGGAGCACGTTCCATGGTAATATCTGTAAAAAAGGCTCAGTGAAGAAGGTTCTAGTCTACAAAACTGGACAACTTGATTAACAATCAAACAGATCACAAGACTATGCAGACCATTGGAGAACATTCCATGGTAATATCTGTAAAAAAGGCTCAGTGAAGAAGGTTCTAGTCTACAAAACTGGACAACTTGATTAACAATCAAACAGATCACAAGACTATGCAGACCATTGGAGAACATTCCATGGTAATATCTGTAAAAAAGGCTCAGTGAAGAAGGTTCTAGTCTACAAAACTGGACAACTTGATTAACAATCAAACAGATCACAAGACTGTGCAGACCATTGGAGAACATTCCATGGTAATATCTGTAAAAAAGGCTCAGTGAAGAAGGTTCTAGTCTACAAAACTGGACAACTTGATTAACAATCAAACAGATCACAAGACTGTGCAGACCATTGTAGAACATTCCATGGTAATATCTGTAAAAAAGGCTCAGTGAAGAAGGTTCTAGTCTACAAAACTGGACAACTTGATTAACAATCAAACAGATCACAAGACTATGCAGACCGTTATTATCCACCATCTTTGTGCCCCTCTGAGACTGACCCAATCACCAACTTTTACAATATTTACTTTTTACTAACGCATCATTTTTCTTTCCTTCTACAGAAATGCAATTCCACTTCCCGCAAGACAGAAGTAGTATTTGATATCCAAGATGACTTCATTGAACTCACCACCTCGGACAACGGCTACCCATCATACAACATTCAAACATCTCTGATATTACAGGCCTTGGGTATTACAGATGATAATTGCGGACAACATTGATGAAGTGTTGACAGTAAAAATACCACCACACTTCAAGACACAGAAGATGGTATCCAGTATCCACTCATCTTCTTACACTTCCTCAATGTGGCAGTTGTCAATGCCTGGATCATACACAAGTGGAAATTTGGTAACCAACTTCTACAACCCCACAGTAGTTGGAGTTGCACAAATTCTGACCAGTTGCATTGATGAGAAGATAGGCCTATCCGTAACCGGAACAATAAAATCGGTAAGCAAATAATAACAACAACAACAACCGACAAAGAAACAAACATTTCCTTAATGATACAAAAGCATGTCACCATTCAGAAGCTTTTAACCACCCCCCAAAAAAAAATTGTAAAAAAACCGCACCACAAAAATACTACATACATCACACATGCAACAACAACACTTTACAGAATCCTAGATAAATAATTACTAATTTTAAGTACACAAATATTAATTCACAGGAGTCACCAGTCGAGGAGACTGCAAATTCCAAACGAAAGGAAATAGAACTGACAGACCACAAGGACAGGACCAAAATCATCAAAATCAACTTGTGGCAAACCGCAGCAGACAAAGATATACCAGAACTGAGAAGCCAAGTGACCATTAAATGTCTGCGCCAAACTGTTCAGGGACATGAAACAGCTGAACAGCACCCAGTACACCAAAATTGAGGAAAGTTAGCATAATTTGAGTAAAATGCTTGTGTAAGCTGGGTTATTTTAGAATTGAACAAAATTGGGATTATATCTAATTAGTATATAACAGTGAATGATAATGAGGTGAAACAAATTAAAATTTGAATTTTGACATTTTAAGAGCACTACAACTTATTACGTAGAATATTCATATATCCAGGTTTTTTTACCGTTGGGCCAGTCTATTCTAATCAATATAATTTAAAACCCAGCGATGGAAACATTCTGAGATGTTCCCTCTTCCATCGTTCACCATTCCAATAATATTGCAGACAAGACCATATGTTTGCCATTTGAAATGTTGGTTACCTTTCTATATTTTGTCTTCTTGATAACGGTACTTTTTAGAAGGAGGAGCTGCATTTGGGGTTTGAACTGATGACACTAAGAACGCGGCCAAGGACTATCTTGGAGGTGGTGCACACAGGCCCTTGCTGTGCTTCAGATCTGCAACTGCTGAGCATAAAGAAGATTTTCATTGGACCTATTCAGAAGAGTATTGTGCTGGAGGAAAACAATCCTCCAGCTAATGAGGATCTCCTGCCATGTTACATGTACCTGTGTTAATAAAGTTAATAAAAAAAAGAAGCTTATTTTATTTCAAGGATGCACCCCCAGCAGAAAGCTCCCGTCGGTCCACCGACGATGAGACTGATCTTCTTGCAGCAGATGTAACCATCCATGAAGTTGAAGAGGCATTCCAGGACTCCATGGAGGAGGAAGAAGTCAGCGATGCTTCGGTAGCCGGCAATGATGAAGTCACATACCAAGTTATCAAGGCATCTTCCCAAAGGAGCCACCCCAAGCTAATCAACTCACTTGAATACACATACACCTTGAAGACCAAGACACAGGAGAAGACTTACTGGAGGTAATGATATGTACTTTTTTGTACACTGCATCATTTCACTCTCCTTTTCCACTTGCATTGGATGCAAATTATGATGAACTTTAATCTCAGGTGTGTTAACTAGTAAGTTATCTAACAAGTGAGTTTTTTCCTTTTTTTACCTACAAATACAATATTATACATTACGAATGCAGCGGGTGCCATTTTTCTCAAAACGCCCTCTGCCGGTTCCACAGGTTTGTGTATAAGTGATGGCCGTCAGTGGAATTCTTCCCATGGAATTTACAATCTCATTTGGCCCTGTACATGTACATGTAGTAGGCCCTAAACATGTTATTTATATTTTTTTGTACATGTACTGTAACTGCAGGTGTGTTATAAAATGGCCACTACAGATGGAGCAACAGATTTAAGACGGAGCAGGAGAGCAACGAAACTGGTCGAATATAAACAACATAACAATGGCCAAGATTTGCCTTCTGAAACAAAAGAACGAAAGAACTGGTCAACAACTAAACTCTACCCTCTAACTATTATGGATTCGAAGGAAATCGACGGAAAACTGTTTGTAAAAGTGCACTACACCGAAGAAGAGTGGAAGTTGAACGTTTATGACACGTGGAGACTAGCAACTGACATCGTTGATGTACCAGAGTTTTATATTACATGTACACCTGAGCTGAAAGCTGTCTTTGTTGAACAACTTAATTAAGGCGTCAATTAAGGAAAACTCACATGGCCAACGTAAAGTTGACAGCACTGTGAAGATCGATCTCAGCATTCATAAAAACTTATAACAGGACATTGCCTCCCTTGGATGCAGAAGAAGAGGCTCAGGCTCTCAATTTACTCTGCATTCAACAGCCACTTTTAACGAGTTGCTTGCTGAAGGCTGGCACTGGAGAGTTTTCAATTCCATGGGAGATTTTGCGTGTGATATTTTGGCTGAGAGAGAGAGGAGACCTCTGGAGGAATACATGGCTGAGGGAAAACTACAGCTCATACATCGAGGATATCGATTTCATTTGAGATTTGCCCATGGTATTGGCAAAAATTCCTTTAATATTTTTTTGTCTGACTGAAAATGGAGGAAACCAGTTACACCAATGATGTGCCTAGAATCCAAAATAAATGTGCTTAAATCATACTTTATTGATTTTCATTAACTGTGTACTGAGGAAGGAAGTCGCAAATAGAAGGAGCAATTGACCAGTCAATTACCAAGCTCATCGAGTTTCAACAGAAACAGCAGGATGATTCAGCTGGGGCACTCCTACAATTGGAGAGGGAACGGTTCAAGTGGGATGATTCAGCTGGGGCACTCCTACAATTGGAGAGGGAACGGTTCAAGTGGGATGATTCAGCTGGGGCACTCCTACAATTGGAGAGGGAATGGTTCCAGTGGGATGATTCAGCTAGGGCACTCCTACAATTGGAGAAGGAACGGTTCCAGTGGGATGATTCAGCTGGGGCACTCCTACAATTGGAGAGGGAACGGTTCAAGTGGGATGATTCAGCTGGGGCACTCCTACAATTGGAGAAGGAACGGTTCCAGTGGGATGATTCAGCTGGGGCACTCCTACAATTGGAGAGGGAACGGTTCCAGTGGGATGATTCAGCTAGGGCACTCCTACAATTGGAGAAGGAACGGTTCCAGTGGGATGATTCAGCTGGGGCACTCCTACAATTGGAGAGGGAACGGTTCAAGTGGGATGATTCAGTTGGGGCACTCCTACAATTGGAGAGGGAACGGTTCAAGTGGGATGATTCAGCTGGGGCACTCCTACAATTGGAGAAGGAACGGTTCCAGTGGGATGATTCAGCTGGGGCACTCCTACAATTGGAGAGGGAACGGTTCCAGTGGGATGATTCAGTTGGGGCACTCCTACAATTGGAGAGGGAACGGTTCCAGTGGGATGATTCAGCTGGGGCACTACTACAATTGGAGAGGGAACGGTTCCAGTGGGATGATTCAGCTGGGGCACTCCCATGGGTACAAGGGCACAACTTATGGTGCAGAAAATGCAGCATCATTTATAAGTTTGACATGTTTGGAAATGCAAACTCTTTTTGGAGTTTGTTTGAAGAAACAAGAAATGCAGTGGAAGTGACGGACTGCATGTTTGTTGAAAGGAAACTGTTCGAGTTTCAGTGCCATCTAGCGTAAGTACTTTGTCATGTTTGTCAGTGAATAAACTTGGCGGTGGTGTAGTTTAGCATGTTTAGTGCCCACGTTTTATTAGTATGCATAATTTAATAGTACTACTACAGTACTAGTATCAAGTGCAGTCTTCGGTTTTTGCACATTCTTCAGATTGCACTGCAGAATTTGTGGATTCTTCATTCTTCGACCTCGTTTTCCAAAGCCGAAATTGTGCGCTTAGTAGTTATGATCTATATGTCTATTACCTTGTACAGGATAGGTGGAGTGCAACAAGTGTGGCCATTGGTCCATCTGGTATGCACCAACGTAACAAAAGAAGAACTTGGATCCGTTTGGATTACCTCTGTGAGAAATGCAACTAAACATGTTGTTTTGATTGTCTCTCCCCTTGGTTGACGAGCTTTCAGCAGATGTATACAAGCCACGTCTACCACTAAAGGTGGAGTTCATGGGTGAGCGTGGCTCTGACCTTGGAGGTCCCAGAAGGGAATAAAGACTATTGCGGGTGGATCAAACTAGCATTTTGGTGTGGCCTATGGTATACTGTACCAAGTTTGCTTCTCACCAAAAACTGCGGGGTGATCGCAATGATAGTAACCATGGTAACAAGCTTTTCCTTCAGATTAATGTTGATGGACTGCCTCTGTTTAAAAGCAGTAATGTGCAGTTTTGGCCAATTTTAGGTTTACTACAAGGCATTAGTGGGCCATTCATAATGGGTTTGTTCACAGGAAAATCCAAACCAATAGATCCTGAGAAATTTCTCTACAATTTTGTCACAGAAATGCTAGAGCTGAAAACAAATGGTTTGACCGTAAATGTTCTTTATCTTCCTCCAGTCCAAGAATATATATGGCTGGCCATACACAATCTGCGCCTTTGTACTCACACTATATAGGCTATGTAATTGAAGCTCTGGCTCAAATGAACTTTCAATTCTTGTTACATTTTGTCAAATAGATATGTTTGCAGTCCTTTTATTCCCCGAATCTAACGAGGTAGAACTTGTTCTAAAACATTAGTTGATAACTGACAAGTTGGCATTCTGGCTACCCTGGCGGTCTACTGCGACAATAACAAAAGCCGTGAAAGACAACCTACAGTCGGATGAGTCAACCCATTCCTACTAAAGGGCAAGTTTGCCTCGCAGATCCAGAGGGCATTTGACATCTGTCTTGATGACGATGACAGCAGTGTACATCCACCTTTCATAGGCAAGCTATGTCAGATGAAATTACGCAAATGGTGGAAGAAATTTGGCCTGAGAAACAACAAGAAAGCAACCTGCAACATTGCTTTGCATTCATTTGAAGCTGTGCAGTGCGAGAGTTGTTCGACGAGTCTGTCTCTGTCAAGACTGTCGTCAAAGCTTGCCAATCATCAGACGGAGGCGATGAAACATGGCTTATTAACATGGTTTGGTGAGGATCGCCTCAAGATTATGAAGCTAGATGCTGTAGGTAGTCTAGTTGTTAATGCCTTTGTTTTTGGTGATTTTTCTTGGCAGCTTTCCATCGTTGGGGTTAAAGTTTGTGACAATGTTTTTCCATGAGCCTTTCTTCACCGCTTAATGTTGATGATTGTTCCCGGTTGTGTGGTCTTATAGAGGGAGGTCTGTGTAACAGGGACTTCCAGGAACTGGTTGAGCTGAAGAAAGGACCAGAGGGTCAGATACCTATGTTCATTACACCACAGGACACCTTCAAGCTGGGTACCATCCGGCATAGGAAATGCCATTTGCTTGTGGAGGCATCAGGGAGATGTGACGTGTTATGTGCAAGATCCACCTAAGTGATTTGGCCGGTATGCTCACGCGATTAAAGTCCAAGTTTGAGAAAGTTGTCTCTTCATCAAGCAGCGTGCCGAATAAAAGTACGACAACAGAACAGCTGAGACAGAAGATGGGCAGTCTGCAGAGCGAGCAACTCATCCTGAAAAGGAAAAGCATGGTGTTGGAAGAGAAGATTACATGGCACTTCTTCAGGCCCAGCTCATGTGTACCTTCACACGCAATCCCCTTGATCCCTCTAGACGGCTGTACTTCATCTGTGATGTACCCCACTTGGTAAAGACGACCCGCAACACTTGAAAGAATTCCGGATACAACAGCCAGACAAAAAATCTTGTCGTAAGTTTCAATAATTTATTTCAATAATTTTATTTAACGCCTAACTTTCTTTGTCCCTGGCCTTAGAGATTTTAGCAGTTCAATTACCAGTTCACCTACAAGTGAATCTAAAGGTTGAGAAGAAGTATTTGTAATGTACTGGTATATTATTTTCATTTGTACATTACATTTAAGTGTTTTTGTCCTAATTTTTCAGGCCATCAGCTGAAAAAAAAAAACTATTCCGATGGCCTATTCCCTAATGAGATTTTCACTTTCTTTTCTACAGTATAACAAATAGAGTATCAGGTTGGAGCCAGCTGCTGATGCTATATGAGGGAGATGTTGGCGCATGGCCTTAACAGATGCTCACCAAATTGTCACATCAGTGCAATAAGATTGCATCTTCAAAATGCAGCTTTGTTGCCTATTTAATTTTGTGTCTGTGCAACAAAGTCGTATGAACCGAATTCCCACATGAACAAAAGCTATGGGTAAAGATAAACCTTGTTCACAAACTGTTAATGTATGTAACATACATGCAAAATTGCGTTGCAGTGGGATATATGACTTTGTCCCATACCACTTGTCCCATACCACCAGAGACTTGACAAAATGGATTAAAATGGATTTAGCGCACCTCATGTGTTCATGATTTTGGGACAAATACGTGCTAGTGCACAGGTGCATGATGTGCAGTCCATTTTACAGTGTATGGGCATATAGTATAATTTTGATAATTCTAATGAAGTTATTTTCTTATCCCTTTAAAAAGCCACAACTACGGTGCTCAAATTGATGGTTCCTCCCAATCGCCACCTAACTGCAGGCAAGACATACTGAGGCATTATCAATGCCAAGGTGATGCCAGCTGTGAACAAGCTTCATGTGGCCAACGAGAATGGTTGATGCGGGTGTCATCGTCATGGACAACAAGTACAAAATAAAAGTTGGCCGAACAACGCTTGATGTGGACTGCAGATTGCGTAACAAGAGAGTATTCCCTGTGACTGAAGCCCCCAAACTACTATGACCACGACTTCCCAACCCCTGGATATCTTCTAGTTCCCTGTGGCTACCTGCAGATGCATGCACTGTTGCCACCTGCAACGACAAAGGATGACCTTGGCAGGGAACATTATATGCATAACCAACTGTCTGTTGTATTTTGTTATCCGACCAACGTCCCGACTGAACGTCATGTGTCGTGCACAAATTATTTTTTATCCGTCATTTGTCAGTAGCAATAGCATTACTGTACCAAACGCTATACTCAAAAATCACCACAAATTCATGTATCCTCCTGACATTCACATTATTCCTACATAAATATAAACAAATCACAGGAGAAATTGATTGTGGATTAAGTAACTGAAATGTGAAACCAAAGCACTTTATCTGTGTAGGCTTGGCCATATCGAAAGTGTTTTTTTTGCCAACCAGGGACGAATAAATACCACATTGAGTATTAATTGTTCTCATAACTTTCTTCATAATCATGTCATATTTAATGTCTACAGACATCCGCAGACAGGTCAGTGTACAGTGTAAATCAGAGGACCCCATAATGACGTGACAGTCAATACACAAGTACATGGCTGACACCAGAGAACAAGTGTCTGAAGAGAAGGAGTGGGGCACTCCAAGAGAAGGTCCACTCAATGATTGAGGAAGATAGCATTGCAGTGTCTGCAAGTAGCAGCGATCTTCTCGTCCAAGCCATGGTGGAAGGGGAGTCAGAGTTCATGTCTGCAGTCCCTGGAGGTTCCCATGCAGCATTACTATGGGATCAACAGAAGAAAGCCTTTGAGAAAGGCAAAGGGATGAGATGGCACACTGCAATCATAAGATTTTGCGTTGCCCTGCAGAGCAAATCATCGGCCTCATATGATCTTCTTCGAGACAGTGGCTGTCTGAAGCTGCCACATCCAAACATTCTCCACTCGTCCACTCATTTTGGAAACCATCATCAGGTTTCAACTCTGATTTGGTTTTGAGGGTGGCTGAGGATGTTAAACTTCATGACCTACTTGAACACGAACACAATGCTTCAATTACTTGAACATGAACACAATGTTTCAATTACTTGAACATGAACACAATGTTTCAATCAAGTTTGATGAAATGGAGATCAAAGTAGGATTAGCATATTCAGTTTGTTCTGGAGCTATTGTGGGTTTTGTGGATGTTGGGTCCATTGTGATTGAGATTCTGCAGTTTGAGGTGAACTGCAAAGGAGGAGAAGTTCCTGTTGCAAGTCATGTGCTTGTGTTGATGGTTCGGGGATTTTTTTGTCGCTACGGTCACCGATCGGGTACTACCCTACCCTTGGCATTTCAAGCCACCAACTGTATCCTTGCATTTGGGAGGCAATTGTCCTTTTAGAAGCAGTAGGTTTTGTTGTTAGGTCATTGGTGTCTGACGGGGTGTCGGCAAACAGGAGGTTCTACAAGATTCATGGGCCCTCACACCACTTGGTGCATTCCATGAGCCATCCGGCAGCAGAGAGGGATATCTTCTTCTTGTGTGAGTCTCTGAGTCTGAGACAGACTTAACTGATACTGAAAATCAAGAAGAGCTTGAGAGGGACAAGGATCAGCCTCTGTATACAGGTTCATTGCTGACACTGGCAAGTGGCATGTTGCTGATAATGACATTTGCACTTTGCCATATTTGTAGCAACTGTGGTAAACAAATTGGTGATGATGACCACTTTATTACAGTGCCATTGGAGGAACAGTTGAAGAACATCCTTCCAAGTAAGTGAATAATGTTTTTATTTAGGACACTCGGGTTATTCAGGCTGTGAGAAATGCATCCAAACAGTAAGATATGAAAAGAAAATGCTCTTTCCTAAAACTGATGCTCCTCGTCTCAGATGAGTAATTCCATGGCAGGATAGATGAGGATCACCATATAGGACCTAATCCATTAAGAAAGATGGAAGTTGGTATGGTCTCTCAATTTCCATTGGACTACATGCATTTGGTGCGCCTTGGAGTCATGAGGCGCCTTCTTAAGTTGTGGTTGAAAAGGCCTCTCAAATGCCGCCTTGGTACAAAAGTAACGACACAGTTTTCAAAATCAAGCGCTTATATGGACGATGATTCAGAAAGAATAACTGTACTGCCAGCACCACCCCACCAGCTGCCAACTCCTTACGAAGTAAGAGACAACCTTTTTCCAGTCTTTGCTGGATGTTGACAAAATAAAGATGGGCTTCATCTTTACATGTTCAAGTACCCCCTACTACAAACTGGAGTCTACTCCTCCCCCACCCCTCCCTGCAGTAGGTCCTAAACTTCTGGGATAATATGTGCATTTTCCCTCTTAGAAAATGGCAATGCATCCTCCCATTCCTCTGTGTGGATAGCAACTGTCTATTCCAGTAGGGCAGTTGTCATATTACATAAAGCCATATCCTCCCATTCCCCTCAAAGTTTGGATAGCACCTGTCTAAAGAATTCAATTTTGTTGGTTCAGTGTCATTCCACCTTGGCAGAGATGAAAACAACAAACAAGGAATGCTCATTTGAGTATATTTCAATTAAACAATCAATAACAAGTCTATTCAAGAACAGGTCAGTACAAGAAGAGTATCAAACAACAAAATTCCCTTCATATCATGGGTATGGTATAGGCAGTGAAGGAGAGGAGAACACATTGCAGGATATTACTGATGGTTTAGCGTTTAAAGACAATCCCTTTTTCAGTGAAAACCCTGATGCCTTGAAGTTGGTTCTCTATTAGGATTCTTTTGAGGTGTGTAATCCTCTGGGATCTAGCAAAAAAAACAGCGCAAAATCTTAGCAGTTTATCTGACATTGGCAAACTTTAGACCACACCTTCGATCCAACATAGATCAACAGCTTCTCGTGCTGCTTTGTAATGAAAATCATTTTAAATACTTTGCACATAGCAAAGTATTTAAACCATTACTTGATGACCTGAAGGACCTGCAATTGATTGGTATTTACATTGTTGATGGTGAAGAACCAGTAAAAGGCGCCCTCTGCTGTATTGCTGGAGATAATTTGGTATCAAATTTGATCGGTGGTTTTGTCAGTGCCTCAACATGGCAGCCAGTGTCAGCTGTTATCGTGAATGGGTACGAACACTGTCGCTGCAACATCTGCTAGACATCTCCCATATGTTTTGAACATATGTGTACAAACCCTATGTGATTTCTGACACCCAAGTTGTTCCTGTTGTTCTTGACATCAATAGCCATCTTGGCAATAGGAATGAAGAAGCAAGATTTTGCAAGCAACTTGTTGCATCTCTTCTAGCATTCCTGAAGAAACGTTTCAGAAGTGTTTTCATTAACTGTGGAATGGACAGCGAGCCAGACAGCAGGACACACCAATTAAGAGCCCGGATCAACAGTACATTCTGCACTGGGTAGATGCAGATACCAAAGAAAACCTGAAAGATACTCTGAAAGGTATGTTAAATGTGTCATCAAGAGGAACAGAGCCAAGTTCGTGGACATAATTTAGTAAGTTTGTAACTTTTCCAGGAATGTAAATAAATTTGCACAATTTTATTTATTGGTTGATGTATTTTTTCTTAATATTATAGAGTTGGTCATATTTGAAGCAGAAAGATTTACATTTCATGCTGAAGATGCAGCCCTGATCGACTCCAGCAGTGAAGATGAAGAACTACCAGACAAGGTGCCCTGTTTGTTGGCAAAATATAAGATGATCAGGAGCCGAACGAGGAGTGGGGGGAAATCCAAGAAACAGGGGAAATCAAAATCGCCATGCAGCATGAGTGTGGTTGATTTCAAAGCGCCAAGCTGTTTAAAGTGTGAAGGAGATAGTGAGTGCATCACTGCTGTCACTTGACAGAATGGAGCAATGGAAACAATAGGGCATCAGAAGTGGTCTGTTGGCATAGGAAGGTAGAGATTGGCTACAGTTTATGCGTATGAATGGTGAAGGATGACCAGTTGTGGTGTTGAAGATTTTCAGCAATCTTTCATGGCAGTTGGAGGTGTCCGGGATTGTGGTGACTGGAAACCACCATGTGTGCCGCAATTTCCCTGGCCAGCTAAATGTGGAACAGCTGAAGCAGCTACTGGGAGCCATATCTTCAGCAGAAGTTTGCAAAGGAAATGACGACTAACAGGCATTAATCGACTATATCGTAGTACTGAAAGCCATATACCAAGGAGCATAACAAGCAGTGATGTTCTGTGTGAAGGCACCATAAGACATAAGAAATGTGAGCTGCTTTGTAGCAAACCAAAATGCAGTGTGTGCCAAATCCATAGAAGTGAACTTATAAAACTGCACAGCCGTCAAACATCAAAGTCGACATTTGTTTCAGTGTCATCATCAGTGCCAAATAAGACAATGACCTTTGACCAGCTTAAGCAGAAGATGTCTCTACTGCAGTCTGAGAGACGTGTCTTGAAGAGACATGCAACTGTACTGGAGGAGAAAGTCTCAAAGCTCTTGATAAAAGAGAGTGTGATGCTGGATAGTGTGCAGGATGTAGTGATGCGGGAAGTCCTGTCTAAACCTGGAGAGGAAGATTTTCTCAGAAGATTTTGCTGATGAAGCCGAGCGTCTTGAAAATGATGGTGTCATGCACCAGACAAAGCATTTTGAATTTGCTACCAGCGCTGTGATTTGTGACACCACTGCCCGTTCTTTTATACAGAATGTGAATGAACAAGAAGAGAAAAGTTCTGAGAAAAAATAACAAGAAAGCATTGCCAGCTTTTCTCAGTCAGGAGTTTGTGCACCCTCTACCAACTCCTCCACCTGCACCACCAGTGAAGCGTAGCTATGAAGAACTTGAGGCTGAAAATTTGCAAATCAAGAAAGAACTGAAACAAGTTGAGAATGAAGTGCATAATGCTGTCCAAAGTTCTCAGAGACTCACACAGGAGCTTGATGATGTGGTTTCCAATCATAGGTCTGCGATATCATCCAATATCAAAGACATTTATCGGTGTTGGTTTGGATGAGTCTACAGATAGATCATCGGAGAAGCACTTAGCCATACTATAAGAAACTTGTGGAGGGAACATTTTATCCCAGTCACACATGACAGATTGAGGGTCAAGACATTCTGTCATCTTGGGTGACTCTGTCTACAGTTTGAGTAACTTCCTCATGAAACCATACCCAGAGGGGCAAGTCCAGCACAAATTAGGTTTCAATGCAAGGTTAAGTCGGGCAAGAATAAATGTGGAACATGCTTTTGGTCGACTAAAAGGACGATGGAGATGTATTATGAAGAGAAATGATTCACGTGCTTCAAGTATCCACATCGTAGTGGCCACATGTGTCATTCTGCACAACATTTGTGAAACTTGAAAAGATGGTGTTGATCAAGCAGTAGAGGATCTTCAAGATCATCTGGAGCAGCATGTGCATGATGGGAACTTGGACAAAAACCATCAGCATGCTGAAGAGATTTGTGAGGCACTAACCCGTCACTTTGCAAACAATGTGGATATCATTGTACATCCAAGACATACATGTATCCTCAGACAGCAGCATGGAGTGGATCATCACATGGTGCAAATGATACCCATTCAGAACAGAGTTTCTTCTCATTACTTGAGCAATGATCACCCAGGTTCCACTATTCAAGATGTTGACATTGCTGAATTTCTCCCCCACCATTGAAGACAACTGACAGTTGAAACATGACTGGATGACACACATTGGGAATATCATTGCTGACCACATCCCATCTTTTAACTGGTTCAAGTCCGAACTACATTTATCTACTCCAATTCAGCATCAATATGTGGCAGAGCTTAAACAAAAGCCCACAATTGTAGGTAAACATAATTTAGATTATGTCATCATAGAGATTAGCACCAGCGACCTGTGGACACAAAATCGCAGTCAGGTCATAGTGGAAGTGCGGGTAGGAGTGTGAGATCAACTGTATCAAATTCACCAGAGATCACCAGGATGTTAGCAGAGCAGGAAGCTCAACGCAAGCTTCTAGGACTGGCCAGAGCAGCGGAGGTAATCGAAAGCATGGTCATTCTAATTATATCAGAACTGCAAAGGCAACTCGTGATGAAATTAAGAATGGTGTTAGAAGAGAAAACTGTAACCCTAGTAATATTTATCAAAGTCTTGTAAACAATAATCCAGCCAATGCTCCCAGAAATCTGAAACAGATTCACAACATGAAATTTGCTTGAAATGCTGAAGAAAGACCTGGTCAAAGTAGAAACAAAAATGAATTTCAATTGTTTAAGAGCACCTTGACGCTACATGTTTTCTGAATCACATTCTGAAAACGGACATGTGAGTGGGGCCAGTTCAAAGGCTTCATCAAGTGCTTCTACAGACCTTTTCAGTGGGCACATTTCAATAATGATCTTTTCTTGGTACTTGTAGATAGATATTCCAAGTAGATTCAGGTTAAACACATGGGGTCAAGCACTACAGAGCGTACCATAGATGAGTTGAGATCAATATTTGCATGTCATGGGATACCTGAAGAACTTGTTTCTAACAATGGGCCTCAGTTTCGTTCTGGACTATTTAAAGAGTTCATGCAGTGCCTAGCTCATTGGTGTGTGTATGTCCCCTCTTCATACATGTATAATATACACTGCAGGGCTAATTGCATGAATCATGTGTATACATGTACACAGAAAGTTCTTAACTGTAATATGTCAAGGCAATTTGGTTTTTAATTTTTTTTCTCCATTTTCAGTTTCAGAAGCAAGATATCAAATGGACCCATTTTATAATTTGCTGATGTTATATGATTGTGACATCGGGATAAAAAGAGTTTCACCAGGCCTCTGACGACTACACAAGATTTCCTATGATCACCTTCATCTAACGCCAAATTCGAGGATGAGAACTCATGACCAACTCGTCCTTGACCAACTCAGTCCGTGACCTCGCGCTAAAAAGGCTACGCACATCAAATGGTTCAACTTTGTTGTAACAAATGGGAGCAAACAACTAACATGGACAACTTTTTCACCACTTGTTTCATTTCAAGGATGCACCCCCAGCAGAAAGCTCCCATCGGTCCACCGATGATGAGACTGATCTTCTTGAAGTTGCAGCAAGACCATCTGCTGTATGACAAACAAACAGCAAAAAAGCAAAACCTCATTCTAAAGGGTCACCTTCTGCGCCAGATATGCCAGGACCAGGCAAAATCAGACATACTGGATAATCTAACAACATCTCAGGCATTGATCACCATGGACTGGGCCATGACGTTTCTGCCCTGCAAATTCAGAGAGGCTCAGCAGGATTGGTATGGGGAAAAGGGTATCTCCTGGCATGTGTCTGCTGCAGGCACCAAGACCGAAGACGATGAATTCAAGGTGAGCGGAACCAATACTGGCAGCCATGATAGAATGTTGACATGAGATACTTTTCAAAAAGTGTTGTTCTAGAGTAACAAATATTCTCCTCCCCATGCAATTATCTCCTTGGTATTGGCATGTTTTGAATGCCAGTCGGAGATGTCTATAGATAGTTTAAATTGATATTTATGCATGGATATGATAGCTATAGGCCTATGCACAGTTTCACCAACAACCAGGCACAGAGGATACGTTGTGTCTGTTTGTGCGTCGGAATATCATATCGATATATTTTTCACTCGTTCTTGGGGTGTCTGATTATTCTCCTTATTGCAGATCCACTGCTTCGTCCACATTGTGCAACAGTGTACACACAATTGGTTTGCTGTGCTGTCTGAGATTGAAGCTACCCTGATGGAGATGAAGGTTCGATGTCCACACATCACTGAATACTACTTCAAATCAGACAACGCAGGATGCTACCCACTTTTACTTGCCATTCCTGGTCTTGGAAAGAAGCTGAATGTGAAAATGTGCCAGTATGACTTTTCTGAGGCCCAGGCCGGTCAAGATCTGTGTGACAGGAAGATAGCCCCAATGAAGGTGCACATCACCCGCTAATGAGGGCAACAGAGTGACTAGTGCATAGGAAATGCACACTGCCTTGGGGACCTATGGTGGGGTTAGAGGATGCTACCCTGATGTTCTTGAAATATGTAAAGAGGTTATGGAAGAGCGTGTTACTTGGCCTGGCATCACACAGTTCACTAACTTTGAATTTCAGGAGGATGGAGTGAGTGTGACTCGAGGGTACAAGTTTGGAAAACAAGACCTTTTCAACTCAGGAGGTCTTGTTTGAACATTTGGCAGTTGGAATACATACTGCAGACTCGGCTTCTGACATTAAGTTGGATGCCATTGCAAGGAAGTGGCCTGAAAAGGTATCACAAATGGCAACCTCATCACACCAGCCTACTTCAACTGAATCCAAGATGTATGTGGCTACCAGTCCGATTAAAAATGGATGGGCAGTTAAGGCAAAGAAGAAAAGAAAGCGGTTTTCAGCTGCAGTAAAAGATTTCCTCTTTGAAGAATTCATTGACTGGGAGGAAGGAAAATCCTGGACTGGTTTCCAAAAAAAATTTAAAGCCCGGTTTCCACAAGATGACTAACTGACAACACATGTACAGCAGATTGCAAGCTACTTTTCTCGCCTAGCTTGCCAACAGAAATGTGGCCACCTGACAAAGTCTGACAGTCACTCTGATGAATAGCATCAACTTGCCAACCATATGATGACCAGATCCAGGCTGCACACTGAGGTCATACAACAAGTGGATTTGTGAACAGGTTTTTTTTTTATTCATAAACTGCCCCATACATGTAGGTCCAAATTTTTACTTTAATTTAAAATTAAAGTAAACATTTGTAATACAAATTCACAGTTTTACTCAGAGTGACATCTGAAGACAATATCTACATCCTATTAAATATGCTTGGCTGATAGTCATTTGTAACTACAGTCATGTTTATGTGCATGTGTCGTTACAGTCGGATTGATTATCCTTACTCTTATTGAGAAATTTGCATTGTGATATTGGAAACAAAATCTCTGTGAATAACATCGGTGTCGGCATATATCTATATCCCATGAATGTACATGAACATGAAATAAAAGATCTGTGAAGAATAGTTTCGAGTTGAATTGTACGGAATGGAAAATCATTAAAAACGAAACTAGTCATCTGGTAATAAGCTTTGATTTCCTTTAAGGTAGTTAAAATCGTCTTCACATTTTTACATATATTCACATTCAGAATAAAAAATACCATTCTCACCACCTTCCACCTCCCCCACCCTTCCCTCCCCATCCTATGTGGAACTCTCCTAAGCTTTGAACGCATAGATAGTACCTACATTCTGCTGATAGGTGACATCACTATAAACTGCTCCAAATTCATGATAATATCCATGGTTACCCTTCATTGGCCTTCAAATCTGAAAGGAGCGCCCAAAGATTTTCTTTCTGATTTTGGAAGCCCACTATACTAGTAATATTCCCACCAAGTTTTGTTATTCATGTCCCTGTGGCAGTTGAGATATTGGAGCCTAAACCTACCTATTCGTAACACCATGTCTTAGGGTAAGGGTAGTTCTCAGGACCATGGGCCTACCTCCAAAATTAGATGTTATTTTTCAAACATTTTCTGCATTTTACTAGCCAGTATGTTAGGAAAGCTTCATGCGAAAAAGCAATATTGTAGCTTTTACCATTTTTGATTCATGGCAACTTGTCCAAAACCGCTTGAAAATCCTTGAAAACTGGTGCCGAAGACCCCAAAATTCACTAATTTGGCATTTATCCCAAAACTACTTAATAGAATTGGCTCATATTCTACATTCTTTTAGAAGTTGGTCAAGTGCACATGTCCACCAAATTTTATTGAAATCGGCTAACTTGAGGTTATCACCCTCTGCATGGTCTATCCATGCAATAGCACTTAATATGACCGAGCATAATAGATAATATGGTTTAAAATTACTTAAAAGTGACAACTTTTTACAAGTTGGTTTAAAGAAAATAAATAAATTATACCAAGACTTCTGAGGCACAACAGTGCGACACTGATCACAATGCATTCAGTTTACATATGGATATGGGAGGCAGTACAAATCTGGAACTTAATTTTTAGACATCTCATATGCTGCAAATTGAGGATTTTGGCATAAAGGGTGGAATTGTAACTTTTTCGGTTCCAGAGTTTAAGACATCAAGCTGAAGAAGTTTGTTTCATTCAAGATTGATAGCTATTTGGTTGGGCAGAACCATGCACCAAATTTCCAGTTCCAGCTTATCCAAAACCCAAACGAAGACATGCTTAATAGGTATTTCCAATCTTTGACAGATTTCACCTTGGAAAACACAAGAGTCTCAACAGCCACTGCAGTACAAATCAAACAGGCAATGAGGACAAAATTCACTGCACTCAAATTCAGGTCAGCCAAAGCCAAAATATCCTTTTAGCCTGTAAACTGTGCATGACAGTGTCCGGGCTGCACGGCGGCTGAGATCACTACATGGGTACACTGCTCGCAACGCAATCGTAATTTTAAGGACCAAAGATGTTTTAATAACCACAGGAGTAAACAGGTCAAAGGTAAAACTGTGTGTCAAACACAATTGTTTTGTGAACGTACAAATGAATGATAAACGCGGAGTACACCAGTGTACTCGAAGGTATACTGCGCCATTTGCAAAGAAATAGGGTCGATCGATCACAAGTGTCTTATTAAACCCATTGAAAGTACGAGCCGAGGAACGTACAAAGCAAGGAACGCACTGCGGGTGGCGTTGAGCCAAGATATCCAAAGAGGTCTCATAAGTTACCATCAAGATACCGCTAGAGACGCCCTCTAGTGACGAGATGTAAATAGAACATTGGAACTTAAAGCCAATTGAACTTTTGTTGTGTTGCAGGATCAGAGCATAATGGCAGAACAGGCAGAGAAGAGGTTCAAGTGAGGAGCATGCCCGATGTCCTTTGCTCACACGAGGGGATTGATCCGACACAAAAAGTCAGTGCATTCACCTGCCACCGTCATCTACTGTGAGTACTGCAGTGCAGTAGAGAATCGACGCGAAAACATGAGGCGGCACTACCGGGCCAAACACCTGAGCCACCTCCCCGAAGTCGCCTCGCTCCGGTACGAGCCGGTAAGGGGTACGTCCGACACCTGTCAGGTGTGCAGAGCGGAGAAGGGCCAGGAGGCCAAGGCAATTCCGTGGGAAAAGCTTACCCAGATGCCAGCCCCACTCTCCCCTATCATGGCCTCGCCCCGTGAGAAGGCTGTGCCGCTAGATGATGAGGATGCGATTAGCATCACGTCCTCCCTACCACCGTTGGAAAGCGTTACTGAGGAGGAGGAACTACCTGCCCCCCAGTCCGTGAAGGCCAGGGTGGTGCCAGTTGGCCCGCCTACACCTTACGTTCCTGCTGCACCTGCAGCTGTCCCCCCTACCTCCTCAGCACCTGAAGCCCCGCCCACATCTTCCAGCTTTGGCAGTGCACCGACGGCGAAGGCCCAGATCCAGAAACTGAGGCCCCGGATTCCGAAGGTTGCTCACATCGTGGAGTACATCCACACATACACCTACGTCGACGGGGTAGTCATCCATCATGAGTTCAAGCAACGGTCATACATGCAGGATGTCCTGGTGGACTGCGCCCACGCCTTACCGATGAAGGATACGACCGGGAAACCGACTACTCGCGAGCCGAAATAGCTGTAGGGTTAAGCTAGCTCTGAGATCTTGCCATTGTGTTCTATTTTTATAAAGAAAGAAGTTTGACTAATCGGGCAAAAGCAATCATTGTAATTTAAAGAGAATCATTGTGTATTTTTGATAATTTAAAGAGAATCATTGTGTATTTTTGATAATTTAACTTCTTTGCCCTCTTTCTTGTCGAGCTCTCTTCCGCCCCCGAAAAGGGGCATGGCGTCACACTATTATAAAATAAATTCAGAGTTCGTCCGCATTTTCGGCATTAGTTGACTTTGCTGACGCTGAAAATCATAATTTCCAGCATTAAGGAAAATAACATATAACCATTTCTTCTACAAAATTTTGTATAAAATTTGACAAATTGTTTGCTTATTTCATTTATAGTTAACCTTGTCGAAATTTCAGTTTCAGCTTGTTGGCATTTTCGGCGTTGGTTGACTTTGCTGACTCTGAAAATTTCAATTCCAATCAGTTATTAGGAATCTTCTAGACTCATTGAATGGTATTTAAATATTGTTGTATTCTATATTACTGTCATAAAGAACCGGCTATTTGCTGCGCTGCGTGGTGCGTTGTTTTAGGCATTTAAAAAAGAACGTTAACATTCATCTTTGGCTTCTCTAAAATATAAATTAATTGTTATCTGTTCAAACTGCTGGGCGTCACTACAGCAGAAGGCGTAACAGTTAATTAAATTACAGACCTTTCAGCAGATTCTTAATTTCATAATTGATTATCCATACATAATACATATATTTCAGTAGTATTTACCTACCACGATGGATATTAATATTGCATCTCTTAAGGAACTAACCACTTTGCCGGGAATAGGGACCAAAAACAACAAAGATGTCGTCCCTTTTTGGCGAGATGTACAAGGCAATACCGAGCACCGGCTCAAACGACCCGGAAAATAGAGCCACAGATGAGGTGGAGAGATATTTAAGCAACCCCTCATTGCCATTAGATCATGTCGAGACCATATCAACCTCGCCACTCAAACAACTAGTGTCTGTCTGGCTGTCTGGTGTAAGTTTGTAGGGAAATACCTGCACACATTTTCCACAAAGTATTACTTTGGATTTATTAATAAAAATGAAACAAAAAGTTTTCATTTAATATTTACATTTTGTTTATTTTCTCCATCTAGTACCTCCACAACCGAAGGCAAATTTCACAAAGGATAGTTGCCCTGAGATGTGCAACATCTTTCTTCATAGTAAGCTTGGAAGATATGAAAGGACATCCCATATTCAACTGTGGCAGTGAAGCATCATTAGATATCATTGATTTAATCACTAGTCTGCTTCTGCTATCACAAAGTCCTGAGTTTATAGGCTTTTATTCATCATCAGTGTCAGCTTTATGGATTGTTCTGACATCATGTGAAGGCAAGTTCTTAAAACCTGAAGCATTATGATACAATGTGGAGAAATGTTCATGACTACAGAAAGTACAGATTTAGTTCATGTACTGAATGGGGGAAATTCCTGCAGTCACTCCTGCCTTAAATGCAAATCTGAGCACTCATTGAAATTATGTTACCAATATCTCATTCAATCCATTTTTGGTCGTCTTATGAAATAAGGGAATAACACTGATTTGCCCGAAAAGGAGACTCTGTCTCATGGCGACATTGAAAAGGAAGAGGAGCAAGTGCTGCATTACGTAGCTGGTTACATCCCTTTTGCATTAATGAAGAAATACAAAAAGCAGCATAACAGTACAGTAAAAGTGTACTGCAAATTCTTGGAATGTTGGTCCGTACTCACAGCGACCGCGCGATATGCAGTGCTCCCCCGGTGATATTATGCGATCAATCACGCGCACCACGCTGTGCTCACTATTTCATACAATTTAAAATTGTGCGCCGGCACGCCTAGCTTTTAGCGCGCGTCCTGTCAGCTGACCATGCTTGGCTTGCACTAACATAACATAACGCAAATGTTGCCATGCGTAAGGCGTACAATACGGTGGTGGTACAGTACGTTGTTCATGCAAAGTGAACGCTCGATCAAACTTGAAGAGCAGATCTTCCAAGATGTGGCAGTTTTTAGCCTCTGCGTCCGATCCTAAAGCTCCCAGTAATAAACGTAATCGAGATCAGGATAAGGAGTATGACAGTTCGAAACGCAAGTGAGCATTTCAGAAAGAATGGCAAATGAAATTTAAGAGGCCCGAATCCTCCATGCTCGAATACAACACACATGCTAGAGAGAAAATGGAGGGCTATTCTAAAGTAAGAGCAATGTATCCAATGCTTCCAGATTAGTTAAAGAAGGAGCAAGAAGCCGTAATATAATTTGTGTGTGATGGAAAACACATTCTGTGCATCTTACCCACGGGGTGTGGAAAAAAGTTTAACTTTCACCATACCGCCTCTTCTGCTGGGTGTAGACAAAGTCGCACTCGCTGTGAGTCCACTTGTGGCCTTAATGGCAAATCAAGTTGAAAGCCTAAACCGTAAGGGTATCCCGGCTGTAGCTATCACAGCTGAAATGTCAGCAGACGACTGGAAACGTAAGTTTTAACCACAGGCCCATTTGCCCTGTAAACCTTCCTTCTGAATCAAACAAGTCTTCAGTAATCTTTATTAATGAGAATGTCATTTTCATGATACATCTTCATTTTAAGAACAGTGTGCTATTAATTTTACGTATTCCTTTATCTACCTGAATGATTTAAATTCCCAATTTAAAAAATATAAACTCAATTACCAAAAATTACACACAGACATTAATATAAAAGTATCCTGAACAAGGTTAGGTCAAGTGGAGAAGGATTCCTTTATTAAACAGCACCACAAAGTAGCGTCGTGTGTGAATTTTGTGCTGATAGGACAGCAGATGACCCACTGTACATAACATGCAAGCATTGCTCACGACAAAAAGTATTCAAGGGGGACAAATGTAAGGAAGATTTCTGCAATTGGTTGTTTGGTTCCAAAGATACTATGAATGCAATCATTGTGGTGCACACTTTAAAGGCGTACAACAAGTATTATCTGCTCAATTACCTGTACAATATAATGCCATCAAACCAGAAGTCATGTACACGGGATGTAAAATACAATCCCATTTCTCTCCTTCAGTATAAACGCAAAATTATCGACTCCATACATTTTCTGTCGATGACACTGAGTAAGTTGCCCCAAGCTTTCAGGCAGACAGAACTTCACAAGGGCTTTTTCCTGCATTTCTAGAATACCAAGCAAAACCAACATTACGCTGGCCCCTATCCGGATGCTAAATTCTACGACCCTGACGGAATGAGTCCGGACAAAAGACAAGAAATTTACAGTTGGTACGAGAAACAAAAAGACAAAGAGTTTGTATAACAAGACGAATTGCTGAAATATTGCATCACTGACGTTGGCATTCTGAATCGTTACTGCCTTCAGTTTCGAGCCCTGTTTAAGAAGGTAACGTCCATGGGCAGATGTTGTTTCCGTAAATCCATTTAATTCCTATGGACTTGGGAATTGGAGATTGTGGGCTGTTATGGCAGTTCATTGCCAGCAGCTTTGTATGCACAGGGAATAATGACTTTGACCTACATCACACCCCGTGATACAGTGAAAGATTGCAACATCAGACACAAGAGTTGTTTGTTGCTTGTTGATCCAAAGTTGAGAAGATGTGAAGTTATTATTGCTTTTTTTCAAAGTGTCACAGATGTGTCTTCGTCTGACACCAAAATCGCAATAAGACGAAGACTCTGTGACATTTTGAAAAACCATCCCCAAACAGAAGATGTATGCCCAAATCAACTTGTGTTCCTCACATACAATGAGAAACAGTTGCAGCGATGTGTTTTTGCCGCCGGGTACGAGCTCAACGGGAGCCGGATCAGAGCTCATGTTGGTCAAGGAAAGCTCTACGTCATGGTAAAACATGTCAAACAGGTTAGTTGTTTTGTTTCTGTAGTACAAACCATTCACAAATTTTCAGGTTCAAATAAAGAAGAAAAAATTCGAACAATAACTAAAGATGCTAATATTGATATCTTTGCTGTGTTGCTCATCATTACCAGCAGAGAGAGGCAAAGCGACACAAAGCCGACACCTGGCATCCCTGGTTTGGCTGGAGACATTATCAATCATGACCAACTCCGTACATGTAAGTAACTGAGCTTGATGTTACAGTTACACAGGTGGCAGAGTGTTTCAATATAGGCAAAGACATGTACTTATGATTTCTTTTGTTCGTCCTGAGGTAGCAATTACGTGCCATCTGAGGGGGATTGCCGCCCTCTTGCGACAGAACGAGGCCATCCGGTGAACATGTAGTTCAGACACAGCCGTAGAGAGCATAAACCTTGCATTATTTGTTTCTGGAAATAATAAACCATCAGAACAGGATGGCAGGATGGTACAAGTTGTATTGTATATTTGTAGTTGAATGTGGGGAAGAAGTGGAAGATCATCAGTCCGCCCACTTCTGGTAATCACAAGAAGGTGAAACACCAAAATGTCAAGGAAGTAATAAACAGCGCACTGACAACCTTTGACAAGCAACAAGCTGCAGCAAGTAATGATGGAGTGGGAGGAATGATAAATGGAGAGGAAGTGTGAGAGAGAAAACATTTGAAGCCGAGAAGATTGTGAACATGAACTACGGCTGATTAGAATGTTTGGCCAATTAATTGCCCAACTTGGAGGTGTACTGCTCATCAGGAACAAGCAAGCAATTCACCTGCTCATCAGGAACCAGCAAGCAATTCACCTGCTCATCAGGAACAAGCAAGCAATTCACCAGCTCATCAGGAACCAGCAAGCAATTCACCAGCTCATCAGGAACCAGCAAGCAGTTCACCAGCTCATCAGGAACCAGCAAGCAATTCACCAACTCATCAGGAACCAGCAAGCAATTCACCAGCTCATCAGGAACCAGCAAGCAATTCACCAGCTCATCAGGAACCAGCAAGCAAGTCACCAGCTCATCAGGAACTAGCAAGCAATTCACCAGCTCATCAGGAACCAGCAAGCAATTCACCAGCTCATCAGGAACTAGCAAGCAATTCACCAGCTCATCAGGAACCAGCAAGCAATTCACCAGCTCATCAGGAACCAGCAAGCAATTCACCAGCTCATCAGGCGGGTCAGAAACAAGCAAGCAATTGAAGGTGTTGACCTTTGCTTTAAGCTATATTTTATTTTGGACATATGTTTTCCCTGGCAGTGTACAACAATGTGGGAATTCATCCAGAAGGTGGTGTATCACCTTAATGAGGACCAAGGTTATACCCCAAGATGCGTTAGATCTATAACAGCATATCTTTAGAATAAGCAGTGTGACCAACAATAAGCAAGTTTGACAATTACTGGATTATGGTTATTCAGTGTTGAGTCATCACACCTTTCCGAGTCAAACTCCAACATTTTCTTTAAATTTAGTCAAAGTAATTTCTCTTAAAATATCAAAAATCAAAGAAATATCAAAATCTTCAAATCTCTTTGCCAGATGGCTCCTCACGCACGATAGGACTTACTCAGATGGCCAAAGGTGACGTTGATAGCATACTAGATAGATAGCATATTTTCTCCAGGGTGACAAAGGAGGTACTTCCCCCAAACTGGCATTCCAGATATGTAACTTCATTGATGGCAACTCAGCTGACAATACCGATCTCATTGCCATGTTCAGCGCAACGGATAGTTACTCCAACATGGACAAGGTTTTTTTCTATTTTTAGGGAAGACATGATTGGCCTGCAGGAAAAGTCTCAAGTAAGGGTAGAGGAGACCTCAAAAGTGTGTCGAGTGTTTCTTTTTGGGGACTATGAATTCTTCACAATGACACTAGGTCATATATAGGGCCTAGGGCTATATCCCCCTGCAGGCACTAAATGCCAGGGGAACAACGCACTCTCCAAAATTGCATGATGATGATGGTCAGTATGTGAAAATCCTCACTGGTACAGACAGCGTCAGCCAGATGAGTTAATACAAGATCAGGCTGATAATAAAACTGATCCCAGGAGAGGAGGGGACAACAAGGCTAATGGCCCTTACCATCACTCCATTGGCCTTGGACCCCATACTACCCATCATCCATGACATGTGTCACGTTGTTCCCCCAATATTACACATCATGTTGGGCCTAGTTGTCCATTTCATTCGGTCTCTAGAGGACCTGTGTAGGAAAAGTGATCAAAGAACACAAGGAGAAAGAGATGAAGAGTTGAATGATAGATGGGAAAGGATGTCAGAAGAGGGAGATGAATGTGAAAGAGAGTTTGCCGTGACGTCTCACGAACAGAAATATCAAGAGTGTTTGTTGAATGGATTTCAAAAGATACAAGAGGGAAAGCGGGGAAAGGGAGCCAGTGACTTCTGTGCAGTACAGACCTGTGCACTTTCTGTCATTTCTGGCAGTGCAGACGATGTACAGTGGGTCCAGTGTGATGTGTGTGGTATTGATGATGAAAGTGGATGGTTCGACCACACTGACTGTATGGGATTAAAGGGTGTCAATGTTCAGAGGGTTAGGTTTGTGTGTCCAGTTTGTAAAGGGGATGTAGCCACTGTTGAGGATGTTGTCCAGAGGCAACTCTTGCTTGTGGAAAGACATACACAGATGCTCGCTGACCTCAAGAAGAGAAGAGACACAGGCAAGAAGAAACTGGATGGCATTTGAAATCCCACATGGGTCCTCTAGAGAAAGAACTTGGGCGCATTTTGGAGGATGACCTCGGGGTTAAGAAACAAGCATACCATTCCCAGTGTTTTGTAGGAAATCACTGCCAAGTAATCCTGAAACATTCTGAGAGACTCTTAGCAGTTTTGGAAGGTTTTCCTCAGCAGGGAAAATTCCAAGAGCTCTTTGCCAGACTGCGGGATAATTTTTCTTTCTCAAGGAGCTGTTTTTTGACAGACAGGGAAGTGGTAGTGCTTTCCTCAAGTGTGATAAGATTGATTTATGAAGCTTATTCAGGTTGAACTAGAAAAAAGTAATTACTATGTGTAGAAGAAAATAATTAACCTGAAACTGTTAGTTTTCATTGTCTCAAGTAGAATTGTGGGCAGTTGGTGCTGAATGAATTGTCATTTTTTTGCTCCCCGTACATGTAAGTGTCTCAAAATTAACGCCATGATTTTGTTGATTTTCAGATACCAGAGTGTGGCCAGTGCCAAGTGGGAGGACATCCTTCCTTCCCTCTGGCAGGAAATCCCAAACATCTGCAAACTCACAGATCAGCTGCTGATCATCCCAGCAAGCTCTGCAGATGCTGAGCGAGGGTTCAGTCGATTGAAGCTGTTGAAGACTAAACACCGGACCACCCTGAAGGAGAATACTGTAACTGACCAATTAACAGTCATGCTGTAGTCCCTGGCTGTAACCGACTTCAACCCCCAGGAGGCAGTAGACTTGTGGCTGAGAGGAGGTGTAAGGTGCAGGAGGGTGCCCAAGTCACAGGATGTGCATGCACAAGATTCTGAGTCTGATACTTCTTCTTCGGACTCAGAGTTGAAGTCAGACAGTGAAGCTACCGATCAGCCTCGTGGAAGGGGAGGGGTTTAAGACGCTCATGGAGACGGCAGTACCGGGATATATACATTGCCAACAAGAACAGTGTCTAACCGATTGCGACTCTTGTATGATCAAAAGAGACAGAACGTGAGAGACTTCCTTGCAAGAGTGGACAATGTCTCATATACACAACGGATTGCTGGACAAGCATTAGTACCAAAGACTACATGATAGTAACATGATAGTAACATCACACACCATAGACTCAGAGTGGTTGGTTTCACTATTCTTGTGTGGAGCTGGAGGAGGAGCCTGATGGAGACTGGTTGTGTTCACGCAGGTGTAAGCAATCAAAGTCGTATATTTATTGCTTTTGTCACCAAAGGACTGGAAAGGAAAGCGAGATGATACAGTGCGAGTTGCAAGGAAGTTGTACCAAAAATGAGTGGTACCACACTGATTGTGTTCCTGGGGCAGATGACTTACCCGATAAATGGTTTTGTTGTACTGGATGTAAAGTGAAAGGTTCCAAAGAATTGTCTGATGATTCAGAACGGAAAAGACAATCAAAAACGTGTACATTTTCTTGAATCCAAGTATGAAATTCCACGAAAAACTGAAAGATGTCAGGGATGTAGCTTCAGTTAAAAGTGTGATGCCATTCACGTTAAATGAGGTTGAGAAGATCGTGGATGTTGACCAGCCTGTTGCAGGAGAACCAGATCCAACTGCATATATGCAGACTTGGCTGCAGACACAGAAGCCTACATCCAAGCACTGGAGGAGTTACGAGTTTTCGTCGACGTGACAAAACTGAAGTAGGAATAAGAGAAGATCGCAAGACAGGCCATGGCAAAAGAACTTGCAGTAATAACTGAACGGTACAATCAAATTGTTAAAGTTGTAGATTCATTGAGTGAAAAGGTTTCAAAGTACACTCCAAGGAATGTCAATAAAAGGGAAAAGGTAGAAGAGCTCACAACAGAAAACGAAATGTTAAGTTCAGAGTTGGAAAAACAACGATCCACTAATTAAACCAAATAATATAAATGTCAATGTGATTAAGAAAGATTGCCAAAGCTTGCCACAGGGAAACAAAAATAATGGAGTGTCCTGTTGGTGGATTGCAACAGTTCAAGCTTTGAAGCCTTTCACCAATAAAGCTAAAATCACAGACAAATTTCAAGGAAGTGATACTTTCTTGTGGCGACAACTCATAGAACTGTTTCAAATATTATCAATGGACACCCACAAATCAGTATCTTTTTCTTACGTCGACCCTATAATAAAAGAATCTGCCGTTCAAATGAAAATTAGTTGCAATCACCAACTTGACGTTGCTGAATTTTATCAGCAGCTCATGGTTCCTTTCTTTGGCGAGACTTGATTGAAATTACAAAAAAACATTAAATGTCTAACTTGCAATAACGTTTCAGAAATAGAAAATTCATCATCTGGTATTTTATCTGTTCCCGTAATACGTAAAAATCCACTATGCAAATCTGTGTGCGAAATCATTTTGAAGAAGAAACTGTAAAGGGGCTTCAGTGCGAAATTTGTGACAATGACCAATGTACCAAAAATATCATGTGTCGTATTGTAAACTGTCCCACTTTATTAGTGGTGCAATTGTTACGATTTCGCAATCTTAACGGCATACAAACAAAAATCAAAAGGGACGTCCTCCCAACTCGTGTCCTGGATTTGCTTCAAGAATCCGCCTGCTGTCTACACATTACGCTCTTTACGATTTACGAAGAAACGTTTGCGTTGGTGCCTTCTAAAAATTAGTCTTTTAAGGTATGGGTTTTTTAGGAAAAAATCAGAAATTGATGGTAATGATACATTAAGTGCTGACACGTCTAAAGTAAGCGACATCAGGTCATGTGCTGAATCACAAGAAAAGGGGGACATTACTGAACAATTCCCGCAATCATCAGAAGATGTCGGGCCCGAGGGCCAGGCAAGCAGCCCAAGCGGTGGCAGTGTCGCTGGCGGCAAACCCAGTGCTCCGAGTCAAGCCAGTAGGCCTAGGACTAGACCTAAGGAGACACCCAAGAACAAACCAGAAGCGCAGAAAAAAGGTAGGAATTAAATTAATTTATTTACAGGTCTTGTTTTTTTTAAGTCTCTGATTTCCTGGCAAATTTCTGACAGGTCTGAACTTAAAGCTTTTTTGTGAAACAAATATTGAGTGGGGCTTTCAATTTAATTTTATTAGGCCTAACGTTAGGCGTACGCGTACACAGGTAATTAGGGAAGACTTGACATATGAATTAAAGAGAGCCGAATTCCTGGGGGTTATGAGTGATACGAGTACAGATGTAAGTAACATAGAGCAGGAGATAGTATATGATGTGAGAGTAGTGAAAGATAGGATTCCGACAAATTATATGCTGGCATTAGTTTCACTGAAATCAGCTAAAGCACCTGGGATTGTAGAGAGTATCTACCAGGCTTTCACTGACATAGGCCTCTCACCAGAAGAGGTGAAGAAGAAAGTCATCTCCCTAGGATCAGATGGTGCGAGTGTCATGGTGGGTAGACATGCTGGAGTTGCAGCTCTACTTAAGAAAGATAATCCACACCTTGTATCATTCCATTGTGTTGCTCATAGGCTAGAGCTAACAATCCTTGATGCCATAAAAGATGAGCCAAACCTGATGGAGATCAAGAGGGTCCTCCAAGGAATCTACAGATTCTATAACAATTCTCCAAAGTCACTTAGAGAATAGCGCTCCGCACTTGCGCTAAAAATAGCACCAGATCACATGCCACAACAACACTATACAGAAACCTAGATAAATAATTACTAATTTTAAGTACACAAATATCAATTCACAGGAGTCACCAGTCAAGGAGACTGCAAATACCAAACAAAAGGAAATAGAACTGACAGACCACAAGGACAGGACCAAAATCATCAAAATCAACTTGTGGCAAACCGCAGCAGACGAAGATATACCAGAACTGAGAAGCCAAATGACCATTAAAAATGTCTACACCAAACTGTTCAGGGACATGAAACAGTTACACAGCACCCAGTACACCAAAATTGAGGTAAGTTAAAGGGAGCATATAGGATTTGCAAGGCCTCCAAAAAAATATTAGTGAATGTCAAGAAAGCGCTGAGAGACAACCAACTTAAGAATATTGCATTGGAAGAAATGCTAGGTGTTGTTTCTCAAAACGCATGCCTTAACTGGTCAAGGAAAGAAATGGATAAAGACCAAATGCTCTCCCGTTTCTTTCAGAAGCACTGCAGAAGGAGTCAATATACGTTTCAAGTAAAAATATGAATACGCCTTTTGGAACAGACCACTGTACTGATGCATGATGGAAGCATAAGCAGGGGAAGAGCAAATATACAGGAAAGGAAGTCCAGAGGAAAAGAGAATCAATCAACTGATGGAATAAATGTCACACACACATTATCCAGGCATTGAAGCCCATTGATGTACCCAACACAGACCTAGCTGCAATTGGTCATGCTCAAAATGGCAAATACCACACAATCAAACATGCTACTCATCAAAACTTGCATGGTTGATATTGCAATGATGCTGCTGTATCACTAAGTCAGGGGGGGGGGGCAAGGCTCATGCAATCCAACTTGTTTTGAATTCCCCTGATGCTGAAGAGAAATTCAAAGAGAAATTGGTCACATCTGTATCAGTAGAGGTGGCTGATTTGTGTGATCCAAAGAAACCGTCGCTACTCAACGGGTCAAAATTTCAAGACTTGAAAGAATTCAGCTACTGTGAACAAGACAAGGAGCTGGAAAGAAGATCACCACTGTTTGCTGCAACCCTGCATGCAGCTGCTGGAAACATTGCAGAACTGAGAAGAAACAAGATGAAGACTCAAGCAACACTCATTCCTGGAATCACCACTACCGCTGCTATTCTTATGAACTGTAGATCCCAGAATATGAATGTGCTAAGGCTGTGCCAGGTTAAACGTTTAAACGTTTAAACGTGTACAAAGGCACTACACGTTCAGTATTTTAGTAAACGTTTAAACGACAAAAAAAATCCATTGTGTTTTTGTTTGCATTTGTCCCTCTATTTGTCAATGTAATACACTGTACAATAAAGTATTGTTCACGACACTCAACTCCGATTACCAAGTGGCCGAAACTTTTTTTATTTCCAGCAGAAAACACCTCAAAGAATATAACAATAAACTACAGTGATAGCCGGCATAATATTCATCAACCTCCGAATATGTTTACTTTGCTTTCCTTGGTTGGTACCCACAGTATATTCAACACATGAATTAACAACCCATCAAACAAACGGGACCAGCGGCTTTCAGGCAACCACGTGCGTGTGAACTTTCAGTAGCTGTCACAAAATGCAGTGTCAACCAATAGCATTGATCATGATAGCCAATCGAGGATCATTATTGGATGAAGCTATAAACCACCAGCCCTTTACTCCAAAATAAATTCACGATCTCACCCCCCCCTCCTATTATGTCTCCACCTATTATGTCTCCAACTCCTGAACTGTCTCCAGCTGTGTCAACACATCATAATTGGCAGGTCTTTTGTTAAAGCTGGGTTCAGATTTCTGGGTCAAGAAAAAAAACACCTTGAACGTCTTTTGTCGGCAAAATGGGCCAAACAACAAAGGGATGTATATCTTATCTATGTTCTGTTCTGATCGGAGCAGAATAAAGGCTGAAGGAAAATCTCCAGTTACGTTGACCTTTGCCTATTGGCAGGCATGCGCACATCATACCAATTTGTTTGTTACTGCCCAGTAACTGTGGTTGGAAAGTCAACTCATTTTAATACCTTCGGGTCAGGATTTCATAAATGGCAGCTTGGGAAAATTGAAATACTTTTGTTCCACTTGTAAAGTATAAGGGTCGGAGAGTCTCATCGCTGACGTGATGCCACCTTTCGTGATTTGGGGTTCACGATTAAATACTCCCCCAACAAGAATGGAATAAAATGTCTTTGATTTTCTTGTATCTTAAATTTACCTGCCGCAGACCAACGTTTAAACGTTTAAACGTTTAAACGTGTGAAAAAGTTTGGTTTAAACGGTTAGTAAATTAAACGTAGATGCACACCCTTAGAATGTGCATCTACTGCACATATCAATAGCTTTGAAGCAAATGTAGCGCAAAGAAAGGAGCATTCAACCATTTACACTCCACATTTGTATGTTCAAGCTTACAGCACAGTTATGGAAAGGAAAGTTCAACTTGGACTGGATTTTGACAAGGACGTCTTCGAGTAGGCTAAGGCAAACCAGGCCTACAGACAAGATTGTGTTTCCTAGGCACATGAGGATGAGCAGACTGACACAACAGTTCATGGGTTCCAGCTGGTTACAGACAAGGTGGACATGACCACCAAGGCAAATGTCCTATATAATATTATTATTACATAATTTGTATTTTGCATTGTAGAGTGGGGAGCTGAAATGGTCACCAGACCCTGTTCTTGCCCCTGATAAGGAGCACTATCTCCCATTTTCTGCAGTGTATGGGAGCCCTCAATTGTCCCCTGATGTGGACATGCCATCTCGACAAGGACGGGTAGACCAGACAGAAAATGACAAGATCAATGTGGGAACTCGCTCTTTCCCACAGGTCATGAAAAGTACAGCATGCATGTATCAAGAGAGGCTATCATGTGTTCCAGCCAAATAGAAACTACACTGCTATGTACACACGGCATTGCCCAAAGTTTATGCATGATTAATGTACACACTTTTCTCAATTACATTGTAGAACTAAAACACCAACAAAACAAAATCATCATATCACATTCTAAGTGCGAATTTGGTATCAAAACCATGCCAGGCCAAAGAGGACATGTGTAACCGTCAGTCTTGTCATAAACGTGTTTAGCACGGATCCGCTCTAAATGCATTCCATTTTTTTCTTATTCCCAGTTGTTGGACAGTACTTCAGCACCATATGCGTTTACTGTGGCGAACCGGACGTTGATGAAGAAGACCCCAGATTGATGGAAGCTGCGCAACAATTTGCATTGGTGCGGCCTATGTGTACATCCTGGTAGAAGTGTTGAGAAGGGAACAGGAAGAGTTTGGGCTTAATCCATTCACTGATCCTAAACCAGAGATTCATACAAAAGAGAAATGGGAAGATGATGTCATTGCAGCTACACATAGGAACCCAGTCAATGGGGTGCTACATCTCCTACCAATGTTCAATATTGTTGGAGGATTTGTGGCAGATTACATGCATTATGCGTCATTGGGTGTGGTTTGACAGTTTATAAAACTTTGGTTAGATTCATGTTATCATCAAAAGGAGTGGTACCTTGGTTCATGCACTGGAAGGAGGAAATAGAGGAATTAGAGGAAAGATTACTGAGCATGAAGCCTCCCAGTGAGGTGACATATGCACCATGATCTATTTCAATACCGACACCAACATACATACGATCATTGCTGCTACAATGGATAGTGACAACGTCACTCAACATAAGTTATGAAGGGTCTTATAGTCATCGTAACTTATAGTTTGCAGTCATGGCACTCATGCTTCTTGCCGATTTTGAAGCCATAAGAGCTCTCAGAAGAGAAAGATTATTTTGAGCGGTATAGATTGATGCTCTTTGCAACATATCACAAAGAGTAATTTTTCAAGGTTTTCAATCAGAATTGTAGGATGTTTACTCAGGTGTTCCTCAAGGCTCTGTTCTAGGACCTCTGCTTTTCAATATTTTTGTATTTGACTTCCCGTTTTGTGTACAATTTAGTCTTAGGCAATATGATGATGACACTGTCCTATATAGACCCATTACCTCAGATTGTGATACAGTAATTCTTCAGAATGACTTAAATAATTCAATTAACTGTAATATTAATCACATGTCACTTAATCCTAAGAAATGTAAGCTTATGACTGTAACTCGTAGTAGACATCCTCCTAATCCCATTTATAATCGGATCCTCTTGAAATTGTTAATCAATACAAGTATTTAGGTGTCTTTGAATGTTGACAGCTTTATCAAGCTTCTTGATTCCATGGAGTTGTTGAATGTTTTTGTTGGCAACAGTGATTATGCAGAGTTAGTGAAGTCTAGAGAGGGTGAGCATGGGCAAATCCCAGATTTCAGAAAGCGTTTTTGGCCATCTTGATCAACTCATGAAATAAAAAAATAGCATATAACAATACTAGTCAGCGAAGCCTATATTATGTTTGCATATCTTCAGATGTGTACACCTACAAACTGCAAGACGATCTTGAGGCTGGGGACCTAGTGATAGAAGAAGACTGAAACAAAGGTAACATTGCAAACAGATACGCATTGTTAGATTAAGTTTTGTGGGCAATGAATATTTATCCCATTTTGCGGAAAAACACAACGAGGTAACAATTAGAATTACAAATTAGTTTAAAAAGTTACACTTCAGTTACTGACAACGTTCATTTGTTATATACTTTGTCTTGGTTTAAGTGAATTTGAAACTAGAGTGAAACTGGAATTTATTCCAGAGTGTACTTTAAATCACCCATAAGACTTCCATGATTTAAGAAGCTCTTACTTTTGAATGGAGGCACCTGAATGGAAACCTAAAGGAAGACTCAGGACATTAAAGTGGAAAACTCATTATTATACAATGATTACCTATTGCATTCACCTGAAGTCCTGTCCAAATCAAACCCCAAAAAATGAATTCATCACCCGAGAATCGTCCACCTTCAATGTAGCCTTCAGGTGATGATGATTCTGTTTGAAGGGTCAGGAGAAAAAATGAATGCACTGCTGATGACTTACATGTACATGTATGCTTATCAGATACACCGGGTCACTAACCAAATACAAAAACCATCCATTCAGGCATTCACATGAATCAATATATTTCGTTACAAGTGATGTCGATTTTTCGGGAATGCCTTGTCAAAAGTACATCTGGGGAAATGAGAAGAAGTGATTTATCAGACAACGTTTTAATGGAAATGTGCACCTGAACTCACAATAGTAGGAACGCATTTCCCCAGTTATGGACAGCCCCACTGCCTGTAAAGAAAAAGTGATAAGCAAAATGTTGACTGGCATAATTGCTCAACATAATGGCCATTAAGAACAACGTCCATTCATATCCTCTACCTGACAACAAGCCACAAGTTACAGACATCAAAACTGTGTCACCATCACTGTTACTTCCTAGCTTCTCAGTTGAAGAATTGGATTGTGCACAATGTACACATCTAGAGTGAATGCCTCCAGAAGCTAGCTTGGTTTGTGGTTTGAGGAACATGTGTCTACCCACATTCAGCACAAGAAAATGTACATGTAAGAGGCTAAGAAGGAAAAAAAACGTCACTGACAAAAGTCGTCGTTGGGACACAATTTGTCAGCACTTCGGGACCACTGTTCTAGCCACTCAAATTCACTGCATATCAATGCATATCACCGATGTCTTCCGATTTCTGCACTTTCCTTGTTGGTTATTGCTGCTTATAGCTTATTTTGTACAAATCTGTAACCACTTAGAAAAAGTCAAACATATCTTACAGTTTCAGAGTCACAATCTATAATTAGTGGTCATTTGTCAGGTACAATGGAAATGACAGCACCAGAAACTGCAGGTCCTGCAGCATCGGTGATGGATTCAGCGTTGCCACCAAGGTCTTCAAACTGGTAGGGTGAGGAAACACTATATCAGCTAGGACAAGCGTATATACAAAGGAGAACTGACAGTTCCGTTGAATTGTGGCTTCCTATACCTCAGGATGCTTTCCTGCCACTGACAAGTTGTGGACAGAAAATCAAGACCAGTAACAAATACTCCATATCAAAATTAACTGAATGGCCTATTGGGTAAGAAGTGGCACTACAGAATCATCAATGCGAATCGATACTTTGCTTTCGTCATCAAAGCAATTGTGTGCTTCAACTTGTTTGAGAGAGAGCCCCTAGTGAAGTATTCAGCAGATGGTGGCTGCATCAGCTCCCATCGAGGATTTATCCTCATAATTTATTCAAATTTATAAGAGACAGGGGCAATGCAAGAGATTTACAAGCCTCAGGTATGTAACAATGTCTCTTTTTAATGTGTTGATATACAACATATGTATAGACACCAAAATCAGCTTAATATGACTTAAAATTATTAAGTTATGCTCGTTCATATTGTAGTGTACAAAAATGACATGACTTCTCTTTTATTTGTATGATTTTAGTGAGCAACCAAAATCAGGATGATTGGGATGAAGATGAAGGAGGTACATTATAACTCCAAGATGGCCGCCTGATAACATCGCAACATTGTAAATATGCAGACTGGAGAAGGAGTAAAGCTCAGAAGTCGAAAAAGATTTTGGCAACAAGGCCAAACAAGAAAATTCTTCAGCAACATACGTGTACGTAATGCGTACGTAGACAGAAAGTCACATTGTGTGACCTAAAAAAAAACATCCCAGGCAAAATGAATAGCTGTCCCCAATCACTGGGAGACATCCTACAAGGGATCTGTGAGAGATAATTCATTGATGTTTATACAATCATGTTTGAATTGAATGTATGAAAGCATTTCAGTAGTCCTATCCAGGCTATCCGGCAATGCCTCCTGACTGAGAAAGTTGTGCGATTCACTTTTAAAGCCTGCTACATACAGTATGAGATTGAAGATCTCATCAAACAGCACCAAACAGTGTTGCCCAAACAGACTGGCACTAGCATCAGCCCTTGAAAGCATCACGTGGGATACCTTACTTAACAAAGTTCAAAGTGAACCTATCTGCACTATTTTCATTTTACAGTAGGTCAGCTGTTCAGTTTTCCGCACTGCATGAAATTCAGGTAAACTCACTTTGACTGTATCTAAATCATTCCATGTTGTTTAATTTTGAATATTATACTACATGTATTTCATTTCTTGTTATCAATTACAGCGTGTCGTGAATGATCCAGTATTGAAAGTAGCACAGGCAAAGGATGTGAGATGGTTATTTCATGATGGTGATGAGGCAGATTCAAATGAGGGTAGCAAGCACAATGTAATTCTTAACCTGAACGATTTGATGATCACACAGGCGATACCCCATCGAGTTGTATGACGCGCTGTCCCACAGCAAAAGGATACAAGATTGTCATGCCAAATCTGCAGGTCACACAAAGACAAAGCTTTCTGGTTTGGTTGTGGACATAAAAACAGTTGAACGAAGAGGTAAGATTGTAACTACTGACTGGGTGCATCAGAAGTGCAGAAAACATCTCCCAGCTCATTGGAATTGAGGATGCTACCACCTTCATGCCAATGTATGCCTGGAAGGGATACCTGAAGCTGTACTTCAAAGTTATTCCAGACATCAAGACATACATGTATGCATCACATTAGGTTCAGCAAGGATGATCCAGGTGCAGTGTTTGTCAAAGTATTTGCTGATTCGCCAGAGACCAGATTACAACTTCTGCTTAATCAAAAGGTTCTACACACCAAGATTCTTCCGCAGCCAACACCTTGCCCTGGTTTGCCTCGTGAGTGAGTAGAGTACTTGTTCCAGCATATTCGGGAGTAGGGCCTACTGTACTCCAGGGATGTAAGATATTATGTGTCCTGCTCCTCTACAGGATGAAGATTCAGATTCAGAAACTAATGTTGATACATGAAGTTCAGAATCAACATAATCAGATTACATTTCTCCTCTAAAATGGGAAAGTCTATGTTTACAGTGTTCTGTTTAAACTGGAGACTTCACTAAGATGAACACACTAAAAACAAGTACATTCAAGTTTCATAACGTCCTGTCATTTCAATGTCTGTTAAAATTGAGTGATCCTGCAGAAGCTTTAAGGACAAACTTGATCAGGACATTGCTGGTTTTAGGCCTTAATTCAGATAAATATGATATCAATGTTATGAAGCAATAAATATTCAGAATTGCAGATGGTGGACCCTTTGGAATTCATTATAAAAAGACAAATGTTGCTAGAGAGTAGCAGAAGCAGGTTCAAGAATGTAAACAAGCAGCATGTTCTGATAACTTATCAATATTTGTTACAGACTATTGTTGAGTTATTTATAAAGGATAGAAACCGCCAAGATCTACCATGCCAGCCAGCAGAAGAGGCTAAGCCAATATCTCGCCAGGAGGAGCAAGTTTTTGCATTATGTTGCGGGTTACATACCATACACGCTAAATAGAACATTTAAAAACCAAAAAACAAAACATCTAAAATATTCTGCAAATTCTTGGAATCATGGAAAGCTTGCAGTACTGATACAGCCAAAACATTCTTAGAGTATACAAACCAGTGGATTCTGTCACAAAACAGGGCTGGCTTGTTCAGGGTTTCACATGGTGTTTATTTATTATTTATAACAATGGAGATCGAAACAAGAAATGTCTTGACAGTCGGCAATTTAAATACATTTCCTAGTGTAGACATACAAAACGTTTTGCGTTATGCTGTGGGTTCCAAGAAATTGTGACAGCATTCCTGGATCCAGAAATTGTTTTTGCACAGCGTGGTGTGAAGGGCGTTAGTGTGACAACAACGGGCCATAAGAAAGACCATTTTACAGCGCATTCAGTAATAGCTGGGGCCGATTTCACTAATACTTTGCGATCATCGCTAAGCCCAAATCCATCGCTAAACGGAAAATTGCTACACAAAATAGCGATCGATTTTCAATCTAGCGATGGATTTGGGCTTTAGCAATGATCGTAAAACGTTAGTGAAATCGGTCCCAGGTTTGAATGCCTAGTTTGTACAGGTGATGTGGCCAGTGTGAAAGATATAGTGAGAAAGTAAGAAGTGGTAGTGAAGAGACATGCTGATATGGTAAAGGTATCGAGAGAGCAAAGAGATGTGGAGAAAAAAAGGTCTTGACTCCATTTATAAGTCAAGGCACACATGGGTCTTCTAGAAAAAGAACTAGGCCGCATTTTGGAGGATGACCTGGGGGTGAAAAAACAAACAATCATACCACTCCCAGTGTTTTGAAGGAAATCATTACCAGTTATTCTGAAACATTCAGAAAAATTTACGATTGTTTTGGAAGGTGGTCCAGAAAGAGAAAAATACAGTGCACTCTTTGTGCGACTTCAGGAAATGTTCCCTCAATTAAAAGTGCTTTTCTTTCTGACAAGGAAGTGCCAACTCCTCAAAATCCAACTAGTGCTGCCATTGCAATGAGGGAGCATGCAAAACAACAACCCTTCAGTGCTGCAGTGCAACCACCATCACAGCGAAAGACTTGCGACATGCTTGAGTGTGGATCAACAGATCCTCGCCAGATGTGGGTATGCTGTGATGTCTGTGGACGATGGTTGCATTTCATCTGCATGAATCCCAAACAAACATGGCAAAACCGAGGGCATTCATCTCTCAGAGGTGTGACTTACAAGTTGTCCATGCACCACAAAACAGGCAGTCCAACAAAGTGAAATCTAGAACAAGACTTGGAAAATGGACCCCGAAAAAGAATGAAACTTGAGAACAATTTAACTTCTGTATCTACAAAACTTGAAAAATAACATGCTGAAAATGAAGAACAAGAAAGACAAGTTGAAAAATTGACAAAACCTTCAAAAAGAAGAAAGGTTAAAGGGGTAGAGGTAAGAAACTTAAATACAAACAAATCACAAAAGTACAAGAAACGTGCCAAAGATCTAGCAGACACAAAGGACATTGTGCAAGGAAAAGCCCCAAATTCTGGCTTTTCACCTTTTTGCCTCCAGCTGAAAGACAGCAATGGAACAATAGTCAAGATTCAGCCTTAGGCTATAATGCTCTATAATGTGCATATTATGAATATTAACTTGTAGAAATTTGAAATTAGATAGAATTGTATAAATTGTTTTTTATGTCACTTAATCACTTTTTGTTTCTTATTCTTCTTAATGTAAAGCGCCCTGAAACATCTTTGATGGATTTGGCGCTATATAAGATTATTATTCTTGTTATTATAACTTCACCTGAGATTTTTCAGAAGTGAATATATAAAACTTGATTATGAATGATTAGAAATACACACATTTCTAGTTATATACAATTTAGGTGATGAGAACATCCCATCAAGATGGCTGGAATCTCTTCAGTCTGTAGAACCAATGACAGAAGGTATGGAAGAGCCATCAATGCATCAAGAACCTTCATCAACCCTGTCATCGTGTCCAGATGTCAAGGAGAGTGATGATGACTTTGAGAGGGAGAAGCCCTGTCAATTGCAAGACCCTCAACTCATTCGTATTGAAAGTCTGAGAGCTCAGAGGGACATTCAAATCCCATGGCAGCAACTCCTCCACCGGTAAGTCTAATTGTTTTTGTTCAAACGAAAAAGAAGAGCGAAAGTACATGTAAGAACGATTCTTACATGGTGTTTCCGCAATCTGATCCACAAATACATGTATTTAAGTGAGTTCACTTTATACATGCACTAAATATTGTGAATGCAGACATAGCGTGCACTTTCCAGAAAAAATAATAATTACAAATCCAACATAATTTTGAAAAGGCTACCTATTTGAAGCATTGAAACAATGTTTTTCATAACATGTCATTGGGTTCACATGTTTCATTGCTTTACAGGAATGTCCATGATGCAAATTGGACTGATGTTCCATCATCTTGTGGCCTGCACTGCCAAAATGCTATAGCCTTAATTGATCTGATACTAACTCTACCTGCGCACTCAGCAGATGCTGAATAGGCTTTTCTGAAATGTGAATGGCTATCCACACAAATCACCACATATTCTTGTATCTCCCTGACAATCACATTATTCCTATATAAAAAAATCACAGGAGATATTGATTGTGGATTAAGTGACAGAAAAGTGAAACTGAAGCACTTTATCTGTGCAGGCTTGGCCATATCAAAAGTGTTTTTTTGCCAACCAGAGAGGAATAAATACCACATTGAGGATTAATTGTTCTCATAACTTTCTTCATAACCATGTGATTTTTAATGCCTACAGGCATCCGCAGACAGGTCAGTGTACAGTGTAAATCAGAGGACCCCATATGAAGTGACAGTCAAGACACACGTACATGGCTGACATCAGAGAACAAGTGTCTGAAGAGAAGGAGTGGGGTACTCCAAGAGGAGGTCCACTCAATGATGGAGGAAGATAGCATTCAAGTGTCTGCAAGCAGCAGCAATCTCCTCCACAGGCCATGGTGGAAGAAGAGTCGGAATTCATGTCAGCGGTCCCTGAAGGTTCCCATGCAGCATTACTATGGGATCAACAGAAGAAAGCCTTTAAGAAAGGCAACGGGATGAGATGGCACACTGCCATCATAAGGTTTGGCGTTGCCCCGCAGAGCAAATCATCGGCCTCATATGATCTTCTTGTAGAAAGTGGCTTTCTGAAGCTGCCACATCCTAACACGCTCCACTCGTACACTCATTTCGGTGACCTGTCATCAGGTTTCAACTCTGATCTGGTTTTGATGGTGGCTCATGTCAAACTTCATGACCTACTTGAACACGAACACAATGTGTCAATCATGTTCGATGAAATGAAGATCAAAGCAGGATTAGCATATTCAGTTTGTTCTGGAACTATTGTGGGTTTTGTGGATGTTGGGTCCATTGTGATTGAGATTCTGCAGTTTGAGGTGAACTGCAAAGGAGGAGAAGTTCCTGTTGCAAGTCATGTGCTTGTGTTGATGGTTCGGGGATTTTTTTTGTCGCTACGGTCACCGATCGGGTACTACCCTACCCTTGGCATTTCAAGCCACCAACTGTATCCTTGCATTTGGGAGGCAATTGTCCTTTTAGAATCAGTAGGTTTTGTTGTTAGGTCATTGGTGTCTGACGGGGTGTCGGCAAACAGGAAGTTCTACAAGATCCACGGGCCCTCACAACACTTGGTGCATTCCGTGAGCCACCCAGCAGCAGAGAGGGACATCTTCTTCTTGTGTGAGTCTCTGAGTCTGAGACAGACTTAACTGATACTGAAAATCAAGAAGAGCTTGGTTTGAATGCCTAGTTTGTACAGGTGATGTGGCCAGTGTGAAAGATATAGTGAGAAAGTAAGAAGTGGTAGTGAAGAGACATGCTGATATGGTAAAGGTATCGAGAGAGCAAAGAGATGTGGAGAAAAAAAGGTCTTGACTCCATTTATAAGTCAAGGCACACATGGGTCTTCTAGAAAAAGAACTAGGCCGCATTTTGGAGGATGACCTGGGGGTGAAAAAACAAACAATCATACCACTCCCAGTGTTTTGAAGGAAATCATTACCAGTTATTCTGAAACATTCAGAAAAATTTACGATTGTTTTGGAAGGTGGTCCAGAAAGAGAAAAATACAGTGCACTCTTTGTGCGACTTCAGGAAATGTTCCCTCAATTAAAAGTGCTTTTCTTTCTGACAAGGAAGTGCCAACTCCTCAAAATCCAACTAGTGCTGCCATTGCAATGAGGGAGCATGCAAAACAACAACCCTTCAGTGCTGCAGTGCAACCACCATCACAGCGAAAGACTTGCGACATGCTTGAGTGTGGATCAACAGATCCTCGCCAGATGTGGGTATGCTGTGATGTCTGTGGACGATGGTTGCATTTCATCTGCATGAATCCCAAACAAACATGGCAAAACCGAGGGCATTCATCTCTCAGAGGTGTGACTTACAAGTTGTCCATGCACCACAAAACAGGCAGTCCAACAAAGTGAAATCTAGAACAAGACTTGGAAAATGGACCCCGAAAAAGAATGAAACTTGAGAACAATTTAACTTCTGTATCTACAAAACTTGAAAAATAACATGCTGAAAATGAAGAACAAGAAAGACAAGTTGAAAAATTGACAAAACCTTCAAAAAGAAGAAAGGTTAAAGGGGTAGAGGTAAGAAACTTAAATACAAACAAATCACAAAAGTACAAGAAACGTGCCAAAGATCTAGCAGACACAAAGGACATTGTGCAAGGAAAAGCCCCAAATTCTGGCTTTTCACCTTTTTGCCTCCAGCTGAAAGACAGCAATGGAACAATAGTCAAGATTCAGCCTTAGGCTATAATGCTCTATAATGTGCATATTATGAATATTAACTTGTAGAAATTTGAAATTAGATAGAATTGTATAAATTGTTTTTTATGTCACTTAATCACTTTTTGTTTCTTATTCTTCTTAATGTAAAGCGCCCTGAAACATCTTTGATGGATTTGGCGCTATATAAGATTATTATTCTTGTTATTATAACTTCACCTGAGATTTTTCAGAAGTGAATATATAAAACTTGATTATGAATGATTAGAAATACACACATTTCTAGTTATATACAATTTAGGTGATGAGAACATCCCATCAAGATGGCTGGAATCTCTTCAGTCTGTAGAACCAATGACAGAAGGTATGGAAGAGCCATCAATGCATCAAGAACCTTCATCAACCCTGTCATCGTGTCCAGATGTCAAGGAGAGTGATGATGACTTTGAGAGGGAGAAGCCCTGTCAATTGCAAGACCCTCAACTCATTCGTATTGAAAGTCTGAGAGCTCAGAGGGACATTCAAATCCCATGGCAGCAACTCCTCCACCGGTAAGTCTAATTGTTTTTGTTCAAACAAAAAAGAAGAGCGAAAGTACATGTAAGAACGATTCTTACATGGTGTTTCCGCAATCTGATCCACAAATACATGTATTTAAGTGAGTTCACTTTATACATGCACTAAATATTGTGAATGCAGACATAGCGTGCACTTTCCAGAAAAAATAATAATTACAAATCCAACATAATTTTGGAAAGGCTACCTATTTGAAGCATTGAAACAATGTTTTTCATAACATGTCATTGGGTTCACATGTTTCATTGCTTCACAGGAATGTCCATGATGCAAATTGGACTGATGTTCCATCATCTTGTGGCCTGCACTGCCAAAATGCTATAGCCTTAATTGATCTGATACTAACTCTACCTGCGCACTCAGCAGATGCTGAATAGGCTTTTCTGAAATGTGAATGGCTATACTCACAAATCACCACATATTCTTGTATCTCCCTGACAATCACATTATTCCTATATAAATATAAAAAAATCACAGGAGATATTGATTGTGGATTAAGTGACAGAAAAGTGAAACTGAAGCACTTTATCTGTGCAGGCTTGGCCATATCAAAAGTGTTTTTTTTGCCAACCAGAGACGAATAAATACCACATTGAGGATAAATTGTTCTCATAACTTTCTTCATAACCATGTCATTTATTAATGTCTACAGGCATCCACAGACAGGTCAGTAAACCGTCAAAATCAGAGGACCCAATAATGGCGCGGCATGACAGTCAATACACACATACATGGCTGACATCAGAGAACAAGTGTCTGAAGAGATGAAGTGGGGCACTCCAAGAGAAGGTCCACTCAATGATGGAGGAAGATAGCATTGCAGTGTCTGCAAGTAGCAGTGATCTTCTTGCCCAGGCCATGGTGGAAGGGGAGTCAGAGTTCAAATCTGCAGTCCCCGGAGGTTCCCATGCAGCATTACTATGGGATCAACAGAAGAAAGCCTTTGAGAAAGGCAAAGGGATGAGATGGCACCCTGCCATCATAAGATTTTGTGTTGCCCTGCAGAGCAAATCATCAGCCTCATATGATCTTCTTCGAGAAAGTGGCTTTCTGAAGCTGCCACATCCTAACACGCTCCACTCGTACACTCATTTCGGTGACCTGTCATCAGGTTTCAACTCTGATCTGGTTTTGATGGTGGCTCATGTCAAACTTCATGACCTACTTGAACACGAACACAATGTGTCAATCATGTTCCATGAAATGAAGATCAAAGCAGGATTAGCATATTCAGTTCGTTCTGGAGCTATTGTGGGTTTTGTGGATGTTGGGTCCATTGTGATTGAGATTCTGCAGTTTGTGGTGAACTGCGAAGGAGGAGAAGTTACTGTTGCAAGTCATGTGCTTGTGTTGATGGTTCGAGGGAATTTTACATCGCTACGGTCACCAATTGGGTACTACCCTAGCCTTGGTGTTTCAAGCCAACTACTGTATCCTTGCATTTGGGAGGCAATTGTCCTTTTAGAAGCAGTAGGTTTTGTTGTTAGGTCATTGGTGTTTGACGGGGCGTCGGCAAACAGGAAGTTCTACAAGATTCATGGGCCCTCAGACCACTTGGTGCATTCCGTGAGCCACCCAGCAGCAGAGAGGGACATCTTCTTCTTTTGTGATGCTCCTCATCTGATGAAAACTACCCGAAACAACTGTGAGAATTCTGGCTGGCACAACAAAACCAGGAACTTGCATGTAAGTGTTGATACTGTATTGTATATCTCGTTGAATTTGTCATCACCTTTTATTTGAAACAATTCCACAAGAAAAATATGTAAATTGTTTGTTGTTAATTTAAGAAGAAACCCATACACCAATCTGACAGCATGACATACTATCCACCATTACTCCTGCCAGTGTAACCCTGCTCTCCTTTTCTGAGCTAATTCAGGGCTAATTGCATGAATCATGTGCATACATGTACACAGAAAGTTGTTAACTGTAATTTGTCACGGCAATTTGGTTGATGATAGTGATTCAAATGATATGACACTGACAGATGATGAAGTTGCCTCTAATCCTGATGACACAGCTGCAGACAGTGTCTCTGAGTCTGAGACAGACTTAACTGATACTGAAAATCAAGAAGAGCTTGAGAGGGACAAGGATCAGCCTCTGTATACAGGTTCATTGCTGACACTGGCAAGTGCCATGTTGCTGATAATGACATTTGCACTTTGCCATATTTTTAGCAACTGTGGTAAACAAATTGGTGATGATGACCACTTTATTACAGTGCCATTGGAGGAACAGTAGAAGAACATCCTTCCAAGTAAGTGAGGTAAGTAAGTAAGGACACTCGGGTTATTCAGGCTGTGAGAAATGCATCCAAATAGGAAGATATGAAAAGAAAATGCTCTTTCCTAAAACTGATGCTCCTCGTCTCAGATGAGTAATTCCATGGCAGGATAGATGAGGATCACCATATAGGACCTAATCCATTAAGAAAGATGGAAGTCGGTATGGTCTCTCAATTTCCATTGGACTACATGCATTTGGTGTGCCTCGGAGTCATGAGACGCCTTCTTAAGTTATGGTTGAAAGGGCCTATCAAATGCCGCCTAAGTACAAAAGTAACAACACAGATTTCAAAATCAAACGCTTCTATGGACGATGATTCAGAAAGAATAACTGTACTGCCAGCACCACCCTACCAGCTGCCAACTCCTTGCAAAGTAAGAGACAACCTTTTTCCAGTCTTTGCTGGATGTTGACAAAATAAAGATGGGCTTCATCTGTACATATTCACGTACCGCCTACTACAAACTAGAGTCTACTCCTCCCCCCACCCCTCCCTGCAGTAGGTCCTACAATGTTGGGATAATATGTGCACTTTCCCTCTTAGAAAATGACAATGCATCCTCCCATTCCCCTCAAAGTTTGGATAGCAACTGTCTATTCCAGTAGGCCAGTTGTCATTTTACTTAAAGCCATATCCTCCCATTCCCCTCAAAGTGTGGATAGCAACTATATATTCCAGTAGGCCAGTTGTCATATTACTTAAAGCCATTATGCTGTCCACCTATCGGCTTATTACAGCTAATTGCTTTCTTGATTTATTTTGTCATTCTGCATAATTTGCATCTTCAGGAAACAACTTGTTTCAGCAAAGGCCAGTGTCACCACTGTTATCACCACAGACAACACCTGCGGTTCGGCCAAGATCAAGACAAACTCAATCCACCCCCATCACCAGTGGTGATAACCGACATGTTGAACACAATGTAACGGTTAATAAGTAATAAATTAGCTTGTGTTTTGTTATTAAACACTAAGCAATTTAGCTTTCAAGTTGATGAAACTGTCAAAGTAAATTACTTGCTTACAGATTTGGACATGGTACTGATCCTTAATTTAGGATTACATGTTGCATAAATGGCTGTGCCAAAATATATTGCAATGGGTGCGCACATTTCGACATCACATCAAATCAAAGCATGAGGAATTTTATAATCAGCATCTGCAAAATGCATCCCAAGTTGCAAATGCTGTTGAAGAAAATAGGATGGTAGACATTGATATCTAGATGTTAATGAAGAAGACCTTGTTCAATATGAACAAATACAACTTGATGAAAATTGAGGTAGCATCTTTCTTGTTAAACTTAAGAGCAAATAACAAAATACCACAAGCATCATGCTTCTCTGTTGCCAACGAATTTGCTGATCAATGTAATCATGGAATGCAGAATGAGCTAGACTAAAGACAAGTCAAGATATGAAGGAGTTTCTTAAGGGAACTGTTTGCAGAAGGTAAGTGATAAGGAATAGCATTACCTATCACAAGGAACCTATTTCAATAGTGGATCACAATTGCTGTGATGTTTGTGCCAGAACATGCCAATGCACTAAAGATTTTTGTTTGGCCACACCATCAACTGCAGAGAAAGAGATAATGGATATGTTCATTCATGGACTCTCAGCCTCAGAGTATGAAGAACATGTCATGACAGAAGACATCAGGAGGCTGTGTAATGTGATAGAGGGCGCTAGATTGGATTGCAGCAAAGGAAACAATAATTAATTTTAGTCCAAAGTATTGTTTCCTAAAGATACAATAGAAACAATGGTGCATATGTGTGACCCTGAAGTAAGGGGAAAGCACACAGAATTCTTAAATTTGGTTCTATAATGAAATGATTCAACATCACAGAGCTAATTCAAATGTATGGTGGTAAAATAAAAAGAGGAGCACCAGGGAAATTAAAGGGCCGTTCAAACACAATATACGTTGTACTTGTCAACAAAGATACCATTTCAAAAGATTCAAACAAGATTTTAGCTGCTGTAAAGAATGCTGTTAGTGTAGGATATCCAGTTTTATATAACACCTTAGTAGATCCTTGTCATTTGATTGGAGGATTGTATGTCACGTGATATTTGATAAATAGACCAATTCATGGCTTACGTCACAACCGTTGAAATTTGTACCATCCACCGTGCATTTTTGGTGCCATCCGATTTGTACCATTGCACGCCAGGGACTCTAATACGTGATTGGTCAAGCGGCGTTCCATTTATTTGTCACTGCGTGCGCGCGTACGCGTTGGTGTGCAACGCACGTTACTGTAATAAGAGCATAATAGTTTGCCAAGATTTTAAGCTTTTTTTGTCTCGCTAAATTACTCTTAAAATGTTATCCTCCAATCAAAATCAAATGACAAAGATCTACTTAGATGTTATATAAAACAAATAATGAATGTTTCACATTCGTAGAATGGAAAAAATAATTTCATTCGGTGACAGATGGACTGTTCCATTCCACTCGGCTTCACCTCGTGAAATGGAACAGTCCATCTGTCACCTCATGAAATTATTTTTACCATTCCACTCATAAACATTCATTATTTGTATAGTATTTTACACAATTTACTAATGATATGTAATGTACTCGTATTCCTGTTTGTTTTTCCCTATCCCATTCTAAGGTGATGTAACTGTGACTATAAGCCATGTAGTCCCAGTTGTGTTGGATCTAAGCAGCCACTTGCGCAAGTGGGAGGAGGAAGCCAGGTATCTCAAGCGGATGGTCATCTTCTTGCAAGATTCATTGAAACAATGTTTCAAAGGCATTTTCATGAAATGTCAAATGACGGATGATATGGAAGGCCAAAGTGGCAGCCATCAAGTGCCATTTGTGGACAACCTCTTCATCATTGCTCCAGTGTTGGATCTGCAGTATAAGCTTCACTGGGCGGAAGTTGATGTGTACACAGAAGAAGGATCCCGAGGCAACCAGAGCCAGTGTAAAAGCCAAACTTTGTAGAGCTTTAATACTGATTATTAAAATGCCCTATAACATGAACCCTTCAACTGAGCTTATTTACAGTAACATCAATTAACGATGCATGCCTTATTTCAGGAAAGTTAATACATGTATTCAAACTGCCGTATTTACTTCCTATAATAATGTTCTGATGTATGGGGTAGGCTGTACCTTCATAAGTTCTTACATTCTTTTGCATAAAAATGCTGACTAGTTCTTTCTCATTTTATTGATTTCAGAATTGGTGATATCTGAAGCAGATCAGCTGTAAACAGCGTCAGATGACCCTGCACCAACAGCTGCAGTTGCGACGAGCAGCGAGGAGGAGGAACCTTCTCCCAAGAAGGTCCCAAGGCTGACAGCCAAGTATAAGAGCATAAGACGGCGTGTGCGGAGTGGAGGTAAAGAGACACCTTGATCCCAACTGAGCAGCCACCTTGAGACGGAAGGGCATGAAGAAGATGCGATTACGTTTTGGAAGCCAGGTGGAAGTGCCAGCGTGAAGTACCCAAATTTGTTCACACTGGCACAATGCATTCTTTCTGTTCCAGCCAGCAGTGCTCCAGTGGAAAGATCATTCAGTCAGGGGGGGCTGATAATGAGGCCCCATCGTGCGAAATTGTCGTCTGATATGCTGGAAACCCTGATGTTTTTGAAGTGCAATGAATGCATCTTGTAAAGGTTCTCTTTTAAATGGCATGTACATGTACACGTACAGCATTGGTAACAAACCAAAACAAAAATCTTCACAGATTTACTTGTAACTTTAAGGGTATGAAAATGGTGCTGGTAGAAACATATCGTTATAATATTTCCGCCTGAAATGGTTGTACATAGGCAGAAAGAGTAAAACCAAACACCAGAAACATTGATCTTAACAAGATAGAAAATCCTTCTTTATGTTGTGTCTTTAAATTGAGTTTGGTTTTCTCTTGACTCAGAATGATGTCCGATTGAGCTCCAATTTTCACAGGTTTATTATTTCATGTACATGCTGGATTAGACAAAGGGGGAGTGCTGTTCTGTACATGTATACTTTACCAACAATGTACACACCCTTTAAATAGGAACATAGGCAAGTCCTTTAATTCTGCCTAGTTAGGAGCACAGTCAACCAGGCCTTGGCCTCGGAGACCCATGACTCGGACTCGGCCTCGGAGGTTGAGGACTGCGATACAACACTGGTGTAATTTCAACATGTGAGAGAAATGAGGTTTTGGTGTGGCTTAGGCATCGGTAACAATCCAATCTTTTCCTTTTCAAAGTGTTCAGGTGTTTTATGGAAATATTTTGTTAATTTGTGTGTATGATTTTTTTGTTTTGTTGTATAGGTTTCTCCGATGAAGGAAGGTCCTTCATGGAGGCGAGTTGACGTGGATGTCAAAGATCCAGCTTCGGAGTGTACTATCAGGTGTAAATTGTGGGGGAAACACAGCCTGACTCCATTGGGAAAGGATGTCAGAATGGAGTTCAAGAACATGGAGAAACGTGTCTTCAAGGGGTTTCATTCTTTGGATTCGACTGGAGAATCGGAAGTTAATGTAAGTGTGTTTTTATGTTTGTGTGCTTGAATTGTATACAGAATAATGTGTTAAAATTGTAAGAATTACAGTAATGATGTAAAAGGTGAAATATGTGAAACAGCATTGTGTAGTGTTGACATATTTCTGTTGAAAACAGAATGTACATAGTGTATGTGGAAGATTGGAAAATGAATAATGATAGGCAGTGGTTGTAATTTGTTAAACAGAGTAGACTTGGGGCCAAGTCTTTCTAAGTCGCGGTGATTGTTTTGTTTTTTCACGCAACTCTCGCGAAACCGCGCGAGACTCATGGCTTCGGCGAGAGTTCAGCTCTCGGCACGGGACCACAGAAGAAAGACTTGGGAAACGTGTTTTCAGTTTGTACACATCCTATGGGCTCTGTCACTGCACTGTGTAAACAGTTTTTTAGTTTGGACTTGAAAAAACCTCTTCAAGAATCAATTAAGGATAAAGTCGATTTGACGAAAATGATGGCAACAACGACTTTGCTCTGTGCATTGGGATTTGTGACTGTCAGGAGCATATGAAAAAGAAAATCAATAAAATAATAATTTTATCAAGCACATTTTTCCTACTGTACTTACAGCTCAAATAACCCTGGCATAATTGTGTGACAGACATTCATTTTCTATCATTTGTAATTGTAAATTGAAGTATCATCCATATCAGAGAGATATTGATGAGTTGCATTGTGTAATTTTGTTTTCTACTCTTTATGTACAGGTAAACAAGCCCTTGGCATCTTGTATTGAAGAGGCAGTGATTCAGCAGCCTTCACTACTTATTGTGGGATCGAGGAGTGATGTAGAGCAAGTGTTTGTGCAGGTTGAAGAATTCTCAGCACCCATAAATGCATCCAGCATTGTCAATGCTATTGACACATTGTTTAAGATATATTATGTCTTTAACCTTGCATATCCTGCCCCAGTGCACAACTTCTATCTGTACCTGCAGACACAGATGTTTGGCCCAGATCTGCAGGGTATCAAACTTCCACCAAGAATCCGGGAACTTGCTGCAGCAATACAGACCACTTCAGAGAATCAGGAGCAGTTGTAAAAAGGCCCGCGGGAACACTTTTTTGGCAGGGGGTGCTGAGATTTGTAGCATAATCTCTGTGCATGAAGCCAATTTTGCGTGGGGTATGTTGAAATGCCCCTATAGAGCTCCGAAGACAGTCTTAAATTAGATGTTGTGGTGCAATCTCAGGCTTTTAAAGGTTCACTGTAATAAAAACACATCTGAAGTTTAATACATCTGTACTGTTATAAAACTCAACCTGTCTATCTTTGTTTATGCTAAAAAATATTGTATATAGAAAAAGGAGGTATTTTATACCCATAATTGAGCACCCCACTTTTCGAGACGAAAAACCTTGCTTACGTCACATGCAGAACGCCACACAGTATACTGCGGTGCGAGCCTATACTAGTTCTGTAGGTGACGTCACAAGCTATTGTTGCGTGGGTCGGTTCCAAGAGGGACTTTTTTGAGGGGCGGGGCATACATATATCGATTTTGTAATTGTTTCGCCAAAAAGAAGCACTTACATACAAATATAATTTATATTTTCATTAATTATGTATTAAGCAATAATTTTAAAGCACTTTCATCCCTTTCCCACATTTTATTACAGTGAACCTTTAAGAGACATTTACCAGTGATCTCCAACTTTAAAAAGGAAAGGTTGGTGAGACTGTGGTTGAGGAATAATGTGAGTGAGGAGCGCGAAGCCCTTAATTACGGCATGGGGAGAACATTTTGAATTGACAATTCTGGACAAATGTCACTAAAGAATGATTATGGCCAGAAGTATGAATCGGTAGCTGTGAAAGATTACTGCACTAAAACTGGTTATGTAGTGAACAGTTGTGGAATCCATGTTTGTCTGGAAACCCCTTATTTGGGTTGTTCTCCACATTGCCTTGTAGATGATGATGGGATTATTGAATTTAAATGTCCTTATACAGGTAAAGACAGTGAAGCAATGCCAAGTATCATGCCACCGATCACACGGTGCACGAGGAATGAACGTATGTGTGCCAATGGTTGTTGGCCGAAGTTTCCATCGATCTTTCGGGCTTCAAACACCCGAAATAATAAGCTGTTGTTCAGATACCAGCGCATTGCAAGTGGAAAAATACACATAATTCAAGATCGTGGAATAAATACAGGTCCTTGTTAAAAAACATATTGTGCGTATTGGGGCTGAAAAAGTGAGAATCAGCAGATATTTTTGCGTATCGGCAATTATTTTCGCGTTTCGGCCCTGATACACAAGTTTGTACGTGACGTCTAACTTGAAAATCACGATTTATTATTTCCCAACCCTAAAAAGACTGTTATTGTTAATCGGTGATCTGTGGCATAATGACTCACCCTGGTGTTTCTGATGTCATGAAGAGGCATTCAGAAGATATAAAATTCAATTATCATTTCGGATGTCAACAAAAACGAGCAATTTTCTGCCCAAATTTCAGTACATACAAAAAATCACGGATTCTTTTGACTTTTCCCAAGGGGCTTTGCAAAATAATAATAAAGAAATACATAACAATGATCTCTACTAGTCCATTCTACATTCAAATACGTACAACGGAGTGAATAGGACCAGTCTACTCTGTACACACGCGCAATGCCACTGGGAAACGATTATGTGACGACTGTTGGCTGAAAGTCTTACTTCCATGTTCCATGGTTTAGCATAGTTGCGATGATCGTAACCCTAGGTCTGACATGGGGACAGGGACCTTAGGGTTACGACACTTTGTTAATAAAAAGTGATCGAAACACTTTTTGGCCAAGTTCTGAAATAGAACTGTCCTTAATTTTCCACTTTCCAAAATCCCAACACAAAATCTGACTACATGGATGTGATCGGTACTTATCAATGAGTCATATAAAACCACTTTGAATATCGAAAGATCATTTTCTGCCGAAAAAATGACCCAAAACTTACCGAAGGTGTCGAGATTCCCTCCGTTCGCCGTCAATCGGCCATTTTGAATAGCGCGCAGTTTGCCATCTCGACCAAAATACGTCACGCGAAATGTCGTTTTGGCTGTTCCACCTTTCAAACTCAAACTCACAGCCCTATGGAGGGCTCGTATCACGTGCGCTCGCATGATACAGTGTGTGAGTGTGTCCATATCCATAGTACTCCATATGCAACCGTACGGCCGCCGCGCAGCACACAGCATGCTCGGTGTATTGGGTTAAATAAATTACAGGTTATAGAATTGACCAGACCCCTCAAAACACCCTATACGTGTGCCAAACTGCCGAATTAAGTTTATTTTTCGCCGCTCATGACAGGTGAAGAAAAACGTATGGCGTGATTTTTTTCCGACATCCAAGCCAACACCGACATCGAACACATGCGAAAATACGGTTCATGGAGCTGAGGAAGAAATGGAGTGTATTTTTTTTTTGGAATACATGATATGTATGCGTTATATCGTTGCGAGATCTAAATAAAAATATTCTGATCGACCGTCCTTCCAAAGTACCGCAAATCGCAGGCTCATCAGCTTATAAATCTTACTTGAATTTCACTCAGTTATTTTGTTCAATTGGCCAAGTAGAAACACTCTTTTCATAATTATACTTAATCTAAAATAAATATCGCGAAATCCTTCCGAAACCGACCGACGACGATCGCCTTATTAAAAGTTAAGAAGTAAACACATTACCCACACCGCAGAGACAGACAGCCTGGTATCCGCGTGAGAAATAGCTACAGTTTCAAAGCAAACGTTCATTGTGTACGTGCACCAGCGAAAGTCTCAATCAGTACATTACACGTGTACGTGCCGTGGGCTTGAAATGAAGTGCATGTTGCTCTCGGTCGGAAGGGCTACCTTTTTGGATCGCGGCCGGGTTCGTTCCACCGTTACGGACGGTGGCTCACGGCCGGCCGGCTCGGTACAGATTTGCAGTAAGAAATGGTGTTTTTTCCGATGGAATATTCCGGTGATATTTTTAGGAATATATCCTCACTTTCCTACCGGGTATGATCATTTTGGGTGTAATTGAAGACCCGGGATATACCGACCACTGCGCGATCTGTGATAAGCTTAGCCTGGATGACATTTTTATTTCTGTTTGATCATGGATTGGGTCGGCGCCGAGTTTGTGACTTGCTTGTTTGTGGGACCATTCGTAAAGGAAATCATTTGAAAATCTTAGCAATTTCCTTCATTTCATGATGAAAGATTTGAATTGTCAGCGGCAGCTTGACATGGGCAAACAATGCGGACTTAAAATAAAAAACCTCCTCCATTCTGTTGCGATATGCGTGTACACGGTATATCACAGCACACGTGTTATTCTGGGAACACCCTCCATAGGGCTGTGAGTTTAAGTTTGAAAGGTGGAACAGCCAAAACGACATTTCGCGTGACGTATTTTGGTCGAGATGGCACACTGCGCGCTATTCAAAATGGCCGATTGACGGCGAACGGAGGGAATCTCGACACCTTCGGTAAGTTTTGGGTCATTTTTTCGGCAGAAAATGATCTTTCGATATTCAAAGTGGTTTTATATGACTCATTGATAAGTACCGATCACATCCATGTAGTCAGATTTTGTGTTTGTATTTTGGAAAGTGGAAAACTAAGTGGAAACGTACTTCAGGACTTGGCCAAAAAGTGTTTCGATCACTTTTTATTAACAAAGTGTCGTAACCCTAAGGTCCCTGTCCCCATGTCAGACCTAGGGTTACGATCATCGCAACTAGGTTTAGCAATGCATTAGCCTGATTAGGCCTATTATGGTTTGCCTCTTTTCAGGCAACAGTTGTCGCAGCATCGGCCAGAAAAAGAACCAGCGCATAACAAGAAATGACCTACCTGTCTGCAGCACCATGCATCATGTACATGTACTTACCTTACTCCTTAGCCCAGGCATGTAGGAAGGGACCAGGCTAGCAAGAAGTCAAAACCCACCGAGTTGCTGTAGACGTGGAGCTTACTCTTTGCATCTTGGAAGTACACATTACAAGCTAATTAATAGCACTCAATGCACTCCATGTATGCTGGTATGTCATCAGGCCCACGTTGCACATTCAAACTGAAGGAATACTTTGTTGTCACAAGGTTCATGTATACTGTATGTTGTTGCGTTCATGACCTCCACAAGTCCGTTGTCCGTGCATGCGATGCGTGGCAGCCTGGGCCACAACCATTCGATCATTCCTGAGACTGGTCATCATCAGTCACCAACTATCAACATTCATGACATGGCCATAGACTTCCGGGAGGTGACTAAACGCAACCTGGAAATACATGTTTGCACCAAGAACGACTGTCCAGAACATTTAGGAACATTAAAAACCTCAGCAACATCGGCAACGCAACACCTAACTTGTTTACTTCCACACTCCAAAGCAAATAAACACGCGTTGAGTCAACATGTGAGATATTATACAGTACGTATATGGAATTCCATTGTGGAGTCTGGGTACCTGCTCCAGGGACGCAGTGCACCGTACTATGTCCCCATCCCAACAGAGGGCGGCAAACACTCAGACCAGTAAATAATTTCCCATAGGCTCCCATGCAAAATGACCAATTTCAAACAATTATTACAAATACTCAAATTTCTCAGGCAATCAAGCCATACACCAAAATGAAGCTGATAACTTCCGTTTTAATTTTCTTCACAATTTTCTATAGGGTAACCAATGACTTTTTGAGAAAAGACCATCCAAAGAAAAATGACCCTAAAAACTGCCAAATTGACTGGAGTCGGACTAAAAAATGTACCCCTCCAACCACTACATGTCATAAATAGAGCTCAAAGGTGAAAGTCCAAACTTTTTTCTTTACAAGACTTCCCATATATGGCCCAGCAAATGCTTTTATAAAAAAAAAAAAAGATTAAAAAGAAAAAGAATATTAATGAGCTCTGCAGACTGATTTGGACCAATTTACTGGTCTGCATCTGTCAAGATTAAATTCAATGTACGTACATATTGTTCATTGTCTTAATAAGCCTGGTGGTTTTAAGAGGTTTATGTTAAGGTGAAGGTCACTTCAAATATTCAAACATTTTAAGAGGATTTCATCATACTTTTTGAAGCATAAATAGGCGCATTTACTTTGAACTAATTTAAGGACCTATGAACTTCTCTCACTTTCTTGCAATTTCTGAATTGTGGGCGGGGGAGGTGTTAGGGGTGAGTGGGGTTGATGGGGCTCTTTCTACATGTTCATCTCTCATACATGGGTAGTGGCATTTCCCTGCCAATCCTGGTGGGGGATGAGGCCAAGTTTCCCCCTCCCCTGATAATTTATGAATTAGGAGAATGTCAATGGCAATGTCCCACTGATCAATTACACTGTTTTGCTTGATGCAATCTTCACACATGAGTTTCCCTCAAAACAGATAACAAATATTCTATTTTTGAAATGCATTTTGAAAAATACATGATGAAAGTGAATGCTCTACCTGCCAAAACAACAACAACAATACAACAACCACCAATAAAAGTAAACAAAACAAAATAAACAGAACAACAAAGATGGTCATGGTAATTCCTTAAAATAAAACACACAATTTCTTTCAATACATGATGTACAGATTTCTTTATTTCTTAAAAACTGAAAACACTTGTGGTATAAAGGTCCCCCAAAGACCAACAATATCCATTGCTGGTTCTTTGTATTAACCACTCAGAGGTGGGGGTATCATCAGGAACCACCTGACTCATTGTTGCCTTCTTTCAAGTGTTTCAATGTATTACTTTATTATTCAAAAGGTCCACGTCCTGGTAGAGGTAGAGTTGCTGAAAATTCTGCAAGTCTAAATGGTACAGTATGTTACCAAAGATATGGAGAAGGTGTAATATATTCAGGTCACCTCTGATTCTTCACAAACAGATTCCCTTTCCACAAGTGTCATTCACAAAGTGCACAGTCAACAGTACTACAATTCACTGTATTACATTGAAGACAGTTGAAGACTTTTGGAACTTGTTTAACAAGCTAGTAAGCCGAGCTGTAGTTGATGGTATTAAAATAACCAGTGAGTGTGAGTAGCTGCTAGGACTGGTACCATCATGATCAAGGTGGCAAAGAGAGAGAGAGAGAGAAGGAAATGAAATTGAAGCCTGGGTGCAAACATTCTTTGATAAAAGTCCCTAGAATGTAAAGCTTGGGAAGCTCAAATCTGACAATCATGTTTGGATGCTGAAAATAAAATACAGAAAATAATATAAGAAAAAAGGCACAGCTTTATGACAGCAAAGAGAAACAGTGTGACAGTATGTTGAAAGGAACAACCTCACTTTAAACAAGTCCCACAATGTATGATTGTATAAGTGCCATTTGGTAATGTACAATATTGTACATGTATGTACATGATTATGTATCAATGGATAGTTGAGTCTGTATAGTAAGGAACATTTCATTGGTTTTTGTACTTACTGGTCTAGTTTGGTAATAACTCTATTTGTCAGCATGTTTAACACTGCTATAAGGCAGTTTGGAATGATATGACAAGGAACAAGATACAGCTAGATCATTTGCCTTGTTTTCTGAATTAGGAATCAAATATTGTAATGGTTGTGTGCATATAGTGAATATATTTCAGCTCAGTATTTGACAATGCCCTGAAATAAATGTTCATTTGTGACATGTGCATAATCATAGCATTCATAATAATTCTAGATGTCATCAACTACATTGATCTCTTAACACAATCTCAAGATGGACAAAGTTGCCTTGAATAGAATTATGCAATGTCACTCAAGAATACATTTTCTTGGCACAAGTTGAAGATGGCAAGTGTCATCAGTGTTACTGTAAAATTGAGCCAAGAATTGTTCAGTGTAAACTGTTGCCAATGACAAAATGCAGTCGGAGAAAAGAAAATCCTCACTTCTGCTTATAACTACAAAACAATGTCATGAAAATTGCTGACAAAAATGTTTCATGCAATAGTCAATGTGACCTACTGTATCAACAATCAGACAAAATTGGCAAAGTGCACTTCCTGCAATGGGTATAGGGGGAAATATCAGTTGAAGAATCACAACAACTCAACATAATTAACTGTTAATGTAATAGTACTCCGCGCTAATGACATCACAAAATCCTGCATGGATGTCAGACAAACATTGTCTCACACACGTAGTGTACATATGCACGCGCACACGTACGCGCACGCACGTTTGCATGGTTGCAATGTTTGTCTGAGATCCGGTGCTATTTTTAGCTCAAGTGTGGAGCGCTATTCATCTAGGTTTTGGGGAACTGGTCACAAATTATACTTGGTTTTAAAATTAATGGTCATCTTATTTGTTCCACTTTATTCAATCTGTATATTTCTAACATTGTAAAAAATATAGCAACCAATAAGTGCAAGCTTTTGGGAAGTTTCTGGAACTAAAACTGCACTGCAGGAGCAGTTAACTCTTTGCTTATTAATGTTATGTACATGAGTGATTCATGAATGAGTGACTTGCCATATGCTCCACACCACTGTTGATGCTTACTGCTCAAGTCCACAAGTTGTTGTTGAGGATACCATGATGATAAACCATATGGTCCTGCATATTTAAGTTCACTTCATCTTAAATGCTTTCTGGTCCTGCAATGGGCCCATGCAGTAAAGTTGTGCCTTCTTCATCAGGATGTTAGTTAGGCACTTGTACCAGTCTTGAAGAGAATCAGTGACATTGTTGAAATCTGATATCTTGACAGATCTCTGACTCATGAGAAGAAACACATCACAAGCTCAGTACCTGGCACAGATTCACTGCTGTCTTGGAGAGAGTGAAAGTGATGATGATGAGGGTGCAGGCTGAGGATGTTTGTTCCACTCATGTTGGATGTCAGTTGTCATAACTGCACATGTTGATTCATACATCAATTCTTCAGGCAATGACAGTTCTGATACTGTGTTCAATGTGTCTCTTGCTTAACATTCAAGCTGCATGTTGATCTTTCCAAGCGCTCTAGAGAAGATTCTCAGGTATTTCAGCAGTGTGGAGCATTTTGCAGTGGCAGTTTAACATTTTGATGAAACATTAATTTGCATATCTGGGCTGCTGTATCATTACAAATGTCATAACATCAGCAGTGTAGCAAAAATCTGCTAAAGAATGCATGTACATTGTATAGTTTGCAAACCCACACTCAGTAAATCTAATAATTTGTTTTACAATCTGCACAACCAAGAAAATTTAATAATCTATCAAAGTACATCATTATAAGTCTGCAGAGTTCAGATGCAAAAATCTATATCAAGTTTTGTTTACTTGTTACTTCTCTAGACTTGTTATAAAAAGCTAAGCATTTAAGAATAAAATGCAAGTTTGCTATACACCCATGAAAAAACTTCAGCAAATTCACAAACCTACAATTGTTTTTAACATAATCCAATATTCATTATCTGAATATAAACTGAGTATGGGTTATAACCTGAACCGTCAGCTGAGGTTTGAAGCCCAAGTGACACCCTGAAGTTGGGTCATTCCAGGGTTCAGGTGCTAACACCAACTATATCTGAAATATTTGTACTCTCTTAATAAATGTTTTGTTTTAAAAATGAAAACTGAAAACGCACTGCTTAATTTAAAAGCACATGGATCAATCCACAATCTACTGGATAGTGCATGTGTGCATTTTGAAATTTGCTTAAGTCGAAATAAAATCCTATAAAATAGCTTCTTTACTACATTGTAATGTCTTAATGTGGTTGAAAGCAGAAGTGTAAGATCTGAGGATGTAAACCATAACACTGGTGAACACTTGTTACACTGATGTGAAGATACTTACCTGGTATTTCATTGTGGCATTGAGTAGTGACATTGCAATCATTTACCCAGTGTCTGAACAAATGATGTCAATTCCTGTATAATGACTACATAATAATAATAGAAACATTCAGAAAGACCTGTATGCAAATTGAGTACATATTACATGTATGTATGAACATCAGCAGAATCACACCTTTCCTGCACACTAAACATAGTACTGTCAAAATACTGAGCTTGCATTCTACAGATTACAAAATGGTGGTTTGGGTTGGGATTGTAGGAAAGGAGGAAAATGAAGAATTATGTGCACAAGCTGTGCTCGATCATCAATAAAAAACATCATGAGTGTGATGGTCAGCCAAAACCATTGGCAAAGACAGAAGAGCTATGAAAGAAATTGAGTGAAATCATTTTTAATAATTATTTTGAATTTATGATATGCAGAGTAATCATAGTCCACAATTTAGAAGGATACATTTAAGGCACCTACACGAAGGGAGAGACAATCCCTTAAAGATGTTGGCTATTAAGGTGAGCAGAAAATCACCTTCGACCTTAACAGCTCACCAGAGCAATTTGAAGAAGTCTTAATGTAAAGTTCTTGGGCCTGCAAGAAGGTGGATGTTGTTAACAACATCTAGCAACAAAGATCTTGGTCCAGTAAAGGGGGCATACAAGTCCTAGACTTTCCCATCCCATACAAGAGGAAAGTGAGGAGACTGAAGAGTGGGAAGGACAGGTCACCATTGCCGTCGTGAAAGCCTGCTTGATGGCCATAGTCACAACGGTCCACCTACCCCAACAGCATGCCTTCACCAGATAGATGCAATGCCTGGCCTCAGCAGGCAGGAGCTTTCTTCAGAACAATGTGATGACCCAGACATCAGTCCTGTGATACAATTTGTGGATCAGTGCTGTGTCCCACTCCTGAGGAGGAGGGAGCATTGAGTCAGATTTCCAGACGGTTGCTGAGTGAGAGAAAGAGGCCTAGAAGTCTATGGTGGCGTTCTGTACAGAGTCACCAAGGATCCCAAGCAGTTGGAAGAGATACGACAGGTGGTTCTGCCTAGCACCCTCCAGGAAACATTCTTGGAAGAGCTTCATGATAAAGCAAGACATTTTGCAGCAGAGAGAACCCAGGAAGCTGTCCGGCAAAGGTTATTTTGGCCACAAATTTCACGAATGGTTTTCACAAATTCAGATGAGAAAATGAATAAACTCCTTGCTGATGAGTGTGGGTCAACATGAAGGACATTAATTGCATGAACACAATTAAAAAATGTACATCTTGGTTATTATGGGTGTAAGGCAGTTTTGTGATATGCAATTAGAGTAGAAGATTGACTTCATGTATGTAAAGTATTGACAAATAATTGTTTCATGCCATACAGTTGATGCAAACTTTCTCACAATGCAAGACACTACTGATGCAAAAGGCATCCGATGCCTTGACGTTGGCATCTCTTCTGGCCCTTTTCAAGAAGTCTCTGGCAGTGGGGCCACCAGGACCACTACAACCACCATGACCAGCCAGACAATGGCATCCCTGCATGTCATGAATGAGGAACTTGCTCATGTTTTTTTTACCAACTGGGGGCTTCAGAAGGAGGAGGAATCACGCTGCTGCAGCCAATGCTGCTGCTTCTGCCAGTATGATGCCAATTAGTGCCACAGAGAAGCCAAAGAAAGGTGGGTACACAGTGAGCAAATTTGTATGTGGGGGTTGGGGGAGGGGAGCTCAAAAGGGTACATATGACAGTTGAACAATGATGAGCAGGAAAGGAAAAGGCAACTATCTCCCCAAAGGACGCCAGTTCAAGCGTGGAAGAGAGCGCACACTATGACCAGTACCCCCATTGCTGGAGCCATGGAAGAAGGAAGAGGACCCGAGGGCAATGTGTCTGAACTTAGTCCTCATATATGTCCCCTGTAAATTAAGGGCCGTTCCACAACTTATACTTCTACCGTAAGCCCCGAACCATTTCGGAGGAGGCCTAGGAGTCTGTTGGCGTCAAGTGGGCACGACACAACTTCATCTTCAACCCTACTGAAACAGACTCGTCGTTCAGGCAATGTAAATAGGTTCACTCAATGTAATAATGATTTCATGTTCAAAGTTTCATGTTACACTTCATCATTCCCAGTACTGAAATTATAGATAAATCGATACATGTACCGGTACTTATAAATGGAAAAAAAATTATGAAATAAATACGCAATCGAGTACACACAAATTAAAGAAGGGGAGAAGGGGCACAAGAAGGGGTGAATGTTCTTAAGAACGTGAGAATACAAGGAAAGAATAGAGCATTAATGTTTATTTTTTTCTCTCTTCTTGAATCTGACACGGCTTTTTGAAGAGAGCATGCAAAGCCCTTGTAGAGCGGAAGTATTCTTAGGCAGTCAAGATCATCATGGCCAACAATACTGATGGCAGAAGAAGAATACTGAAACTCATCACCCTTTTGGCGCATGAAGAAATGGTCAACTTTGCCAAGAAGACAAACAGAACTGTTACTGCTATGGTCAACAGACTAACTGCCAAAGGTTTCAGCTGGAAGAAGGCAATGAGAGAGTTTCAGACGAATCTGCCCATTCTTCATCTGATGCTCTCAACGACCCTGACCAGAAACAACCAAATGCATAAAGTACACACCGTCCAACCTATTAACGTTTCAAAATCGTAAAAAGAAAAAGCAAAAAACAACCCTTTACCAGTTACTGTTTATACAGTAAGTACGTCAAAAGAAAAAAGAAAAAGCAAACCATTTACCAGTTATTGTTTATGTAACTGTAAAAAGAAAAAAAGAAAAAGAAAACCCTTTTCCATTTACCGTTTACGAATCTGTAAAAAGATAATGAAAAAAGCATACCCTTAACCATTTACCTTTCCTGAATCTGTAAAAAGAAAAACAAACCTTTTACCTGTTACCATTTTCAAATGTTAATGAAGAAAAAGGAAAAATTAACTCTTTTCCGTTTAGGCATCACCTTACTTTGCAACAGAAACACAATCAACAAAAACCTGTGACCGTGAATCTTTTACAGGAACAAAACAGAAAAAAACGGTAAAAGGAAAAAGGAAAAACGAAACGCACTACTGGTTTACGCACAGCAAAACCCCAGGGCGGCCGAGTTAGTCCGAAAATCTCTCGGAAAAAAGTTTTTTGCTAGAGGCGCGCAAGGCATGATGGGAACGAATACATTGCCGTTTGGCCGCATGCTTATACATTGCCGTTTGGCCGCATGCTTGATATAGGCCTAATTCTACTCCAGTCTTAGTCTTTTCTTAGTAAACTTTCAAAAATGTATTATCGCAGCCTTAAAGTTGGAGAAAACAGATTCAATGGAGACATACGTCCTTTTCAGAGGGAGTAAGAGGTTGTCTTTGATCAAGATCAAGCCGAGGAACTCCTTAAAGATAACAGGGAAGAATTCCACTGACTGACGCAAACCTATGGAACCGAGAGAGGGCGTTTTGAGAAAGTGTATTTGTAAATAAAAATCTAGGTGATTTTGTTGTTTTGTTTTTGTTTTTGTCAGGACCAAGCATGCAAACATACATATATACATAGGCCTATATGTACTTTTCATTGATTTCAGAACAATAGAATCATTGACGTCAGGTGAGATAAGGGAACTGAATGTGGCCAGCATCCCTAACCTAATGAGGATATTTTCTTGTAGCAAATACATCACCACTGACAATAACCATTAATTAATGAATGCTTGTATGTCTTTATTTGTATTGTAAATGTCTCTGTATGTCAGGAAACCCCTATTGAATTACTTGTTGAAGTAATCATTACAATCCAACCTATTCTTCTCTTTTTGCATCTTGGACAGAGATTTCCAAAACATTGAAAACAAACATGGTCTTCATCCCTGGAGAGATAGCGTCCATCAATACAAGACTCACAAGAAGAACATTCAAATGAAGAAGAAGAACGGGCTCATCCAAAAGTTCTGGACACAGGTAGTGGAATACCGATTCAACCTTGATATGTCAAGGAAATATTCTGGTAATAAGTAATTTGTCAAAAAGCAGCTGAGAAAGAAACAGGTCGAGAAGGCAGCCTGGGCTGCATTGCCGAAAAATGTGAATGTCAATTGACTTGCAGTCCGAAAGCGGCCCTTTGATGAAACTACCACTACCAGCTGTGATGCAGAAAATGACAGACTACAGAAGAAGGTAAAGGATTTGAAGAGAGAGAGCTCAAGGCAAGCAATGATGAGGTAGACAAGGTCCAGAAAAAGCTGATCAGCACGAGGGGCGAGCTGTATGAGTGCAGGGACCTGAACAAGAATTTGCAAGATTCTCGTCTTACTGAAGCTGAAGAAACAATAGGTACGTACATGTATATTATTCTGATAATTTCTAAGAAATTAAGTGTAATTTAAAAGAAAAAAGCAGAGCACTGCTGACTGAGGTCTGGCAGAGTGTCTGCAGAGATATTGTAGTACAGCTTTCCACAGGATTGAGCAACTTTTTTCACAGCAGAATTGATATAAGAGTCACATTTTATTAATGCCCTACTTCATGATCATCTTTTTAAGGGTCAGGAAAGGAACGCGAAAAGGAAGGCGTCAGTTTTCCACTGCCTGCACGGAGAATGGGAGACTTTTGAGAACCGGTCTTCAAGTCAACAGCGCACACGCACGCACAACAGCGCAGACGCAAAACAACGCGCGCATGCTCACAATTGAGTGCGCGTGCACTGTTGACTTGAAGACTGGTTCTCAAAAGTCTCCCATTGCTTTGAAAGGTCCAGGCACTGGAATCACTGGAAATGCTGGGACTTCAGCATCTGAATACCTTCTAGAAGAGAGGGATGGAAAGGTAGGAGAATATCACATGTCATGACACAAATTGTCCAAACTTGTGCGCCTTGTATTAGCCTATGGTTGATTGTGAATTTTATACTCCATGGGAGTGTTCAACTTAAAAGGAGAAGTTCAGACCTAACAAAGAAATTGACCAAATTTAACTTGGCCATTCAAATAGATTTCTTTGGTAATACCAATATGTTAAATCAAAAATTCTCCACGTGAAATGTGTAGATGTAGAGGACTTTGATATGTGTGTGATAGATACCGATTTGGCTTATCTTGCAATGTCTAGCAACAGTCTAGAATCAGTCATTAAATCCAGCAAGTAGCAATAAGACTTACAAAGAGAAGAATCACAGTGCTTCTATCATAGTATGTTGTGCCTGTCCTATTATTCATGCATGTACCCAGTTCATTGTATTCCAGTGTATGTGTGTAGTTTAGATGTTGTAACCATTTTTTCTGACCATCCCTTGACCCCTTATCTCAATCCCTAAATTCCACATTCCTTTCTACCAGGCCTGGGTGGTTGTTCCCATGCAGAGTAACTGTCTTTCTCACCACAACATGTTCCCCTGAGACTATAAAATGTCCTCCTCAAGGACCTTGCCTGTGCTTTAGGTAGCCACAGTTGGTATCTTGACCATTCTGTTGACTATATATTATCATGTGTGTGCTTATTCCTCAACAACCCCATGCAGTGTTGTATATAAGTACCATTTTAATATTTAGCTGTTTCGCATGCAGCGGAACAGCTTCTGTTTTTCTTATTTTTTTTATTTTTTTATTGGCTTTTCCGTGTTCAACGGAAAAGGTATTATTTTTGTTCTGATTTTTTTGGCTTTTTCGCGGAAGCGAAAAGCCTTTATTTTTGTTCTGTTTTTTTTTTTTCTTCTTCTTCTTCCATTTTGATTTCCCATAGACTTTGCACAGGGGCATTCTACCCATCAGATTGGTCAGTTTTAAATAACCGATTTTAACCAAACTTGGTCTGGAGGAAGTCCATATAGAGTAGTTGTATGCCGAAACTTTTCAACATCATGACGTCATCATGTGTCATGTGACAAGTGATTTGAATTTAATAATAAAAATCTTTAAAAATCCACAAAAAATCAACGGTTTGAGATATTAAGTTGATTCTTTCTCCAAAAGTGATTGTTAGGCAGGGTCTCTCTTTGTGACACATTGCTTGACCTCTGTGACCTCTACTTCCGGTTAAACAGGAAGTAGGTCCTCATTTAAAAGTGGTAAGAGCTAGGATCATGATTCTTTCACCAAATATCAATGTTAGGCAAGCTCTTTCTTTGTGACACATTGCTTGACCTCTGTGACCTCTACTTCCGGTCAAACAGGAAGTAGCTTCTTATTTAAAAGTGGTAAAAGCTATGATCATGATTCTTTTGTCAAAAGTCGATGTTAGGCAAGGTCTTTCTTTGTGACACAAATATGACCAATTCATGTGAGTTTATGATTAAAGGTACACACTTCAAATGTATAAAACATAAGATCATAATCAACTGATCTTTGTGTGTATAAGGTTATGACAATTTTTTTAATAAAAACGGAAACGGAAAAGCCTTGTGTTCTGTTTTCAACAGACACAATCTCTAGTTTTTACTTTCTTCTTCTTCTTCTTCTTGTCGTCGTTTTTTCTAGGTGGCAATTTGGCTACTTTTAAAGTGCCGATTTTGACCAAACTTGGTCAAAACAAAGTCCCTGTAGGGTAGTTGTATGCGCAACATTTACGTCATCATGACGTCATCAGGTGTCACGTGACAGTGTCTTAAAGGGGCAAACTTCAGACATCATTTATGAACGAACCCTAAGTCCGATTGAGTTGAAACTTGGTATGTATGTAAGTAGGGAAGTGTTATATCGAAAAATTGCAATGACGTCATCATGACGTCATTCCCTGATTTTTTATGATTTATTGAAATTTTGGGTCATTAAAGTTCTTTTAACGATATCTAGTAAACGAAACAAGATATCTTTGAATTTCTTTTTGATAATTCTTCAGCATACACCATAGATGAACACTACATAGACAAAAATTCGGTGACGTCATCATGACGTCATAAAAAATGCATATAACGCATAGTCAGGAACGGCCGATCGCCTTGAAAATTGGTACATTGGTGAATTGGAGGTTCGGGATTGTAATTATGAAGTTTCGTCAAGACAGCGTCATTTTTTGATTTTTTATGATTTTTAAAATATTTTTCAAGCTAAAGCCCATTGTCTTGTACAGGGCAAACAGGAAGTAGTTCCTCATTTAAAAGTGGTAAGAGCTGCGATCATGATTCAAATTGGTCCCGGTTGTAAACATCAAAGGAATACACATTAATCATTGCCTCCATTCACTATTATCCTTAAAACACCTTGACATTTTCAGAATCCCGAAATATATCAACTTATTTCATGCTTGCTCCACATACACATACCTTCATTGACTTCAACTTTGCCAAAAAAAAAACATTTTTCAGAAGTATGTTTCCTTTTGTAACATCTGCTACACATACAGACACTAAAACTGTACCTATATACTTCTCTTTGCGCAGACACCCACCTTGTGTGTAGGGGATGTTCTTGCGAGAACCCTGGCAGAACTTAAAAACAATTAAACTTTGTTGCATTACAACTCTTCAAATATTATTAACATTTACTTAATTATTATGTATTATTACTAATACATTCACTATAAAGGGCACCCTTTCAATGGGTCTTGATTGCTTTCGCAATCCAAAACAGCATTTCATCATGCAAGCAAAATTAATTATCCAAAATTTATACAAAAGAACTAATGTATTGTAACTTTTCATGTTCCGTTAAAATGCTTCCTTGAAATTTTAAAACCAGTAATCTGTACAGTACAGTAGTCTGCATTTCAAAATCATGGCATTTGAACACTAAAATATTTCCCAATTAACACATTCTTATCCTTATGCAACTTTCATCCATTTTACAGCAAGAGATGACAAAGACGGTGACTGTAAAAGGCAGGGGTGTCGAGCTGAGAAACATCACACTGAAAGAAAGTGGGGCACAGTGCTGAGTTGCACTCTGGAGAAATTCAATTCCAGAGGACTTGAAAGTCGGTGACTTCATGGAGTTCCAGAATGTAGTGACCAGCTCATATCAGGGCACACAATACCTATCGACTACAGAAACCACAGTAATCAAGGTATTTCAACACATCATCTGCAACTATTCTTAACTTCTTACAAGTAATACATTGTGTTCATTTAAAATCCCATGGTAGAAATTGGCAGCCCTCCTTTTCATTCACAAGAAAAGGATGGCATCTTTAATCAACCCCAGCCCATCTTTTTCTTGCAGTTAAAACTGAATGAACTTGAGGTCACAACACATGGACATAAAGCAAATCTTCTTTTTCAAAAAAGTATCTCATTTTTATCTAAATTAATTGCCTCCAATAAATTTGTTCTTCTTTTTAGAAATGTTTGCCAGAAAGAGCCATCACCGTAATCGCCTATGACATTGTCAAAGACAAAGTGACACTAACATCATCAGAAGATGGCTACCCTGAATATACAGTTGCTACTAGTGTCATGCTTGAGGCCCTCAAGACTGATGATGATGATGGCCTCATGGAGACCCTTGACAAACAGATGCCATTCCAGTGCAACCTGTTCTCAAAACCTGATGGCTCTCTCGCAATGTCCATGTAGTGTTCATGTAAAGTTTCTTAAAAAGTGTTAACTCTGTTATGAATCATGCCACACTCCACAATCATTAATACAAAATTTAATCCAAAGTTAATATTCAGTGAAGTTATATTTTCTTCAGTTATATTTCACTGAAGAAAATGTCTATAACGTTCTTGTTCTAAAGTGCTTTTATCATTATCATTTACATGTATAATTATTCATCAATTTTCTGTAATCTTGCACTGTGTAATTGTCTGTATGATTCAAATATAATTCTTTCTTCTTTTTTATGACAGTCATCATAAAACTATCTGTACCATTTTGTCAATAAGACAGTTGTAGCACCCCCCCCAACAATTCAACAAATATTTTTACATGAATACCAAAAAAGTTTCAAAGAACAATCACCAGAATGTGTGACAAAGTCAAGTGGTTCCACTCACTCTCACTGGTTGATTTGAGATGCAATGCATGGCCCTCAAGAAGAGGTCTACAAGTTGTTCATGTTATTATCATTGCATGTGATGTCACCCATTCACTCAGTAACATTTTGTAAGTCAGATAATAAGACAGCCCCACTTGATCAATGTTTTAGCATGGTTACAAACAAAATTTGAAAGAACACTCACCACAATGGACAGTGACACAGTGGAATTCCTATCCCTAGTTGATTTGAGATGCAATGGCTCTCATCAAGACAACGTCTACAAAGTTCTCATTCTGAAGTGCTTTTCCCATTATCATGTATATGATTAATCAATTTTCTATAATCTTGCACTGTGTAATTCTCTGTATGATTTAAAAGTAATTCCCTCTTGTTCTTAATAGTACTAATTATCTTGACTATGATGTCACACATTTAGCGAGTATCATTTTGTAGATGAGGTTATTAGACAGCCCCCATTGTTCAACGTTTTGACACAAGTACCAAAAAAATTTGAAAGAATAATCACAACAATGTACAGCTAGTGACGTGGTTCCTGTCCACACATGTAGTCGATTTTAAAATGTAACGACCCTGAAGAAAATGTCTACAACGTTCTTGTACTGAGGTGCTTTTATCATTAATTTTCATTTATAATTATTCATCAATTTTCTGTAATCTTGCACTGTGTAATTGTCTGTATGATTCAAATATAAATCTTTCTTCTTTTTAAAAATAGTAATCATCTAAACTATCTGTACCATTTTGTGGATAAGACAATTGTCAAATTCAACAAATGTTTTCACATGAGTACCAAAAAAGTTTCAAAGAACAATCACCAGAATGTGTGACAAAGTCAAGTGGTTCCACTCACTGGTTGATTTGAGATGCAATGCATGGCCCTCAAGAATTAGAGGTCTACAAGTTGTTCATGTAATGATTATTGCATGTGATGTCACCCATTCACTCAGTAACATTTTGTAATAAGACAGCCCCACTTGATCAATGTTTTGGCATAAGTACTCAAATAAATATGAAAGAACAATCACCACAGACACGGTGTTTCCTGTCCCTAGTTGATTTTGAGATGAAATGGCCCTGTCAACAAATGAACCGGTCTGAAAAGTTTCTCGTTCTGTGCCTTCTCATTATCATTCACATATTCAATTCTTCTGTATTCCATGTATCTGCCACTATAAACCTATCTGTATCATTCAAAAGTAATTCCCTGTTCCTTTTGATAATACTAATTATCTTAACTATGATGTCACACATGCACTCAGTATCATTTTGTAGCTCACATTATAAAACAGCCCCCAAATATTCAAAGGGTCCACTGTCACAACTGCTTAAAATTACTCTCTTAACAATACCTAGTCATGAAAATGTGCACGTTGCTGTTGCACGTTGATGTAATTGCACTGTTATTACGTTCCTGTTTTTTTTTAATGGAACCATCATGTCTTTACTTCTTTAACCTATATTCACTTTTCAACATGATGGTTTTCCATTTGTATTATGTAAACCGTAGTCAGCAAGTTCATGTGTTTTAAAAGTTACTGTACAAGTTTACAAATAAAAAGCTTGCAAAACATTCTTTGTCCCATGTATTGGATAAATTTGCCATTGTAGGATTTGGGGGGGAAAAAATGAATTTTTGACAAAAAGTATGCCAAATAGTATATACTTCTTACATCACACATGCATTACAACCAAACGTACCCCAAACTTAGACCACTGCTACTGTGCAGAGATACACTGGTATCTTGCTTCTTTGTACATGTTCACACTTGTTTCATTCGTTATGTACACACATTACACACTCATTTTCAATAACCCCGTGACAGGCGTATATCAATTTCACCAAAAGTCAATGTTAGGCAATGTCTTTCATTGCTTGAACTCTGTGACCTTTACTTCTGGTCAAACAGGAAGTAGATCCTCATTTAAAAGTGGTAGGAGCTAGGATCATGATTCTTTCACAAAAAGTCAATGTTGGGCAAGGTGTTACCTTTGTGTTACATTGCTTGACCTCTGTGACCGCTACTTCCGGTCAAACCGGAAGTAGTTCTTCACTTAAAAGTGATAAGAGCTATATGATCGTGATTCTTTCACTAAAGTCAATGTTAGCCAATGTCTTCCTTTAATTGTGACACAAACATGACCAAGTTATTAAAAGTAGGCTTAATATTTTAATCAAATGTATTCGTGTTTAAAAGGTTTTGTCGATTTATTTCAATATCATCAAACGGAAAAGCCATGTGTTCTGTTTTCAACAGACACAATTTCTAGTTGTTTTTTTTTAGGTGTTCGGGTTCAAGCCGAACACCTATTGTTATTGTTAGGTGTTCGGGTTCAAGCCGAACACCTATTGTTATTGTTCGAGTTTTTTTTATTTTTTTAAATTTTTTTATTTGTCTTCTTCCCAAATTTGTCCGCAGGACTTCTTGGTCACAGGTACAAGATAATGACATGAAACTTGGTGGGAACTTTGGTCATGATGTCAAGTTGTATTTAGAAGATTGACGTCATGATGACGTCATCGGGTATCAAATTACACGCGTTTTTAGGAAAAACTTTGGTGGTCTATAACTTGAGAACCACATGACCTACGATTTTGATATTTACATATGTTACTCATCACAATAATGTCAACAATAAATATATTCAATGTTGTGTACAAATGACCTCCACTTCCGGTATTACCGGAAGTTGAAGTTTGACTCAAAATAACTCGAAAACGGAAGGATTTGGGCACATAAAACATATTTGGCTAAAAGATAGAGAAGGTCTTGGGCTTTCAGAAAATATAAACGATGACGTCATGCGGGCTATATAGCGCCCTCTACGTTTGATTAAAGACATACAGTGATAACGTAATCCGAAAGTGAACAATTAATTTCCGCCAAATTTAGTAGGTGTAAAGCACTAATGTACCTTGACATGTATGTGAAGTTTGAAATCTGTGACGTCATTCAACCTGAAGTTATGCTCTTTTAAAGGGAAAACTACTGAATTATTCCAATACTGTTTACTCAGTAATTACATGAGTACATCAGTGAAAACTGCTTGTAATGTGATTACAAGAGACTCTGATTAGTACCAGATGGCAGTCATTGCAAGGTGATTGGAATGTGCTTCATTACATTGTCTCAGTGGAAACACATGATAGCCTCAACACAGGAGTTTGATACACCTCATACACTTTTAAACAGTCAATTTTAACCATACAAAGGCCCAGACAAAGTTCTTACAGCGTAGATTTGAAGTGAACATTTACGGCATCTCTTGATTTTATGTGAATTTTTTAATATTTCTCACATTGTGTTACGTGAAAATATGGTCATGTACAAAAAATATGATGATCGATTGACTCTTTTTCCCATAAGACCCCACTATATATGTACACAAATTGTACACAATTCACTGTGTAGAACATGTACATGTAAAAATTGCTAAAATTAGGTTTTTTTTACGTTGAGATATGGTCACTTGTAAACCATATGTCTTAATCAAACAAAATAAAAACTGCAAGATATTTACATCATATTCAAAATTTAGTGTGTATTTCAATATGCCATTGTATGAGGATGAGCGACAATTGACCACATTCGTTCCAACATAACGTTTACATGTATGTTCACATAACAGTTCCACCACGTAATGAGACCCCGAACACCTAGTGGTTGTTCCCACAATCACAATGTCTAGTTATTATTATTATCGTCATTACAGGCTATCCATACTGAGAGTTTTATTTTCTTCATTTACAGTAACAGCAGCTCCCCAACCAAAGATGTCCTGATTGCCTTCCAGCAATTGTACCTCCAGGGTAGGGCATTAAACAAACCAGAAAATGTCAAAGGTGATACTTGTGAAATTATAGTGTCAATGCCGAGTATCTTCACAAGTATGGTGGACAAGTTTTCAGCTCCAAGTTTAATACAACACCCGCCTACCCATAAAGGTTGCATTTATGGGTGAGCAGGAACTTTCTTGAGAAACGTCAGCCACTGTGACTGTTCCAAGCAGATCTTGCAACGTCCCTCATGATGGTGATAAAGAAGCATAGGAGGCCATCTCTATAAGAGGCACCAAGACCCAAGAAGAGAAAGAGTGTAATTACATTGTGACAATATGTCACAATGTAGAGTAACATTGTGGAAAGACATTCCTTCAGACATTAACATTGGTGACCATGTAGAAATCACAAACACCATGATTAAAAACTTCAAACAGGAGAAGTACCTAAGCACCACTCAAACTTCTGTTGTCAAGGTACATGGTGTAAGTAAAGATATATATGAACTGCTGAAGAACCTCACCAACGATGAGACGGTATCGAGTGGTGCCAACAAGACGGCAAAGAAGGATGCTCATAGGGCAACAGCAGGAAAGGTCAATCGTCAGGTATCATCTAAGCAGAAGATCGTGTGGAAGATGGAACACCAGCAAGTGCTAGAGAACCTGTTGCCTCACTAAGCCACCAGTTATGGGTTTCCCTAATCACGAGGAACCCTTCATCCTCCACACCGATGCCTCAAATGATGGTCTTGGGGCCGTCCTATATCAACGACAAGATGGGAAGATAAGAGTGATTGCATATGCCTCCCGCACACTTAGCCCAGTGGAGAAGAATCAGTACAACTTGCACTCTGGGAAGCTAGAGTTCCTAGCTCTGAAGTGGGCGATTACTGAGAGGTTTAGAGATAACTTGTACTATGCCCCCTCCTTCATTGTCTATACGGACAACAACCCCCTCACATATGTCCTGAGTTCTGCCAAACTCAATGCAACAGGACACAGGTGGGTGAGTTCTGCCAAACTCAATGCAACAGGACACAGGTGGGTTGCTGAGTTTAGCTGATTTCAATTTTACCATCAGATATCGCCCTGGAAGATGCAATGCTGATGCTGACGTCCTCTCCCGCATGCCCTTAGACATCGAGAAGACCAGTGCATGGAGGAAGTTAGCCTTGAAGAAATTACTGCAACAGCACAAGCTATCACCGCCAGAGGATCTGGATACTATCCTTGGGTCTCTGCAGTGTCTACATCGGTATCCTGTACAGAAGCAGATTCATATTGTGGTACATTGGAAATGTGGAGATTCCCCAGTGTACAAGCTGCGACCAGAGACTCAGAGGAGGGCCACTGAATCAAAGCTCACATGCATCCAATAAGGGTGATTTGCAAGACCTCCAAGATGATGTAAACTGGCTGAAACACCCCCCACCCCCCAATAAAAAAAATGTACAGGGGGGGGGGGGAAGGAGTGATGTCTTTGAAAGGATGAAGAAAACCTTCCCTGTACGACGACGACGAGACATGATCAGAAAGGCTGAGACAGCAGCAGGGAGCATCATCCAGGAATTTCCAAGGTTCCTTAATACACCAGAGCTGATGAGTAATGAATAGCACAGCATGTTCAAGACTAGCATATTGTAAGAACATTGTGTGTTTTGATCAGATAGTGGGTTGCCCCTTTAAACCTTATATACTTATACATAGTGTTGTTCCATTTAGTTGCTTTTTAAAAGTTCACTTTCTTTGACTAGTCTTCATTGTGCTATACATGTACCAGTACATGTATATGTGCATGTGCAAGAGATAGGCCTGTATGTAGGCCACAGTGCCTGTTATTTTATAAAAGCTTTTATTGTTGGCCTGCATTTAGATTGACCACTTGTGCCAGCTAGAGCAATCCTTTTCAAATTGGAAATAGTGTGGTTTGATTCATTGTGCACCCACTGGAAATTTCCACTGGGAGTTGGCCAATTCTCTCTTAATTAATGCGTGGGGTATAAAAACCACTTGCAGCATAGTCAAGATGTTGACTCTACGGATGGGAGCTGTGGTGGATGGTGCTCTTCTTTATTTTAGTCCTCTGATACAAAGTGAAATGGCTAAAACCGGCCATGGGCAGTTGCCCTGTTTTTCTGAGTTACTTTTTATTCCTTTGGGACTCCGCCTTACTTTGCTTTAGTTTATCTGCACCAACCACCACCTTTACTTTACAGCTGTACTGTGCATTGTAATTGTGAGTAACATTTTTTCGTTTATTTCATACCTTGTATTTTACCTGATCTTCACCATGCTTACTTGGTCCAACTTGTTTCCCCTATCTTACTGCCCTCCCCAGGGAGCTGTGGAATGATGCGCATATTGTATATTAAAACTATCAAAACGGCAGAACCATAGTTTTGTTTGTCGAACTGTAAATTTAGTTCCTGTGTTTGCTATTTTCTGAGTGAGAGTTTATCTTGGCATCCCCTGAACCCCAACTGGTGGTTACCCCAAGTCTGAGCCGGGGAGCCGTTACAATATGTACCCATCTTGCAAAGTTGACAATTATGTAATTAAACTGGGTGGGGGCAGTATTATAACTAGGTCTAGGCTCTCATGTAATTAGTACAAATGTAGTCCCTTCATGCTAATCCTAAATTATTAATTATGCCCTGCCCTGGATAACCCTGGCCTATAGGAAACAATGTGTAATGAGATCAGCTGTATATAGTAGGCCTACCTCTTGCTCTATTCAAAAACAATACACAGCTGGTCAAATTTTTAACTTTTCCAAAACAATAAAATTGGATACCCCACTGGCATTTACCCTAAATATTAATTATGATTATAAGATAAAATTGTACATTAATATCATTGTAATATATACAATTTCCCCAAATCCAGATGTCATCCATAGATGTGAAAGTTCTCACAACACAGAAAGGCCAGTCAATGGTAGCAAATGTGATCACCAAGAAAAACCACGTACCTGTAGTAGAAATACTGGTTTTTGATTAATTGGACCAACTGATATCCAAGCTAGTGCCTGGGGGCCACAGGAAGAACCTTCAATACAGGGACCTACCAAGGACAGCAACATAATGTTTCAGGTCGACTCAGGTACATGTACAACATAGATCGGCTACAGTGACAAAGTGATGAGTCAATGCCCAGTGTGACTGTGGCTGGTGCATCTCTCCTACGTTTGCCTGATGATGTTCTTCTCATAGCTGGTGGCACCACCCAACATTTCAGCATGTACACTAAGAGAAACATAGAGGCACCATTCTGTGACTTGGCCAATTGTCAAATTAATTACCAAAACAGATCTGAAGTTATTGACTGGGTGCAGTGTTCAGAAAGGGCATGCAGCAAGTGGTGTCATATAATATTTGGTTGCAGCCTGGAGGAAGTACCCTGCTGATAATGTATGCTTCACCTGTCCTGAATGTAAATAGCTAGAGGTATGCCCCATGACCTTCAGAAAGCAAAACATGTTTACATTCATGGACATGTATGTCAGTAGCCATGTAATGCTGGACTTGATTCAGGGCTACGAGAACCAAGGACATCTTATCTATTGTGATAATTATTATACAAGTCCTGCCCTCTTTCAGAAGCTATCTGACCTCGGCTTCAGGTGTTATGGAACAGTAAAAAGCATGGCAAAGGCAATGCCAAAAGAAAAGCTGCCAACCCGAAGATTAACAAGGTGAAGAAGGAAGATCCTGCATCATTCCATGAAAAAGGCGGTCAACTTTGTAATGTGTGGTTTGACAAGCGGCAGGTCAACTTGCTCAACACTGTGGGTAACTGTGATGTCACTAACAAAAGAATTCGCTCCCGACATGATAACAACGGTTATATAGCGAAATGTGGCAAAGCCTGGTTCCATCGAGGAATACAACAAATACATGAGAGGAATGGGCTGATTTTAAAAAATCTTTAAAGAGATCAAAAAGATCTTCGGTCTTGTTTTACTAATTTCTGGATAAATACAACATTTCAGGCGGAAACATGTTAACGGTATGTTTCTACCACCACCATCTTCACACCCTGTAAGTTATACGTAAATCTGTGAATATTTCTGTTTTGGGCGGCTTCTTACCAAAGTATGATACTACCTTTAACTTCCATTGACCACAGTAACACCCCCCCCCCAACTTCACATTTTGAAAACCTAATCCGGGACCGGAGTCTCACACAGTGGTGAAACTAGGGACCGGGCTGGGGGAGGGGGGATGTGCACCGACCGGGAGCCACTTCTTAGGGGAGGGGGGGGGGGCGCCAAAAAAAAAAAACCAGTGCAACATTATTGGAAATCTAATCCAATGAACAAAGAAAGAAAGATTCAAATTCCAAATTGTCTGATTTTTTTCCCATTGGCGTCAGAAGTTGGAATTTGGGGCGCAATTTTCACGCTTTCCATGGACCCGGTTTCCCTAAATACGCCGCTGTAAAAAATGGATCTACATGTAAAGTTGCTTTATAGTACATTTATCAATAAGCACAGACTATTTCCTTATTACAAGTGAATTGTGTACAACCATGGAGGAAGGAAATACTCCATGGTAATGGTATTGAACTCCAAGCATGCGTGGACTCAGTTAGCGTGTGTCTATAAATGCCATCCAATCAAAACCACCGTTATATGTGCTGCTTAATGCATATTCATGATCATCTGTCAATCAAGTGACTGGTGGATGTAGGCCCTATGCCATACACAAACATGATTTATGGTAATGACCTGTAAGTCACTGGTGGATGCATTTGCTATGTACATAAACATGAATATTATGATCTGTCAGTCAAATACAAGTCATTGTTATAATGTGTCTGTGATTACTGTACGTGATATTTGATTGACAGCGCTGGTAGACCAATCACAAGCTGAACAAATTTGACTCGATCACTGCTCAGGAAATCAGTGGCGAGTTAAAAAGCCGAGGCGGCCGCTCCCTGGTCCACATGAAACATCCCATCTGAACTTTGCAGATCATTCTATACAAAGAGAGGCTGATTAAGAGAGGGTCCAATTTTATCAAGAAAGACAATTCCTAGCAAGGTAAGTGCTCTTCAAGTTTGAAACAAGTTGTCTTAATATCAGTTGGGAAGGCCTGACGTTTTATCCCAAGCAGGAACATATTTTAAAGGTAGTATCATACTTTGGTAGCATACCGAAACAGAAATCTTCACAGATTGACCTATAACTTACAGGGTATAAAGATGGTGATGGTAGAAACATACCATTCAAAAAGTTCTGCCTGAAATGCTATATTTATCCAGAAAACAGTAAAACCAGTCACCAAAATTATTTTTGATCTTTTAAAGATCAAAAATAAAAGAGACGAGACTTAAGAAATACTGTGGCTGCTTTTCACTCTTTTCTCAAAAAGTGGGCAACGTAAGGGACTAACATCTTCACAGATGACTGTAACTGTATCTTCCTTGATATTTTTGCCCATGAATCTATACTTTTTTGACAAAAAACAAAGTATGATACTACCTTTAAGAGGCTAATTAATCATTGATAAGAGGGTATGTACATGTATGCATTTAGCCTCCGAGAAAGATCCTGCTATAGGATCGAAACGTCAGGCGCTCCTATTTCCAAGCATTTGATATAATTATTTAAAGGTAGTATCATACTTTGGCAAGAGACCAAAAATAGAAATGTTCACAGATTTACGTATAACTTTCAGGGTATGAAGATGATGCTGGTAGAAACCTACCGTTAAATTTTTTCCGCCTGAAGTGATGTATTTTTCAGAAATTAGTAAAACAACGAATCTTTTTTATCCTTTAAAAGATCAAAAATAAAAGAGAAAAGACTTAAGAAATAATGTGGTCGTTTTTCACTAATTTCTCAAAACGTGGGCAACGTATGGGACTGAGATTTTCACAGATGACTGTTACTGTATCTTCCTTGATATTTTTGCCAATGAATCTGTATTTCTTTGACAAAAATCAAAGTATGATACTTCCTTTAAGGTAATTTCAGTTGATGAGCAATTTGCAGCAATTTATTACTTACAATTCTTACACGCGTAAGTTTTGGGGTGTAAATATATTTTTTTTTTAAATCACATGCAAGTTTCACATTGATGAAGCAGCGAGGTAAGTTTCCAAGGATTATCAGAGATTAGTAGACTTAACGGTGCAGTACAGGATTGGTAACATACCCAAACAGAAATGTTCACACAGTTTATGTATTAACTTACGGATATGAAGATGGTTCTGGTAAAAACACACCGTTACAATATTTCCGCCTGAAATGGTGCATTTATCCAGAAATTAGAAAAACAAAGCCCGAAAACAGTTTTGATCTCGGGGCAAGATCCAAACCATTCTTTTTATTAGAATGTTTTTTTTATTAGAAAAATTGAGTCACGTTTTCGTTATTTCTCGTGACTCAGATGTCCAATTGAGCTCAAATTTTCACAGGTTTATTATTCCACGTATACATCAGGGTTCTAGCCACGGTGGGCGGCGCTGGGCAGGCCAGCCCGGCACTGGAAATTGCGCCCGGAACATAGGCCTGAAATAAACTCTGCCGCCCAGCACGAATTTCCGCAGAGTGAATAAAAGTATTGCCAATATCGTGAATTTTGATCACATTCCTAAATAAAAGTTCACTCTTTTCTGTGTTTTGAAATGTGAAGCACTGATTCTCAATGTTTACAACACGATACAATTTCCAATTTTTAGCATAGGCCTACCGTATATCTGTACATGTAGCGAACTAGGGCTCAACTTCAATTCTAGAGCCCACCACTAAAATTGGTCAGGCTAGAACCCTGGTATACATGTGTTTATCAGACAAAGTGTGATTGATACACTGTGACTTTTACCAGTCATGTGCTATACATTTACACGTAATGTTCCTCTCGAAATTCTTAAACCTCTTCTGATCGCTAATACTCCCGATATTGTTTTGATTGGATTTTGCACCCAAATATCGAGTAATTGGTTTGAAAAAATTGAAACGAAAATGAAAATTTGAGATTGAAGCTTTACTTTGCTGCATGGCTTAAAGATCATACGTCATTTCATTTTGTCAAAGAAATGCAGATTCCTGAGCAAAAATATCAAAACAGTCATCTGTGAAATTCACAGTCCCATATGGGGCCGACTTTTTTGAGGAAACGGTGAAAAACTCCCACGGAATTTCTTTAATCTTTTCACCATTATTTTTTTTCTTTTCAAGATCAAAATTATTTTTGGTCGTTGTTTTACTAATTTCTGGATAAATACACCATTTCAGGCAGAAAAAAATTAACCACCACCATATTTATACCCTGTATTAAGTTATAGGTAAATATGTGAAGATTTATGTCTTGGTTTCTTATCAAAGTATGATAGTATCTTCAATGATTGGCTCAGAAAGTTTCGAGCCTTTAAAATTTTAGACTGGCCATTTTGCATGGGTGCCTATTTATGGGAAATTACTTCAACCAAAATTCCGGAAAGATGGAAATCAATGCAAAGAAAAAACATAAAACCACAAATTGTACAGAATGTTTCATAAAGAAGATATTGTTGAATGTTATGGAAACAAAACAAACAATAATGGGGTGGAGTTTTTTGTCCTAGGAAGTTTGCAAAAAATGTAACATTTTGGTCACATTGTCTGCCATGAAGATTTTTTTGCAACATTTGGCTGTCTAGAATGTCAACCATGAGCCGTTGTTTGTAAACAAAAGAAAAGTTAATTGGGGAGGTGCGTTCGAGCCAACAACTGATCTCTTTAAAGGTAATCTCATACTTTGGTTTTTGTCAAAGAAATACAGATTCATTGGCAAAAATATTTAACAATTGATGAATAACTTCAGGGTATATGAAGATGGTGCTGGTATACCGTTAAAATATTTCTGCGTAAAATGCTTTATTTATCAAGAAAGAGCAAAACCAAACACTGTATGTTTTATAAGAATAATTGAGTCGGGTTTTTTCGCTATTTTCTCGGGACTCAGATGTCCGATTGAGCTCAAATTTTCACAGCAATACAAGTAATAAACTGCTGCAAACTGCTCATCAGCCAAATATTAAATGACCTGAAATTTATAGAATGCTTGGAGTTAGGAGGGCCTGACGTTACGATTCTAGCAGGATCTTTATCGAAGGCTAACATTTTCACAGGTTTATCATTTCATGTACATAAATGCTGAATTAGACAAAATGAGTGTGAGTGCTGTTCTGTCACCTTTACCAACGTTGTACACACCCTGTAAAGGTGGCGTATAAAAAATCAGCACGTTAGAATCTTTTTCATTTACTGACTGAGCCATATACACAGTGGAAGTCATTACGCTCAGATCGGCGGTCAAAATATCCGTGCTATTTGTTGCTTTTCCAAGACCATTTTGTATCGTTGTAAAAATGGGAACCCATCAAAAAAGTTCTGAAACTCAAGTTTGAGGGATGATATCTTTCTGTTACTGATCTATAAACTGTGAAACTGGTATCGTTGGAAAGCTTCATTATTCCTCTTTACAATCATATGCAATCTGTTGTGATTATGTAATCATGGAATGTGCATATAATTATGTGCAAATAAAAGAGAAAAGACTCAAGAAATATTGTGACCGTTTTTCACTGTTTTCTCAAAATGTTAGCAACGTATGGGACTGAAATTTTAACAGATTGACTGTTACTGTATCTTCCTTGATATTTTTGCCCATGAATCTGTATTTCTTTGTCAAAAACCAAAGTATGATATTACCTTTAATGAATTGGTTGTGGTCGTTTGTTGTCTAATTTCTTGGTGTCCTTATCTTTCTATTACCCTACACTTTGTTTTCCACTTTTCCCTTCACATTTTAGATGCATAAGCGACTGATATTTCTCCTCGTTGTCTCCATCCTGACGGGTGATTTACTCAAGCTACAAGCTGATATTACCGATCCTGCTCCTGCAAATAGTGATATGAATCCTACTGCTCCAGAGTGTGGTCAAATGTGCTGCCAGGGACCTGCTGCTGTACCAGGCATCCCCGGTATACCAGGCCAACCAGGACCCTATGGACCATTGGGTCCAAAGGGTGAAATTGGTCTACCAGGGCCCACAGGTGACAGAGGGGAGACTGGAGCCGTGGGTGAGCAAGGAGACCCCGGGAACCCTGGACCTAAAGGAGAAGATGGCATGGGCGTGCCCGGTAAGATGGGTCCACGTGGTCCACCAGGATTAGCTGGAGCAACTGGGGGAATTGGTCTGAAGGGTGAGAAGGGGAACCAAGGGGAAGCACCAACCAACCACCGAGTGGCTTTTACAATGAGGCGCACATCGGCTTTCCAGTCTAGTACTAGTAGTAGTAGTAGTAGATATACCCGTATGCCCTTCGATGATACATTGACGGTTGCACCGGGTACCAACATCAGTCTTGAGACGGGTACCTTCACATGTAGTATCCCGGGCACCTACGTCTTTATGTTCTCTCTGACCAAGTATGCTCTTAATAGCCTCTCTGTATATCTGAAAAGAAATGGTGTCACTCTTGCCGCAGCCTTCAGTTCTACATCAGAAGACAAAAAACAGGTATCTAATAGTGTGTTGGTTGTCCTCCAAGATGGGAACGAGGTGTATTTGTATGTTAACGGGAAGGTGTATAGCTCCTACGATACCTACGGTACATTCAGTGGATTCATACTTTACGAATAGACAAAACCAAATACTACAACCATCCTGAGCGATTCAGGCGCGGTTCTAGAGCCAATAATTTTTTTTGGGGGGGGGGGGGGGGAGGGGCTAGAAGAGCCATTATTAATTTTATTATTATTATTTTTTTTGGGGGGGGGGGGGGGCTAGAAGACCCAATATTTTGGGTTCTTCTAACACTCGCTTCTGCATGCTATGTCTTATTAGGGGTCGAAAAACATGCGCCTATATAATACACTACGCGTTTTTTATGTAATGGGAGACTTTTGGAGAGTCGGTCTTGAGTCAACAGTGCACGCGCACGCAATACAAAGCGCGCATGCTCACAATTGTGCAAGCATGGTTTGCGCGTGCGCAAATATCTTCCATTGGCGCCTAATAACTGAAAAGAATCCAGTATTTTCAAGAATTTTTTTTTCAATTGCAATTTTTTTTTTGGGGGGGGGCCTAGACAAATTTGTTTTTTTGTTTTTTTTTGGGGGGGGCCTACAGCCCCCTGTAGATCCGCGCCTGGAGCAATTCTAGAGGGAATAGATAGGTCAGTGATATATAAAGGTATTATAGACCTTTCTTTTGCAACGTCACAGCCTGAGTTTTTAGCCGGGCATAAAAAATAACCACAATTTGAACACAATTTGTACACATCGTTTCATAAACGTTGAAAGATATTACTGAATGTAATGGAAACAACACAAGCAATGATGGTATGGATTTGTACAGCTATGGAAAGTTTGCAAATTATGTTGAATTTGGTCACGACGTCAGTCAAGAAGACAAAATGATTTGCAACATTTGTCCACCCATTCAAAGTATTGCCAACCAGCATGTCAGTGTTTGTAAACAAAAGAAAGATCTATTGCAAATATCGACCGCTAGGGATTGTGGGATGCACAAGGGTCGAAAGGGCGCCACCACCCTCTTACTTTTGGACAGTGAGTAAAATATTCTTTATAGTTTGTAGAGGAGTGTTTACAAAATGGAGGCTCAGGCTCCGGCTCTGTCATCCATATGCTGAAAATATAGGTTGTGGTTTTTCATTGATGCTGAAGCTCTGTTTTCTTTTTCAAACCAGAGAATCTGCTTCCGAATCACAGCCAAACGCCTCTCTTTTGACTGGCCTACCCGTTATTTTAGAATGGATTCACAAAATATGGAGCCGGAGCCTGAGCCTGAGTTTCGTAAACCCACTGTGTTCTAGGGGCTTTTCTCAAAGCTCGGCTCGGCTCGGCTCCGGCTCCATTTTGTGAATCCATTCGAAAATAAAGGGTACTTAACTTTTGAAACTTTTGGCAGCGGTTCGGAACTTGTAGATTCTCTGGCTTAAAAAAGTAAACAGAGTTTCAGCTTCAATGAAAAGCCACAAGTTATATTAATCAGCATATTATGGATTACGGAGACGGAGACGGAGACGGAGCCGGAGCCGGAGCCGGAGCCGGAGCCAGAGCCTGAGCCTGAGCCGAGCTTTGAGAAAGGCCCCTGAATTAGCAGTTCGACCCAGATGTATCCCACAATGCTTTGCTGAAGCATCCTCTCTTGGTGAAAATATACTATTTGTGATAAACCTTAAATGGTAATTGTTTAATGTCATTTTGCCAAAATGTAAAAAGCCATGCATTCCATATAATCTGGGGCCAATTTCATAGAGCTGCTTAGCACAAAAATTCGCTAAGCATGACATTTCTGTCTGAATAAAAACAGGATTAACAACCAAATTTTCGTGTGTTGTGTATCACTTGTGGTTGTTCTTTGGCATAAATATCAAATGGAATTTTCAATGGTGGTTTGTTTTATCGGGCAAGTTATTTTTTGTGCTAAGCTTTTTTTTTGTGCTAAGCAGCTCTATGAAATTGGCCGTTGGTGATTTGCTGAAAAGGATGTCACGAAGGTTGTGATTACACCACATGGTATCACATTACACATTAACAGAAGACATCACATTCCTAACAATAATCATACTTCAATCATATATTCCTTCATTTAACTAGAGGGGAGTGTTGACAAATATATAAGGAAACTATCATTCTGGATCAAAATATCAGCCCTTAATAAACGCAATGATTGAACTGGTTAGAGATATTACAGGGTTAGTGCTGAATGTCTAATCAATGCATTGTTCTGGCCAATGCTTAGGCCTACACATGTACATGTACATGTATGTTTAATTGATGAATAGACATGCAGGAAAATTTGAAATCCGACACTTGTTTCAAGATGAATAAAATACTTGCAAGTGAAAAATTATGGTTATTATCCAAAATGATGAGTTTTATATGTTTAAGTATGCTACTGCGCTGAATTATTAATATTATCCAAAATAATGAGTTTTATATGTTTAAGTATGCTACTGCGCTGAATTATTAATATTATCCAAAATAATGAGTTTTATATGTTTAAGTATATCTTCTGCGCTGAATTATTATTATTATCCAAAATAATGAGTTTTATATGTTTAAGTATATGCTACTGCGCTTAAGTATTGTTATTATCCAAAGTGATGAGTTTTATATGTTTAAGTATATCTTCTGCGCTGAATTATTATTATTATCCAAAATGATGAGTTTTATATGTTTAAGTATATGCTACTGCGCTTAAGTATTGTTATTATCCAAAGTGATGAGTTTTATATGTTTAAGTATATCTTCTGCGCTGAATTATTATTATTATCCAAAATGATGAGTTTTATATGTTTAAGTATATGCTACTGCGCTTAAAGGGATTGCATACGTTTGGTAATTTGAGCCTACTGTTTGTTTCAAACCAATATAATTGTATATATATACCATAAAACTAACCTGTGAAAGTTTCAATTCAAAAGGTGGTAGCGTTTTTGAGATTTTGGCGACAAACTAGAGCGGTTATTTCACGCCAGAGAACAGTTAGTCAATAGCTGAGAAGCGTTACGGCCATAACGCTTCTCAGATTCATAATTTTTGGAGATAAAAAGTGACATATAACCGCGGTACTTCGAATTGAACGTTTCTCAATATGCATTATACTATCCGAAGCAGCTGTACTTCTCACCAAGTAAGTTTTTATTGCCATAAATTTTCAGAGTCATTACCAAACATATGCAATGCCTTTAAGTATTGTTATTATCCAAAATGATGAGTTTTATATGTTTAAGTATATGCTACTGCGCTGAATTATTGTTATTATCCAAAATGATGAGTTTTGTATGTTAAAGTATACGCTACTGTGCTGCATCTATATGAATAATAAAATGTAAAGCATGATTAAGTGAATTTTTCATCCGTTAATAATCTCTTTTTGCAAATGAACTCTTCATTTCATTGTTTCTTAATTCTATTTAACTAGTCATAATTAGTGACAAGTGAACAGCCAACCTCTGACAAATCACAATAATCAACACTGCCCGGTAAGATACCTATCCAACCCTGGAAAGGCAAAGCATCTCGCTCAAGGACAACACCCCCAACATCTCTCGGAAACAGAACCAGAACCAGATCATACTCAGTGAACTTCTGACATATCACAATCAACCAAAACTGCCTAGTATTAGACCCATCAAACCCTGGCACTGCAAAGCATCTCACTCAAGGACAACACCCCAATATAGACACTCCACAAAGGTTCTGTCAAAGGATGTATGGTACCAAGACTTCTGAATGATAACAGCCACAGATAACAACCCCAAACAATTTGCACCCTGCTTTTGAACCCAGACAATGGGCATTTAGGAAAATCAGGCTTGAGGCTAGGCTTGGGACTTAATTTAGGGCTGTCCATTTACGAATAATTTAGTATTCGCAAATCGAGAAAAAAATTGATCGAATATTCAAAAAAAAATCGCAATTCAATGTAAAAATATGAAAGTACGTTGCGTAATGGCTGCTGGTAGCTATCGGGGCACCGCACCAGGCGTGCTAGACAATTACAGATCATGAACAGATCCTATCAAAACACCCTGCCTTTTTAGCAGATTTTTAATAAGTTACAGAATAATATTATCCGCTATTTCTACCAACACATGTAAACATAATGGGAGGCATTCTGGAGATGGGAACATGGTGCTGTTGCCAAGGTTACCCTCACTGTTGCCTTGGAAACCAACTGACAAGGAGAAAAGCCGAAAGACTTCGCCAAACATTTTGACAGCAACTTTGGAGAAATGATACTGAATCGCCATATACAGTAAAACCTCGATGAGTCGAAACTCAAGGGAATGAATGTTAACTTCGACTCATCCAAGCTTCGACTCACGAATGTTTTGAATAGTGAAGTCAAATTGTGCACATAGAATAGGGGGGATCGACTCACAATAGAAGTGGCATGTTCCGTCGCCAAATTACATGTACACGCACTTCATTTTCAATTATTTATTTGTATAATGTATGATGAATAATAAATTGTATGAGTTTTTATACATTTCTCACCTGAGAGTTGGTATTTTGCCGATATTTAGCGCCGTTATTTGTCTTCTAAAAAAAATACGCGTTTCATATCCGCACCGTTATTGCGATAAAAAAAATAATCCATCGCCATGATCGCGTGAGATCGCTTCAATTTTCAAAGAGTTAAGCTTGGTTTTTTGTTTGGAAAACATGATAATAAAAATGCATCTTTTATCTTTCTTAAATTAAAATGAGGTACAAAATGATCTTCAAGCCCGTACTGCAAAACAAACATTTGTATTGTGCGTAACGACTCAGTCAACGAGCTGTCATAAAACCCCAAACATATAAACACACGCTGCACATACAGCGAGCACGTGCGTGTTATGCTCCATAGGGGTTGTGTCAATGATCAATTGCTGTACCCCCTTAGTCTTTACTCCAGACGTTAAAATGGCCAAACGTGAATGCGGTACATGTACGCGTGCATTATCACGGTAATGTGTGCGTTCAGTGCGGTTGTATTTAGGCTACGTGCGCTAACCCCGAGTCAGTCTTTGTTCCAGACGTTAAGTTGGCCGAACATGAATGGGGTGCATGTACGCGTGCATTGTCATGGGTTCAGTGCGGTTGTATTTAGGCTACGTGGATTGCGGAAGTGTTGTGTGTCAAAGCATTGTTGTGTACCGCATGGGGGCCAACATAGCATAACGCGCATCGCATGCAGTCGATCTCCACGCAATAGGTTAGACTCATTTCTTCACAATGGGAACGTGAAAGCCGAGTAACCACATTAAAATAGTTACCGCGGAGTTTATAGAAAAGTTTTTAAGTCATTTTAACACCTAATTAAGACGATTTTTTCATTGTTCGGAACGGGAAATCTTCGACTCAAACGGGCTTTTGACGCAGGTAATTCGACATACGAAAGTATTTTTGTACACAGAAGCCTATTCTTTCGGCGGGAATAAATCATCACGTCGACTTAAGCAAGCTTTCGGGTCATACGAGGTTGACTAATCGAGGTTTTACTGTACTGTGGAGAATCGATACTGAATCGCCATATACTTTGGAGAATCGATACTGAATCGCCATATACTGTGGAGAATCGATACTGAATCGCCATATACTGTGGAGAATCGATACTGAATCGCCATATACTGTGGAGAATCGATACTGAATCGCCATATACTGTGGAGAATCGATACTGAATCGCCATATACTGTGGAGAATCGATACTGAATCGCCATATACTGTGGAGAATCGATACTGAATCGCCATATACTGTGGAGAATCGATACTGAATCGCCATATACTGTGGAGAATCGATACTGAATCGCCATATACTGTGGAGAATCGATACTGAATCACCATATACTGTGGCGACGGATCCACGATCATGTGACAAATATGCAAATCAGTCAAGTTTAGCGTGCCAAATTCACACACACACACACAAAACGTGTCGTTTTTTTCTGCAACATTTTCGAAAGATTAACAATTCATTTCTTTTCTCTGTTTTTTTTTCATGGGTAATATTTAGTTGCAACAATTTGTAACTAATAGACAATGTCACCAAATAGTGACCTACATGTAAGGTACATCTCACAGAATAGACGTTATTCACGGTGCATCCATCCTGCATTCGAAGCAGTGCAATCAAACCGAGGCTTGGATTCCAAGTAGTCTGGTACCCGCTTTCTCTTTAGGAATTAGTGTTATATTTTCCAACGGGTATACAAGGACGGTGACAAGATGGATGCGCCGTGAATAAGGCCATATACTTCTCAGCGAAACCGTCTGGTAAATCTGTACACTGGTTTTGGTTTGAGAAGCGACCAATTTTTTTTTATAAATCTGAAACCGATAGAGATCAAGCCTATCTTCCGGAAACCACCTGGCTTGATGTTGGCCACACATTCAGACAGACTGTGGGAGACAGTGGGAGTAGGCCATTCCCTATAAGAAATTGCAAAACTATTTCAAATTGATGAAACGTCTGTCCAAACAATTCAAGCATTTAATAGGGATTGGGATGACTTGCTTGACAGATTGCTGAGCATGACCCACATGTGGTGCTGGCTACAGAGACTTGGCTTTTGCCAGAGGTTAGGAACAGTGAATGTTTCCCCCCTAATTTCACCATCGTCAGGAAAGATCGTATCGAGACAGGGAACAAAGGTAGCACCAGAGGTGGGGTACTCATTAGGGCTGTAAGTTTGCGGATAATTTTGTAACCGATTACCCGTCTGGTTTTTCGGTTACGGTTACGATTACCCGTACAACAAAGAAAACAAGAAAAACAAAGAAATAGTCAGTTTCGATCTTTGAGGAAGTCGGCAGATAACATTTTTTTTCAGGATAATGAATGGCAGAAATCAGTCAGACATCGTGAATTATAAGGCGGTAGAACAGACAAAACGGTTGGCCCTACATCAATAACGGATCATGAAAAAATACCTCCACACAGTGACACAACGCAGTCTGTTTGTAGTTCTACGGTCGTAGGTACTGATTTTTTTCTGATTATGAAATTCACTGAGAACAAGCGCCGAGAACTATTGTTAAGCCACATTATTGGTCTCTGGCCTACATCATTGACAGCCCGTGTAAAAACTAGCCAATGACATGATGCAAAGGTGCTCTACTTGACACGTGCTTATTCCGTCCGTCCAACCACATTTGCCATCCCCATTCAGCTCTTTTAAAGTACTTTCCAGATAACTGCTGAAAGAATTGTTGTTTTGATCTTGCCGGTGGCAAGTACACCCCGCCCTTGCTCCAAGCTGATTGGCCCACGGCCAACATCATTGACAGCCCATGCACGGATCAAACCAATCACTGTTCATAGTGTGACTGTGTGGTTTCATGTGTTTATTTCACCCGCCCAGCCCAATTGGCTCTGGTCCAACTTGAGTTGACAGTCCCTGGAGAATCGAGAGCCTATCTCCCGAGTCGGGGAAAAAACACCAATTTACTTAAAAAATGAAAGCCGAAACAAATCGGCAATCCCCTGAAAAAAAAATCCCTTGACGAAATCACGATGATCACGATCTACTGAAAAATCCTTGCCAGCTCCTTCATAAATCTTCGTCCCAAGAAAAGTGTCATCAATCCCTTCAAAATACCAATCCCTGAAAAAATACAGATCCATGGGAAAAAAAAATCACAACCCCTCCCCCCAAAAAAAATTAATAAATAAAATTGACCATACTCCATTTAAAGTTCTTACCTCCACAGAAATACAAAGTGTCTAAAAACTCCTAAAATAAAACATGACCAACTAAAAAAAATCCTGATTCCCCGAAATATCCCAATCCTCTGGAGAAATAAAAGGCTGGTACCCAAGAAATGCCCAATCTTCCGAAAGAAACAAAACCCTGCCTATATTTTGCAATCTTGAAAAGATATCAATCCTTTAAAAAAATAACCTCTAAAAAATACCCCGACAGAAAATCACGATCCCCTGAAAAACAAAATCCCGATGTACTTAAAAAAATACTCAGTCAGCCTCTCAAGAATAAAGTTGAATAGCTGTCGGCTCTGCTGATAATCCTCTGATGTTTTAGGCTGTAATATGATGCCGTCTGGTGAATGGAAACTGTTGGCTACACAAAGGATGTGTCCACAAAGGCCATGTCCATGTCCGGAAGAAGGGGAGATTGGAAAATGTCTGGCTTTTTTTAGCTGGCTTGTCAATCTTAAAAAAGATCGTGGTTTTGTGCTCAACACCCTATCTTGGTATTTTTTCTTGGTGAACTCCAGAAGCACTTATGTTTTAATAAAAAAGAAAAGGCCCATAAAAAAAATACACTTCGATTAACCTATCCGCAAAAATGTACTCGGGTACCCGAGCGGACGGTCGGTTACTCGGGTAATCGGTTACAAACTGCAGCCTTAGTACTCATCACAGTGAGGGATGACATCATAGCCACTCATTGCCCAGAACTTGATGTCGACACCGAGGTCTTGTGGGTCAAACTAAAAATTGTCAAAACGAAGCCGGTCTACATCAGTGTATTTTAACGCCATCCCAAACTGGGCGCTGAGCCCCTCCAAAAAGGCTCAGCGCTGATTGGAGGAAAAGCTTGATGATTTGTGACCAACAGGAGTTGTAGTACATTCAGGGCCTGGTAAAAGTAAAACACAGGATTACCAATTAGTTTACCTACCTGTCTGTAGCATCATGTACTTACCACTGGCTAGTCAGAAGTCAGATACCGATCGATCAAGCTGCTGTGGAAGTTGAGGTTTTTCACACTTTGACTTTGAGGCTCCGAGTGTCAGTTTTTGTTTGTAATAAAGTGCAGGATATCGATTCACGTGTTGAGTTGCAAAACATGGCAACCACAGAGCAGCAAAGTGCAGTCAGTCCGCTATACTGTGTACATGATAACACCATGTACGAAATTCCGTGTAAGTGTATGCTCAGTCTCCTTAGCTTGTCTCCATTCCATGGTGACCTTGGGCAGCCGAGTTCACGAGTCTCTCCTTTCCGAGTGGCACACACACGGTCAGCAATCTCAGCATGGCCAGTCCAACTGGGTTCACTTCTCACGAGATGAAACATTGGTACGCTGACTCTATGGATCTAAAACTACAGCAGGGACAGAATACCAGGCCGTACCAAGCCTGCTTGTCCAGTCAACGTGAAAATACAGTTTTACAAATGAACATGAGACAAACTGGAACACAAAACGAAAAGTCTCGAGAAAACTTTCAGACTTCCTATCCGAACTTCGCGCAAGTACATTCTGTACATACAGCATGTAGATGCACGTGCTCTACACAATACTGGTTGATTTTGTACTGTAGACGTCTGGGTACCGTCTCATCCAGGTGCCAATAAACAGTTTTTATGGAGAGCGCCCTCTCATGTCGTGTCAAGTTGTCACTCATGGTAAACATCAACCACAAATCAGTGCAGTGTGAACTCATCAAGCAAACAGGTGTCTCACATTTCCTTGAAGGGGAATCTTAATGACCTTTTGCATAAAATAAATGAAATAAAGCAAAACATTAACCCCCGTCCCTGGGTGGGCTTGAACCACCAGCATTTTTCCTTGACTGGGGAATCTTAAAACATTTTGCTGTCAACAATTCATGGAGGATATGTGCGAGCATAGAGGAAGGAAATCCTTCCCCCTCCCACAATCTTGGTAGTTTTTTTTAACTTCCAATCAATTTCTGGTCTGCAGCTAATTTCATCTTTTCAAATGGGAGCTTATCTGTCGCTACCCCGAAATGTCTTTTATAAATCTAAAGTCAGCTAAATATATTTCCCTGCTTTCATTACTTCTCCCCACCCCTGCCCTCCCCAATTCGACCCCTCCCCTATTCCAAGCCCCACCCTTCCCCATCCCTGGCTCATCTTGGACACAGTTGATCACTTTCCAGTCATAGAAGTCGGACCATAAAGAAAAAATATTTTGTATACACCAATCCGACAGCACAATAAACTGTCCGTCATTACTGCAGTGTCCCCCCCCCCTTCTTTTTGTCCGGCACTCTATATTGCTGGGTGTACATCGCAGGCTAATGAACCCTCCCCCTCAGGGCTTGCTGGAATGTGTGCATGTACCTGATGTCCCCAACAGAGGGCGGCAGACACTCTGCTCAATAGACGCAGACCAGTAAATAATTTCCCGTAGGCTCCATGCAAAATGGCTAATTTCAAACAATTATTACAAATACTCACAAGTTTCTCAGGCAATCAAGCCATATACCAAAATGAAGCTGAAAACTTCCATTTTCATGTTCTTCTCAATTTTATGGTTTCTGGTTGGTGGGGCTCTTTCTACATGTACATCTCTCATACATGGGTAGTGGCATTTCCCTGCCAATCCTGGTGGGGGATGAGGCCAAGTTTCCCCCTCCCCTGATAATTTATGAATTAGGAGAATGTCAATGGCAATGTCCCACTGATCAATTACACTGTTTTGCTATATGCAATCTTCATACATGAGTTTCTCTGGAAACAGATAACAAAAATTCTCTTCATTACATGCATTTTGAAAAACACATGATTGGAGTGAATGCTCTACCTGCAAAAAACAACAACAACAACAAAGAAAAGTAAACAAACAAAACAAACAGCACAACAAAGATGATCATACTAACTCCTTCAAATAAACACTTTTCAGTACATAATGGACAGAATTCTTTATTTCTTCTACAACTGAAAACACTTGTGGTATAAAGGTCCCCCAAAGACCAACAATATCCATTGCTGGTTCTTTGTATTAACCACTCAGAGGTGGGGGTATCATCAGGAACCACCTGACTCATTGTTGCCTTCTTTCAAGTGTTACACTAACTAGACCATAACCCTATTGCATGACATCACCAGTGGTGCAGACTCTTTATGCATCAAGGCCTCCACAATCAGGTGTTTATTTACAGAGAGACATGGATGTAGAGTGCCGTAAGAATGAAAGAAATTGATAGGAGAATGGAAAAAAGCCCAAATTACATGAGAGATGCAATTCGCATAAAAGAGGACAGCTGCCAAAAACATTCACTACGGAGTGATGCCATGGATCTTTGACTCTGTGACCAAGACATTGTGGGAGGATTTCTAGCAATCTGTCAAGATCAACAGGAATCTTCTGTTTGAAATTCTAAAAGAAAAACAGAAAGAAAAGAGAACGAATCTACAGGGACCATGGGTGAGGTTGTAATGAATGCTCAGCATTTGACAATACCATGGAGTATTTTTAAGATATGCAGATCATACCATTTAAAAGCTATTACAAACTTGTCAATTGAAGACATGTTTAATAATCACAGTTTCTTGACAGCTGTGAGCAAAATCATGCAATGTCACTTCAACTTTACATTTTGTGCTGGACCAAACATGCAAGAACAATAACCAAGAATTGTGGTAATTTATAAGATACATACATGACTTGGAAAGAGAAAATACAACAACACTTCTGCTTTCAATTACATTAAAGTGTCTAACAAGTAATGGCTAGTCCTTAATTTGTAACATCTAACAACTGTATTTCATAACAGTTTGCCATTCATGTGCTGTTGGGATGCTCATAGCATTCAATACAAATCAATGAAATATAGAAAATAACTTCAACATGAGAATTCTCATCAGAGTTTCACAGATTTCTTCAGTTTGCTCTAAAATGTGAGTACCTCCTGCAGTTCAGTAAATGAATGAATGTTATATATTATGTGTGACAGGACTTCATACAACGTGAATGAAATGCAACCAGGATTCATAAACCTATATCACCTTTGATAAACAAATTATTACGTTTACTTATTTATGTAAAAGAAGGAATGTGCAGATCAATGTGAACCTGTAGCAACATAACTCAAAAGGAAATGGTTGACAGAATGAATTGCCATATGCTCCACTCCACTGTTGATGCTCACTGCTCAAGTCCACAAGTTGTTGTTGAGGATACCATGATTATCTCTGTAGTTCTGTACACACTGATGGCTTTTCACATGTATCATTCATCAGGATGTTTCACTGCATGTCATTTATCAATGAATGCTGCATGGTAGCAGTATCACTCTCCTACTGGTTGGCTGTACTGTGTGTCTGTACAGCTTTTGCAATAGTGAAGTTCAATTATAACAATGATGTGTGTTCACTTCATCTCAATAATCTCAATGGATTTTCAGGACTCCTGCACCTTTACCCATGCAGCACAGTTGTGCCTCCTTCATCAGGATGTTAGTTAGGCACTTGTACCAGCCTTGAAGAGAATCAGTGACATTGTTGAAATCTGACATCTTAGCAGATCTCTGACTGATGAGAAGAAACACATCACAAGCTCAGTACCTGGCACAGATTCACTGCTGTCTTGGAGAGAGTGAAAGTGATGATGATGAGGGTGCAGGCTGAGGATGTTTGATCCACTCATGTTGGATGTCAGTTGTCATAACTGCACATGTTGATTCATACATCAATTCTTCAGGCAATGACAGTTCTGATACTGTGTTCAAGGTGTCTCTTGCTTAACATTCAAGCTGCATGTTGATCTTTCCAAGAGCTCTGGAGAAGATTCTCAGGTATTTCAGTAGTGTGGAGCATTTTGCAGTGGCAGTGGAACATTTTGACAAAACATTAATTTGCATGTTTGGGCTGCTGTATCATTACAAATGTCATAACATCAGCAGTGTAGAAAACAGCTGCTGAAGAATGCATGTACATTGTTTAGTTTGCAAACCTACACTCAGTAAATCTAATCATTTGTTTTACAATCTGCACAACCCAGAAAACTGAATCATCTATCAAAGCAGTACATCATTATAAGTCTGCAGAGATCAGATGCAAAAATCAAGTCTTTGTTTACTTGTTACTTCTCTAAATTTGTAGTAAAGATAAGCATTTAAGAATAAAATACAAGTCTGCTATATACCAATGAAAACAACTTTAACAAATTCACATATCTACAATTTTCAAACTTTAACCAATATTCATTAGCTGAATATAAACTGAGTATGGGTCATAACCTGAACCGTCAGCTGAGGTTTGAAGCCCCAGTGACACCCTGAAGTTGGGTCATTCCAGGGTTCAAGTGCTAACACCAACTATCTCTTAAATATTTGTAGTCTCTTAATAAAATTAATGTTCTGTTTTAAAAATGAAAATGGAAGAAAGCACAGCTTAATTTAAAACTACATGGATCAATCCACAATGAAGTATGTGGTACGGATTTTTTAAATTTGACAAAGTCTAAATAAAATCCTGTAAAATAGCATTTTTACTACATTGTAATGTCTAAATGTGGTTGAAAGCAGAAGTGTAAGATCTGAGGATGTAAACCATAACACTGGTGAACACTTGTCACACTGATGTGAAGATACTTACCTGGTATTTCATTGTGGCATTGAGTAGTGACATTTCAATCATTTACCCAGTGTCTGAACAAATGATGTCAATTCCTGTATAATGACTACATAATAATAATAGAAACATTCAGAAAGACATTTATGCAAATTGAGTACATATTACATCTATGTATGAACATCAGCAGAATCACACCTTTCCTGCACATTAAACATAGTACTATCAAAATACTGAGCTTGCATTCTACAGATTACAAAATGGTGGTTTGGGTTGGGATTGTAGGAAAGGAGGAAAATGAAGAATTATGTGCACAAGCTGTGCTCGATCATCAATAAAAACATCATGAGTGCGATGGTCAGCCAAAACCATTGGCAAAGACAGAAGAGCTACGAGGCTTAGCTGCATCCAAGGCAAGAAGTGTGGTTACAAAACAGAAGAAGCAGTACTGTATAGTGAAATAGCTCACAAGGGCAAGAGGCAGGGAAGATGCAAAGTATCTTGATCTATCCTGAATTTGAAAACGTAAGGCCTTTTCACACGACGCTAAAAAAACTTGCAACCACTGAGAAATTTTCTCAAGGTTGCAAATTCTTACAAAAATGTTTTTACGCTCTATGTTTTTTGCGTCCTTTAACATGGCACAGTGGAACATTTTGCAAGCCTCCCTTGAGACACGAATACTTATTCCACGGGTAATCGGTAGGCTATGTATAATGTAAACGCTGCTAGTGCTACAGTTGTACCAACATGACATGTCTAAGGTCACGTTGGAGACTGGTACTGGTACATGGTGGAGAAAATGGCAAACTTGGCTCCAAAACGAGCCCATATTACTAGCAATAGCAACAGTGAAGGTGATGGTAGCATAGCAAATGCGAAGAAGAACAAGATTGAGAAGAAAACATGGGACTACGATGACACAATCAAGCTTATCAAGCATATGGAAAATGGATGGCATGGTCCGCAGCAAAGCAAAGTGAAGGCATTAATAGTTTGTGTCTGTTTTGTGTTTTTTTCTCAAACAGAGTCAGGAGCAATTGAATATTGTAAGACGCTCTAATTCACAAGTGACCATCCATGCGCCAGCACACAGCAATAAACATTGCAGCGTTAAGTTGAGGAAGTTGGTTTTGAAGAAGTGCAGCCTCAACATTTCCATGTCATTCAGTGGAAACACTTGAACGCACTGTTTGGTGATGCCAATTGGCATGTAAGGATAGTGAATGAGGCTGGTGACCATACCAGTGTAAATGTTGACGTCCTGTCATTTACCATTGTTGAATGTCAGCCTCTTGAGACATTCACTGCTGCCAACAAGAAGTATCAGAAATGGCTGATACACCGGGGATTTGTTCTTGTCCTCTGTTTTGTTAAGGACTATATATTATGGCAATCAATTCAGTTAATCAGTTAACATTTAGAACTTTATCATTGAACTAATGTACTCATAAGTATTAACGTATCGTAGATGAGATCACCAGTCTAAATAAAAAAGCCAAAAGAGCTGTGTGGCCCAAGCAATTCTATCATTCAAAGGGCCACTGCAGAAGGAGTGTTTAGGGCACTTACCAATTTGATGCACAAGCATACGGGTGTGATAAACAATCTGAACACCATCGACCATTTTGCATTACACAACGTTGTACAGTCCACTACATTGGCCTAGTATCATGTCTATCAGTGACAATCCCAGCCTCACAAGCTCTCAATTTCCTCCACTTACCAGAGATATTCTTTAGGAACAATTCCAATTGAAAAACACAGAGAGCTCCTTGCCAAGAATGAGATGTCAGGAAAGATCTGTATTCAGCGAGATATGCCTCCCACAGAAGTAGTTGATGAAATAGATAGTGTTTTATAGGGATATTCTATTTTGTGGACGGTAATGAATTTCAATTAATCCTAACCCTAACCCTAACTAGAAAAAATCAAGATATGATAAGTAATGCAACAGTTTTGTACATGTAACCCTGTTCTCATTCTATGACATCTATTGTTTACAGTGTTCTTTCAGGAAGTGGTAAGAAACTTCAAAGACCAAGGGTTTCTTCTCATTTTAAATGGTGTGGTGCTGAGGTGTTGTTCACATGTGGGCAAGGATGTCTGTATATCATGTGCCATAGCAGATTTACACTACTGTAATTCAATGGCTGTAAAAAATAAGGTAAAACTCTGCAGCAAGTTATAACTGCCCAAGATTGCATGTATAATTTCAGGCTATATGCCAGCAGGTATACACACAAGGTTGAACATGTTGCGTTTTGTTAACACAATGTATAATGTAATATGGTTTTCTTTTGTTTTTGTTTTTGTTTCTTTATATTTTCCCCTTTTAAAATTGTTTTATAAGCTTTGTTTACTTTCATTTGGAAGACGTAAATGTATTGTGTAATTATTCTGTCTTGTCCTGTCATGTTTTGTAAATGTATGTCACAGCACATCCCACACAAGCCTCGGCTTTTAGGAAGTTGCCCCCACACAGTGGAAATAAATGTCATTGAATTGTATTGAATTAGTACAATTAGTGAAGTACTTCACTGTCCATTGAACACAAACATGGATGAAACCATACCAAATAAGGAGTTCCCGGCTGACATTAATGTTGTTCGTATGATTGTTGATAGCTATGAAAACAGACTCAGAGAAACACAGCTAGTCTTCCGAACAACACATGAGCAATAGAGAAAGGGAAAGGAAAAGTTTTTAAGTTTGAGACCCTCCTGGGAATGTATAACAATGCATTAATTGCAATAAATGATGTACGGGAATCTTTATTTATCTCTCGTGATAAAAACCACATGAAGTCTTCTCGGATCATAGCATTACTTGAGACAATATCTCAGATAAATCTAAAACTGAACCAGCAGCACTTCAAGATCATTGATAGAAACAGACAGATCAATATACTCACAAACAAAAGTGACAGGAGACCTGAAGAAAGGAAAGACTTCAGGAAATAACGCAGGAAAAGGAGGAATGGGAAAGGCTGGCCAAACATTTCGAAATGAACAATGGCCAGATTGAGAAGAAGCATTTGCAAAATGAGAATGATTGTCTGCTTACAAAGCAATCAATTTATTCAACTTGAGCAACACTCCACCTCATCTGCTTTCCATCATGTCATGGCAACTGGGCCAGCTGGTAGCAAGACTAAGCCACACACCATGGTGAGCAACACTCCGTCTCATCTGCTGGCCATCATGTCATGGCAACTGGGCCAGCTGGTAGCAAGACTAAGCCACACAACATGGTGAGCAACACTCCATCTCATCTGCTGGTCATCATGTCATGGCAACTGGGCCAGCTGGTAGCAAGACTAAGCCACACACCATGGTGAGCAACACTCCACCTCATTTGCTAGCCATCATGTCATGGCAACTGGGCCAGCTGGTAGCAAGACTAAGCCACACACCATGGTGAGAAACACTCCACCTCATCTGCTGGTCATCATGTCATGGCAACTGGGCCAGCTGGTAGCAAGACTTAGCCACACACCATGGTGAGCAACACTCCACCTCATCTGCTTACATCATGTCATGGCAACTGGGCCAGTTGGTAGCAAGACTAAGCCACACACCATGGTGAGCAACACTCCATATCATCTGCTGGTCATCATGTCATGGTGACTGGGCCAGCTGGCAGCAAGACTAAGCCACACACCATGGTGAGCAACACTCCACCTCATCTGCTGGCCATCATGTCATGGTGACTGGGCCAGGTGGTAGCAAGACTAAGTCACACACCATGGTGAGCAACACTCCATCTCATCTGCTGGCCATCATGTCATGGCCACTGGGCCAGCTGGTAGCAAGACTAAGCCACACACCATGGTGAGCAACACTCCACCTCATCTGCTGGCCATCATGTCATGGCAACTGGGCCAGCTGGTAGCAAGACTAAGCCACACACCATGGTGCTACTTCCAAATGCCCCAAGGCTCCAGTGCAGATACATGTGTACCTCACCCAAAGTACTCAACAATAGAGCAAAGGAGCTCATGAAGGTAAACTTTATAGGAATGCAGACAAAGTCAAATGACAGTGGTCAGCAAGAAAAGGACAAATGCAAGAACAGTGATGCAAGCCAAGCCCATGCTAAAAGAAAACGTGGTAGGTTTTCATTTATTTCACCAGAAAAAAAAACCGATTGGATTGAACCTATGATGTGGGAATTATTGGATTATTTATTGTGTTCATTGAGAAAATAATGATCAATGAAGAATAAATGACAGTGCCCCCTCCCCCCCCCCAAAAAAAAAAAAAGAAGAAGAAGAAGAAAAAGTAGAAAAAGTTCATAATGTTTACAATAGTAACTGCAGGGAAAAAATAATTACATGTACATGTTTATGTGCTGTACATCTGAGTCACTTGTTTGTCACATGGCAAACAAACTGCATGCATACATCTGAAGTTAAAACCATTTTGCCCCATCATGGCACATGTTGCTAGTGAAGTAATTTCAAGAGGTTCCCTTTTCACAACAGGTTCAACAATCAATCTTTGTAAAGACAATTTTTGTTTGTATTAATTTCAGGGTTTTCTAGACCTCCAGCAGTG